>CM038221.1:52430196-52880974 GCA_021442155.1 Cymbidium sinense
CTCCCAATTTTGAGAGGGAACTTTCGACAAGAATGTGGGATAAGTTAGTAGCGAAATGTGGAATTTTGAAATTTATAAATTTATGAAATTCATCATCCTTTAACTTGAAGCGAATGGTTGGGGGAACGATGACGCTCCCGATCTAGATCCAATGGTTCCATTATCCCGAGCTGTCGTGGTCCCTAGTCTACTTAGTCAAATTAGATAGTAACCTGATTGGAAGGATCCTTTAAGAATTTATGAGGTTGCCCAAGTAATTCTTGTACAGGGGGTTTTTGATGGACATAAGCTTAAGTCCGCAGAGATCTTTTGTCTTATCGATATACCCTATGATTCACATCTCAAAGTCTGAGCTATGGGGAGCATACTCTTGATTATAATATAATGGTGTCATTTGCTGACACATTGACTAACTACATTATAGGGCCAAACCACTGATAGAGGACACACGCCCCATCGACATTTGATTGAGAGTGAATAGAAATACATTTGATTTGACATCAATTTTTGTGAAGGAGTTTTTTAACTTGTCACCTTTAACAGACTATTGCGGAAGGTAAATTGAGTTATATTTTGCTTAAAATTTTTAAAGATTAAATTTTATTTAAGCGTTTAACTCTTAGTAATTTATCTAAATTTTATATTTGTATTTACACTTTATTTTGATCAATTCAATTTGAGCTTGTAAGCACATTTTGATGGCAAGTATCCCCTTCGATTGAAATCTTCATTCAACACAGCCATCATCTAGGTAGTTAATTGATTGAATTGAATATTTTTAAGAACTTTAAATCCTGTCAACTCTATTTAGCTCCTAATAGATGATCAGATCTGTAGGTTAAAGCTCGTAGATGTATTGCATGACTTTGCAACTGAATATCTTTTGTATTTTAGAAAACATATTTATATTTTGAAAATTTAATGATTAATTCTTTCAAATATTTGTATTCTTGAGTTATAATTATGAATTTGTAATATTTTCTCGAATACAAAATAAATTCTGAATTTATCAATTTTTAACTCGCGCAGCATCCTCAGACACTTGAATTTAAACATTCAGTATTATGTCGAGGCCCATGTGAGTATTTAATAATTTAGATAATTTTATTTTTGAATTATGAGATTAATTTCATATTTATTTAATCTCAATTTAACCTGCACAGACTTTTCAGACATTAGGATTTGCATCTTGAATCTCTATGTCTGAGCACATGTAGGTATTTTTAGCTTAGGTAATTTCATCTAATTAATTAAATCATTAATTTTGAAAATCATAACTAGAATAAAATTATCTAATCTTTACATTAAAGAAAGCTCCATAATTCATGCAGAATTTAATTTAATATCGTCTTCTGTCTGCTTGTACGAAGAATTGCAGATTCGTTAGTATATGTGGAGTAGAATTAGGTTTATATTTGCACTTAAAATATTGTATATTTACTTTCATTTTATTAATTCATAGAATTTCTAAATTTCAATGGTTGGCATATGCTTATTAAAGACATGTTAGATCTTTGCAAATTAAACATTCAAATTTGATATTCGCTCATACAACCTGTTGTACTTCCTCTAAGTGAGCTTATTTGAATTCAAGCTTCTTTTGAATACAAGTCGATTATTCAGTAAAGTCTCAATCATCTTTACTAATAAGCTATTTAGTTATATTGAAAACCGCTTATGAATTTTATTTGATTTTCACTTTAATTTGAAAATAGCACTCAACAAATCCTATGTGCTTTAATTTTATGTTTATTTAGAGCCTTATTCAATTCACTTTAGAATAAACATTGCAATGTAAGAAGGCATGTTCTTTGTGAATCTCACTCTAAAGTTTGATTTGGGCTCTATCTCATTTGAAAATTAATCTTCTAGTTTGATGTAACCTCCTTATAAGTATAACATGAATTCAAAGTTATGTTTGCATTTAGCTTATTCTCTTTCAACCATTTTAATACATGATATAACATAAGCCAAAATGTTCAATTAATTCTTCTTAGCCAACTAACCATCATAGTTTTCTATAGCATGTAAGTGGGTTATCAATCTTCATCTTCATTCTCCTAGCTTAATTGTATTCAATCAAAATTGCTTATTTATTTTATTCACTTAGAATAAAATATTGCAATTCTAGCATTTCTTGAATAAATCATAATCATGCTCAATGGTAAGCATTCAAGTTATGTTCTTACTCGTATTTGAGTTATCAAACCCAATCATGCTCAATGACTCGATCGCGTTAAAATTTGAGTTGAATTTTACTAAAATCAAACCCATATAATATGGGTATCATTTTTAGGTAAATTTGACATTCTGGATTTAGTGGCATAATCCATTTTACGATGAGGCTATATTTCGTCGACATCGAGTCAATTCAATTTGTGCATATGCATCCAATAGCTCAATATTCGTGCATACTCATCCGAATTGAGCACGAATAGTCTTATTTGAATGATTTTGATGTTCAACACTAACGACATGATGAATTTTATGAACGGAGGTTGTTTGAGCATCATCACAGCTTCCTGATCTCGATATGCATGTTGGTGTATCGACTACTCGATCTCTTGTTCGATTTATCTTTAGATTATGCAATATTTATATTCTAATCAATTTTACATCTAAATGTAATGACAAAGTCCGTTCATCGATCGAATATCATTTCGACTGATTTAAATGATATTCAGTGCATTTCAGCTTTGATTTGTGCACTATTACATCTGAAGTTCTTCAGATTTAGCTTATAGGCTTGACTCGACTCCTGTAGTATATACAAAGGTCAACAAATGCCCCCCAATAAATTTGATTCACGCATAACGTGAATCATGTTTGTTGAAAACTAGTTAAGCTTATGAATTAACTAAATATCTTGAATCATTGCAGCTTCAATTTCAATAGCTTATGGAGCTTTGATGGAATTCATCATCATTGTGATGCCTTACGTTTAGATGAGCTAAACAGCAGGATTGATCAATTTATCTTGATTGACTTGTTGTATTAAGAGCTTCTTCTGCCATCTATTTTCTGCTTCAATGAGTTCTTTGAGGATCTCTTTATTTGTGTTGTTGTAAATTTGAACTTCCTTCGACCTTAGCTTCGTACTTGACCGGGTTCGATGGAGGAATTGGTTTATTTACTTTGAGATTTAAAATTCCTTCACTTAACTTTTAGGACTTATTACAAGTATAGAAGTTGAGTTTTTCAACTGTGAAATCATCTTGTATGTAGCTTGTTTAAAGATGCATTTTCTTGTGATAACTAAATGCATCAAGATCACTTGTATATTTATTTAGGGATCTCGGCATGAAGCACAATGTCAACATATATATATATATATATATATATATATATATATATATATATATATATATATATATATATATTGATATTTATATATATTACCTCAAAATATATTTACCATGTATAATATTTTTTTCGGGTATCGACCATTAATTGGTGCATTGGTCTTTCAAATTACAGGTTAATGGGCACATGACCTTCATACACTTTTTCAATGGAAAATACCCACTAGCTCAAATTTGCCACCAAATTTGACATGAATAATTGGTCTTCCCAAACCAAGACCAATTCCCTTGGAATGTTCGAACGACCGATAGTCAAAAGTTGATGACATCTTTGCCTCGATAAACTTCTAAATTTTGATGAGCTTGCAATCTGACTTCATTAAGCACGTTGAGTTCCTCCATTCTCAAATGAGCATTTTGATCTTCAGTTAGGTTGTATTGGGTGGCTGCTCGAAGTGATGGAAACTCAACTTCAAGTGGAAGGACTGTTTCGGTTCTAAATGCTAATGTATAAGGAGTGACTTTAGTCGGTATCTTGTAGGTAGTTCGGTATGCCCATAATGCCTCTATCAATTTGATATGTCATTCTTTTTATTTTTAGTGAGGATCTTCTTGAGCAGTTTGACAAATATTTTGTTGAAAGCTTCTGCCAAATTATCTGCTCTTGGATTATATATTGAAGAATATCACCAATCAATTTTGTGTCCATCGACAAATCTATAAATCTTTGTACTTTGGAAAGTTGTGTCATTATTAAAAATTATTCGGTGTGACACTTAAAATCTATAAACTATATTATATGTGAAAAGTTGATCACTTGATAAGTAGTAACTTTTTTAAAAAGGGTTGCTTCAGCCCACTTAGAGTAATAATCAGTTGCTGCTATAAAGAAGCGGTGACCAGCTAATAATTGCGGATCAATTGGTCTAATTACATCTGTACCCTAACGTTCGAATGACCAAGATGCTATTGTTGGGTGTAATGGATTTGGAGGTTGGTGGATTATATTCTCATGTACTTGACATTCATGGCAACTCTTTTCATGATCAATACATTCTCTCACCATAGATTCCAGTAATAGCCCATCCTTTTGATCATTATTGACATCTTGGGACATGACTGATGTGTACCACAAAGTCCTTCATGAACTTCAACCATGACTTTGCTAGCTTCATCTATACTTAGGCATCATAGCCACATTTGTTCAAAGGATTTTTTGATATAAAGTGTTGTTGATGAAAGCATAGCGCAATATTCTCTTTCAATCTGAGCTGCCAATGATTTATTATTTGGTAATTTGCCTTCTTTAAAGTAATCGATGAAGGGTTGCCTCCAATCATGCGGCTCTTCTACTTTAATGGTTTCCCATTACTTTTTTAAAGCAATATCATGCTTAGCTCTTCTTGGTATAACTCCTTGTTGATTTTGGGGAGGATGAGCAACCTGAGTCACATCCTGCTGGATCAAATTTGATAGCCCCTTTACCTGTGGGGATTGATACTTTCTAGGCTCTAGAACTCATCGAGTAAATATGTCGATCATGACATACTCGCCATTCATACTTGCCATCTCCTTAGTTAATTTTGCTAACTAATCTCCTTTACTGTTCTCAGATAGAGAGACATGGGTTAGTGTGACATTTGGTATTTGCTTAAAAGCTAACTCAAGCTTGTTGCTTTTATAAATGCTAAGTACTTGATTTATAATAAGCTAAGAATTACCGAAAATATGTAAGTTTTGAAAGCCTATGAAAATAGCCTCTTCGAGACCTGCCATTAATGCTTCATACTCAGCTTCATTATTAGTTCTTGGCTTAGTCAACCAATATGATCATCTCATTATTCCTCCCTCTGGTGTTATCAAGATGATGCCGATTCTTGCTCTCGCCCTTGGGAAATTTAGAGGTTGGACTTGTTTGATTGATGAGGCTCCATCAAAATATTGTGGTGTTTATTTTTGAAATCATATGTGTGTATGGGGAGACACCATGCAGATCCAAAGGTGTACTTATTTGAGGTGATCAAGTATGATATTAAGGAATAATATACTATCTCGAAAGATAGAAATCACTATCCTATAATGGACCTAATCACCTAATAAGGACTCCTAAGGCATGATGGATCTTCGAATATATAAGAGATTTTTTCTCTACTTTACATGAATGAATAAAGCAAGATTTATTTAAATCGGGTTCTAAAATTCCCTGTGGGGATAATTAATTACATCCTAAGGAAGGTGAGTTCCTTAGGAATGCTCTTGATTAAAGTAGGCAATTGTTATCTCCAAAGATTTCGAAGATAGGACTATCAATAAATTAGTTATATTTAGAAAATCAAGTGGGATATCAAAAGGAAAGACTTATTATCGAAGCCAAAGGAGATAAATAGGGAGTGCTCATGATATTAGGAAATATAGTGAGCATTTCAATCTATCCTATGATTGAGATTTATATATTTGAAATTGAAGAAAATTATATATTTGAGTTGAAATTTATTAGAAAGCTAGGACTTATGGTTCCACAATGCAAGATTGTGAAAATATCTAAGAGGTGAGAATTTATGCACCGAGGGAAAACATCAACCTTAGAGCTTAAATCTATGGAGCTTAAGTGAGGGCTAAAGCACGTCCTAAATCTAAGGTGAAAATGGATATATTATTTACCTCCACAAAAGAGGGTAAACCACCTGACTGTTGGACTTATAACTGTTTGGAGTGACAACCAACTAATTCCTACATTTTTAAAACCATGTGATCAAGTCATATGTTTTACAAGATGGTTAGGATGTTATTATTTAGAAAGAAGCTAAAGTCTTTAAACCCACTATTGACCTCATTTTTAGAATGAGCTCTCAACCCCTCCATCTTAGACATAGGATTCTTCTTAAAATTTAAGATCTCCTTAGTCTTAAGACACATCTAGTGATTAGGTGGACACTCAACCTAGCCCCAGAGACTTAGAAGGGTTAGCCATAGGAATAGGTCATGCCTTAGGGGTGTTAGGAAACTTACGGTTAGAAGAGCTCGAAGGTTTGGAGGAAAGTCACCTACGGGCGTGCCAAAATCTCGAGTTGTATAATACCAAAATGATTTAAGCTCACAATAAGCTGGTCTGCCCTAGGTCTTTCCAAGTAGGAGAACTTGTGTTAGTCCTAAGGAGACCAATTATTGCTCGTTAAAAGATGGGAGGCAAGTTTGAACCCACTTGGGAAGGCCCCTATGCTATAGAGAAGGCCTACCAAGGAGGATCATATTAGCTTATTGATTGTAAAGGAGAACACCCGATGCTTCCAATTAATGAGTTCTATCTAAAAAAATACTACCCATGAAATAAATCATGTTTGAAAATAATCATTAATAAAAAGAATAAAAATCTGATTCCATTCATCAAATCTTCTCTTCATTCGAAGCGTTATTTGTTTGTCTTACGAATCCACCACGACGTGTTTTAGGGTAGGTGTAAGAGTCCCCCAGTGGCATCCTATCCCTCTTTCACAACACAAACACAACCTGCTAGCGCTATTAGAATAGGTGTGAGAGAACCTAAGAGGCATCATATTCCTTTTAAAACATGAATAAAACAAACACAAATCTTTTGTCTCAGGCTACTTTGATGTGGGAGCAAGCCCCCTGTGCCACTCACTCATTAACTGCTCTAGGTCGGGTCTACATGCTTCCTCGCTAGTATGTCATCCTAGTGATCATTTGTTGGAAGATGTGAGTCCCCGTGCTTTCTTCATAATTTGATTACTGCAAACCAATGAGCACCTTATTAGTATGGTAGTCTTTGCTGTCCAGCCAGTAAGCTACCTCATGTTGACTTCACTTAAGAAGAGATGTCGACATGCTTTCTTCATGAATTAGACATCATGCTCTAATTAGGTTGAGTATATTTGAGTTTTAGGGTAAGTCCCCCAGAGGCTCCTTTCCTCTCGATTATGTTTGAGTCGATATAAGTCCCCAAGTGGTATTCACTCAGTAGTCGCCCTAGGTTGGATAACACCTGTCGAGCCAAAGACAGACTATCCTAGCAATTAGTTCCGTTATAGGAGGATATGAGTCCCCGAGCTTTCTTCCTAGGCTAATTACTGTAAACCAATAGGCACCTTAGGTCGGTTGATGTTCGTTATACTGGTAGCAACTCACTCAATGAGTACACCACTCTTGGAAGATGTGAGTTCCCAAGCTTTCTCCTTGAGTTGGACACCGAATACCTATTGGATATATGACTAGCCATGTCATTTTATCCAAGGTGTTGGATTACGCCCTTTAGCAGCCCCATCCTCTATGGGCATTTTATTTGGATCAAGTCCTTTGCGACCCCATTTAGACAATATCTAGGTTACTTTTGGATTAGACAATCCCCCTTTCCTAGTAGCCACCCCTATTGTTGGAGAATTTATTCGGCGGATATGCAGATTCTCCTTTGGTTCAGTAAATCTGAGATAGGTCTAGGCTGATATAAGTTCCTTCTTAGTTTGATCCCTTACAAACTAATATGGTCCACATTAAACAAACTAAAATAAAATAAATAAAATTAATTTGCTTATGGATTAGGAATTCAAGCCCCCAAAGGGTCCCTTGTCCCAAGCAGGCATCCTATCTTTAGGGCAGTGTTAGCAAAACTCCCTATAGTAATTGCCTAACTACTTTAGTTGAGATAAATCCCTGGGTTGGTACTCACTCCATAGTCACTCTTAAGTCAGGTTCAATCTATTTTTCCATATATAGGTTACTTCGGCAGTCATTCCGCTTTGAAAGATGTAAGACTACGATGCATTTTTTCTAGCATGATCCTAAACAGTCTAGTTCAATTTTGCTCAAAGCAATCGATCACCCCAGTGGCCTATTGTAGTGGAATATGTGAGTCTCTGAGCTTTCTTCCCCTCAATTGATCATTGTAAACTGAAAGGCACTCCTTTGGTCAGATAGTTCTCCCATTGGTCGGAAAGCTACTCCCTTTGGTTCAGTAAATCTGAGATAGGTCTAGGCTGACATGAGCTCCTACTTAGTTTGATCCATCACAAATCAACTGAATCCATCAAAACTAAAGCTAAATCTAAAAATTGAAATTAATCTTCGACTATCCTTGAGTTGATTTAAGTCCCCCAGTGACATTTACTCAATAGTCAACCCTAGGTCGGGTTTGATTTGTTGCCCAAAGTAATTGATCACCCCAATGGCTCCTTGTCTCTAGAAGGTGTGAGTCCCCTCACTTTCTTCTTAAAACTTGGCCATTGCAAACCAAAAGGCACCCCTTTGGTTGGATAGCCCTACCATGTGGTTGGTAGACTACTCTCTTTAAATTGGTAAATCTGAGTTAGGTCTAGGCCTCCATGGACCATACTCAGTGCAGTTCATTGCAGACTAATTGGATCCATCATAATCAAAATAAATCTAAAAATGAAATTAATCTTTGACTATTCTTGAGTTGATTTAAGTCCCCAGCGGCATTCACTCAATAGTTAGCCCTAGGCCGGGTTTGATTTATTGCCCAAAGCAACTGATCACCCCAGTGGTTCCTTGTCTTTCTAGAAGATTTGAGTCCCCGTGCTTTCTTCTTAAGACTTGACCATTGCAAATCGAAAGGCACCCCTTTGGTTGGATAATCTTACCTCATGGTTGGTAGACTACTCCCTTTGGATTAGTAAATCTGAGTCAGGTCTAGGTCTCCATGGCCCCTACTCAGTATAGTTTATAGCAAACTAATGGGATCTATCATAATCAAAATTAATCTAAAATGAAATTAATCTTTGACTATCTTTGAGCTGATTTAAGTCCCCTACCGGCATTCACTCATTAGTCAGCCTTAGGTCGGGTTCGATTTGTTGCCCAAAGCAACCGATCACCCCAGTGGTTCCTTGCCTTTCTAGAAGATGTGAGTCCCCACGCTTTGTTCTTAAGACTTGACCATTGCAAACCAAAAGACACCCCTTTGGTTGGATAGTCTTACCTCATGGTTGGTAGACTACTCCCTTTGGATTGGTAAATCTAAGTCAGGTCTAGGCCTTCATGGTCCCTACTTAGTGCAGTTCATCGCAAACTAATATGATCCATCATAATCAAAATAAATCTAAACATGAAATCTATATTTGACTATCTTTGAGTTGATTTAATTCCCCCAACGGCATTCACTCAATAGTCAGCCTTAGGTTGGGTTCAATCTGTTGCCTTGCCAATAGATTACCCCAGCAACTGGTCCTTACTTTGGAGGTTGTAAGTCTACCATGCTTTCTTCCTAGTACAATTATTGTATACTGAAAGGCATCCCTTTGGTTAGCTAGTCCTACTATTTGTTTAGTAGACTACCCATTTGGATTGGTAAATCTGAGTTAGGTCTAGGCCTCTGTGGCTCATACTCAGTACGATCCATTGCAAATCAATATGATTCATCTCAAAATCCAAAATCTAAAAATGTGAAACAAACAAATCTAACGAAATAAAGAAACAAAAAATAATTAATCTAAATGAAATCCTTTTGCTTCTCCTTAGTAAGATGCAAATCTTTCTAGTTCCCCAGCGGATCTAGAATTCTAATCCCTCAGTGGATTTCACAACCCCTCCCTTGTGGATGACTTGAAATTATTTCCCCAGTGGAGAGTTCACTTTTTTATCCCCCATGGAGTCTAAATAAAACAAATTAAACAAACAATAAATTAAAACAAATTCAACCCTCTTCCCCAACGGAACTCAAGTTAAATCTCTCATCTCCTTGTGGATGACTTGAATGTGCTTCCCTAGTGGAAGGTTCACACTATATCCCTTAGTGGATTCTTCCCTCTCTCTTATGTCTTGGACATAAGTAGAGCCACATTGCATTAGGCTCTGGATTCTTTCTACACCTTGGGTTAAGGGTAGATTATTTCTACTAATGCTTGTGATCTTTCAGTGTTGTTGATCGTTTCGATCAACATCAATACGTGCGGTGTACCTGGTTGGTCTCAATACACCTATTGGATGCCCTTTGTTGACCTCATTTTTAGATTGAGCTCTCAACACCTCCATCTTAGACATAGGATTCCTCTTAGACTTTAAGAGCTCCTTAGTCTTAAGACACATCTAGTGATTAGGTGGATACTCAACCTAGCCCTAGAGACTTAGAAGGGTTAGCCATATGAATAGGTCATGCCTTAAGGGTGTTAGGAAACTTGCCCACCCTTAGCTTGAACCACTCCTCACCTTCCTTCCTTCAAGTAAAACTCCAAATCAATCTCATTTTATTTTCTCCAAACTCAAATCAACTCCATATGATTGAAATCCATGATTGAAATCTATGATTGAAACTTATGATCAAAATCCATAAAAAATTCCTAAGTTCAAATTTTCCTAAGTCCCTTAATTTTCAATTAAAGGACTTATCCAAAATCTTGATCAAAACCACTTCAAATATTTGAGATTTTCTCGTAATTCATTTATATTCTCATTTATATTCACATATATAAATGAAATATAAATTCAAACCAATCAAACTAAACTCAAAATTCCAAAATCAATTCATTGAAATTTTCCTAAGTCCCTTTAATTTTCCATTAATGGACTTAGCCAAAACCAACTCTAAACCAATTCAAACTCATGAGATTTTCTCAAAACTTATTTATATTCTCATTTATTTTCATATATAAATGAAATATAAATATAAATATAAATATAAATCAATCAAATCAAATCTTCAAATTAAATTCCCAATTTAAAATCTTTCTTAAGTCATTAATTCTCCATTAATGGACTTAGCCAAAATCCTGATCAAACCATCTCAAACTCATGGGATTATCTTAAAACTCATTTATATTCTCACTTATATTTACATATATAAATGAAATATAAATATAAATCAATCAAATCAAATCCTCAAATTAAATTCCTAATTTAAAATCTTTATTAAGTCATTAATTCTCTATTTCACATATATAAATGAAACATAAATATAAATCAATCAAGCCAAATTCAAAAATTCAAACTTCAAATTTCAAAAAATATTTCCTAAGTCCTTTAAATCCTTCTTATTGGACTTAGACCAAATCATGTTCAAATCACTTCAAACCCTTGAAATTTTCTCATGATCCATTTATATTCTCATTTATATTCACATATACAAATGAAATATAAATTCAAACAATCAAAACCAATTCCAAAATTCAAACTCAAATCCATTCAAAATCCAACCTAAGCCTTTCAAGTCAAAATCTTGAACTTAGCCAAATCAACTTCAAATCAAGCCAAACTCTTGATTTTCCTTCATGATTCAATCAACCCTACAATCATGAACCCATATATAAATCCAAACTTTAATCACTCAATCAAAACCTAAGTAAAAAATCAAAGCCAAAATCCCTTCATATTCTTCCTTTGAATATAAAATTATCAAATGAACCAAAACCCATTTGACTTCAAACCACTAACAAATGGATTTATATTTCAATCATAAGTCCATAAACAAGTTCAATCAACTTCAAATCAAGCTTTGACCAAGCCATTTGACCCACTTCGGATCACTTGACCTAAAGTGACATAAAATATCCTTAAGAGCCAAATTCTAATACTAACCAAATTGGATTGAACCAAACTCATCTTTGCCTCTCATCATGATCAAAAATCATCATGGGATGATCAATCAATCAAACTGGGTCAAAGCAAATCAAACCTAAGGGTTGATCAAATCAACACTTAATCAAAAATGAAACCTAACATAACCAAATTCCACCATAGGCCAAATTGATTGAAACCATTGATCTAAGTTCACTCATAACTTATGATTGAACTTGACCAAGCCAACATTTGAGCCTAACCTAGCCCAATTGTCCCAGTTGACCAACTTTAAAAGTCAAAATATATCAAAACATGATCTAAGCCAAATTGACTCAAACCAATGGGTCAAGTTCATTCCAAATCGCTTGCTAAACTTGACCAAAGCCTCAATTGGCCAACTAGACCCAACCTAGCTTAATTTATCTTAGACCCAACATGACCTAAAGGGTTCATGTTGAGCCAAATTTGAACTTAACCAAAATTGATTAGAAACAAAGATACCAATCCACTCCATATGACTAACCTAACCTAAACCTACCCTTGACCTACCTCAAATAGGTCAAATGGGTCAAATAGGTCAACTTGACCCATTTGATCTAAATGAAGTCATATATGCCAAATTCAAAATTATACCAAATTGAACCAAACCAAAGCCACAAAAACATTTCAAATGGTCATATAAATTTGACCCAACCCTTTGTTTGAGCCAATTTGACCAATTGGTCAACTTGACCCAAGTTGACCCATTTTGACCTAAATGGGTCAACATGAGCCAAACCTTATCAAATGGATTCCAAACCCAATGAAACTTGGCCAAACCAAGTTTCTCCACATACCCAACATATTTAAAGTGAAAAATTAGCAAAATGACCATCCTACCCTTAGGAAATAGAACAAATTTTGGCTTAATCCATGGGTAATTTGGTCATACCCTCATCATATCCACTTGATGCTTTCCTAATAGCTCAAGGGGACCTAATGAAGAGTGGTGCACCTAACCCAATGGGTTTGGGTCAGCCCAATTGGCCCTAAGGCCAAACCCGATCCCATTGGTCAAAATGGCAAATTCAAACTCCCTTTTTCACTCAAATTGAAGCACATGGGAGGTTGGCATTCCACTCAAGGCCTCAAATCGACCATGTGCAAGCATCTAACTGATCAAACAACCCTCCCATTATGATCAATTAGATCAAAATGATAAATAGGCTTGTGGTCATTTGATCCTTCAAGGGGGAGATATACTCCCCCTAATTGAACTCAAATCCATGATTCCTTAATTCAACTAAGCCTTAGAGAGTGTTAGGAGCCATCAGAGAGCATTCTTGAGCTTCCTAGGAGGACATTGAAAACAAGCTTTCTCAATTTTCTTCCTTAGAAAATAAAGGAGCTCCTCTCATTTCTAAACTTCTTCTTCACTCAAATCCACTTCAATTGCCTTTGCATACTTCATCAGGGAGCTAAGTCGAGTGCACTCAAGCTTCCATTGGAGTTCCCATAGTAAGGAGGAGTTGAATTGGATCAAAGCTACAAAGGGTAGCAAGGGGATTTGGTCCATAAAGCAATTCACATAACCTCAAGAGCTCATTCTTCCAACACAGCTTCGTCTCAACCAGGCGAAGCTTCTCCAAGGTAATCGAGTGTCGATGAGGTATGAGATTTTTTGACCACCTAGCATAGAATATGTTGGTCCTTTGTGAAAGAAATTTTCAATGCAAGTGAATCCCACCATTGGATGTGCCGCTCCTTGGCTTTAGATGGTGTGGGTTAAGTTTGGTTTGAATCCGAGCTCAATTGAGCTTGGATCATCCCCTAGATCATGGATGACCTCTGTTGATCAAAGGAGAAGAACTTGGGAGATCTCAGCCATCCATCCGTGCATTTTGGATGGACAGCTGAGATAATTCCCACGTTTATAATTTCCTTTATCCTTTTTAAAACTGCGGGGAGATCTCTGGTTGTCTGATCTTTGATCGGATGGTAGAGATCAAAGCGTGTCCGCCATCATGCTGCCTTTTCGATGCGATGTTTAAGTGATGGGTTCATGCGCGTAAAGGCACCACCATGCCGATGCGCGTGTGAGAGAGGATTAGTTAGGATGTTTTAATTAATTCTAATTAATCTAGGGATCTTTAAATTGCATATCTCCCTCAATAAAATTCAAAAAAATATGAAATAAATTTTTATGGAAAGATAATTCAACTTAGAATATTTTAAAATTAATTTCAATAGGTTTTAAATTATGATCTTCTCTGATTTTGGGTTTTATTAGAACATTTATTTTGCTAATTACCTTTTAATTAAGTCTCTGATTAATCCCAAATTTCTTGGGTATATTTTAGGGGATGACTTCTACCTCCTGTAATTTTCTTGGGATTTATTGAAGGCTTAATTAGGAGAATTGAATTTGAGTTTCCTAATTACTCCTTTGACCTAATTAAAGATAATTAAGGTGTGATTAGTGGTTTTAATCCATGATTAAGATTTGATTAAGATCAGATCCAATAGATTGAAGGTTTATGGAATATTTTGGGACATCCCCCCTAAGCTATTCCCTAAATCCCCCCTTCTTTGCTTAATCCTCTCTTAAATAAATGTTAATTCACTAATTACCCCCTTAATTAATTTCTAAAAATTCAAAAAAAAACTTTTAGAGCTTAATTAATCTACTTCGGGTAGATGCTTAGGTGTTTAATAACCTACGCTCAATTAAGAAAATTAAAACCCAATTCATATGTGTGAAAGAGTGTTTTGAAATTACTTAAGCTAAACCCCTTAGCCTAATTAACCTTTGATTATGAGCCAAATTGCATTAGGCCTTTTTCTTATTAGGTGCATTGCAAATTTAAATTCCTTATGAGTTTTTTATGTAATCTCATTGGCTCATAATTATTTGGTTAATTATTCTAAGGTGGTGTAGGTAAGGTTTAATTAAGTTACTTAATTCATACCTTAACCTAATTAATACATAAAAATGGATCTAATCATCTAAAAATTAAACAAAAATACCAAATATATGTGGGGATGGGTTAGGAACAACAAACTAAACTCACCTTTTAAAAATTAAATCAAACTCCAAACTAAACAAAAACACATTGAATTCACTTTGATTTATTTTAAACTTTCTTATTTCATGAGAATGTCTTTAAGATTTAATTAAAGTGAAATTAATTACATGCTTTCATTGCTTTGAATCTTTCCCCAACATGTTAAATTTGTATGTCATGTGGTTTCATGCATTCATTTTTTTTCAAATTCAAATTTAAAAATGAAATTATTTACTTTATGTTAAATTTGCATGTGTTGGCTAAAGTAGAAATATGAGTGGCTATTATCACTACTAAATTCAAATTATTTTCAAAAATGTAAATCAATTATCAAATTTGAAAGTATGTTACTTATCCTTTAATTATAAGCTTGCATATGAAGAGTATATGGATGTGCTTAGCATAGGTTTCCTTTCTCTCTTATGTTAGCATAGTTTTGAATAGGAGTTGGTAAGATGTAGGATTCATTTGAAAATAACCTAACACTTACCTAATTCCATACCCTATTCATCCTTATGATATCACCTAAGAAGGGTCACCTATACTTGTATACATTAACTTCATAAACAAAATGAATCCATTAATACAACTTTTGCATTCTTCTTTTCCATTTCATTTCTTTTATACACATGTTTGTATTTAAGAAAAGTGGTATGTTAGTCTAGACAACCTTGAGGTTGCGAGGCTTTAAGTGGCCCTAAGTAGGTTTTATACCTTACACCTTTGTTAATAATGGCATTGTCCTCTGTGGTGTTTATTTTTGGGGACACCACGCAGATCTTAGGGGGTACTTCTTGAAATGATCGGGTATGACATTAAGGAATGATGTACTATCTCAGAAGATAGGGATCACTACCCTATAATGGACCTAATCACCTAGTAAGGACTCCTAAGGCATGATGGGTCTTCGAATATACCAGAGATCTTTCCCCTACTTTACATGGAAAAGTAAAGTAGGGTTTAAAGACGTTCATTAAGTTCTCTATGGAGGCAAGCCCCATAGTTAATTACATCCCAAGGAATGAGAATTCCTTAAGAATACTCTCGATTAAAGTAGATAATTAGGGTCTCCAAAGATTTCAAGGTTAAGACTATCAAAGGATTGGCTATTTAAAAAATCAAATGGGATAGATCAAGGAGAAGACTTATTCTTAGAATCCAAAGGGAGAAAGTAGAAAATGCTCATGATACTAGGAAGCCTAGTGAGCATTCCGATCTACCCTATAGTTGGGCTTTATATTTTTGAAATTGATGAGAGTTGATTATTTGAGTTGGCATTTTATTAGATTGCTAGGGCTTATTATTTCACAACATAAGATTGTGGAAATACCTAAGAGGTGAGGATTTATGCTTGTAGCCCGAAGGAAACAGCTACCTCGAATTCTTAAACTAAGGAGCCTTGGTACAAAACAAAGGCATGACCTAAATCTAAGGAAAAAATGGGTATATGGTTTACCTCCATAATAGAGAATAAACCACCTGACTGCTGGACTTATTACCACCTGGAGTGGCAGCCAGCTAACTCCTCCTATGCTTTAAATTTATGTAGGCAAGTCTTATGCTTTGCAGTATGGCTAGGTTGTTATTTATTTAGAGAGAAAATTAAGTCCTTAGACTCACTCCCTAAGAGACTAGAGCATGAGTGGTATGAATCCATGACTTAATCTAATGCAAATTTTATCAAATTTATTTGATTCTTTTGGACTTTTGTTTTGATGTGCTATGGGATTTTGTATGCCTAAGTGCATGAGAATTTGATTATAGGCCAAATCAAGAGAGAAAGGGGTGTTTTCCACCAAAGGCTCTCATAAGTTAAGCCTTGATTCTCTGGCAAGGATGGAAACCCCCTCTTAACAAGAGTGAAAGAATATGACATGCATGATATTCATTCATCCAAGGGTTACTAAAAATTTTATTATCTTGATTTAATTCTTAGGCTTTTATGTGAGGTTATGAGTTGTTTAAAAATTTTAGTTATGAGTTGTTAATTGGGGTAGAAAAATTACTTTTTATCCTAAGAGCCTACCGCATCCAAGCCACACATTCAAGCATCAATCATAAATAAACTATGAAAAGCATGCTATTCTAATGCGTAATCTAAACACAACTTCAAACAATTTTATAGACTACCATAAAAGAATAAAAGGCCGGTGGTTCTCACGCACACCCTAAAAAAAGAAGAAAAGAAAAGATGGGTAGGCGAGCTCTACCCTTATACAACCATTACAAAAAATAATATATATGCTTTTCTTCATTTCTTCATTTCTTTCTTTTGATTTGATTTGCTCCAAAGGCATCACTGGGGCACCCAGGACTAAGCTTTTTGCCTTGCTCATCTAATCCCCATAGCACTAATATTAATTCCTAATGCAAAATTACATAAAAAATGGGAAAAGTAAATCTAGCTACACCTATAAAACAAATGTTAGCTAAACACACCATACAATCTAAGCAGTTATATGAATAATTTGGACTTAGCACCCACACAAGTAACCCACCTAACATGGGTTACACTTAGGGCTAAACAGCACTAACAAAAGCATTTATATTTTTTTATTATGGCGGCTTTAAGCACAAGAAAAATATATGATTTAATAAACCTAACATCAGGTCTGAAACATACACTAACATCAGGTCTAAATATTACATCATAAAATAAAACACAACATCATACAACCCTTTGCTAGAAGTAGTGACTTAGTATTCTAATGTGTGTATTATTAAGGCTTGTAGACTTTACTAGGCTTCTTTAGTTTAAGTTCAATTTGAAGTTTGAATTTAAATTTTACCTTTGGGTGTGATTTCAATGATTTAATGATTTGATTTTGATTTTTATTTTATTTTATTTGGTTGAAATGATATTTAGGTTCTCAAGAATGAAGAGTAGGATGAATTCCATGTAGGCGGGGACTCACCTATTCTACATCCCTAATTCTAAGGAATCTAACTAAAGTCCTTAAGTATCTTGATTAGCCCATTTGAATTTGTGTAATTCATTCGATTTAGTATTTAAAATTTGAGTTTATTTAAGTATTGGATTAATTGATTTTTTTTAATTAGATGTTTTAGTTTAATTGCATCTTGATAATTCAATATCCTTAATGTTTAATAGAGTTTAAGTTTGTTTAAGTTCATGTATTTTGGTTGATTAATTTTAGATTAGGTGTTTTGATTTAATTGAATCTTGATAATTCAATATCCTTTTAAATATTTAATTCTTTTCTTTGATCATGGTTATGTGATTTAACTTTATGTTTATTTAATTCGATTGTGGTTCATTTATTTGTAGTTTGATTGGATTAGATTAATTGAGATTTTATTTTGATTTTAATTGGGTTTGATTCTTTGTATTAATTTTATTTTTAATCACATCCATTTGTGTTCATCAAAGTTTGGTTTGTGTTTTTTCATTAGATTGGATAGTTGATTAATTTATCTTATTTAAGTAAGTTGGATGAGATTTGATTTGATTCTATATTAAATTGATGAGAATCTTTCTTGATTTAACTTAATTTGATTCAATTTGATTTAATTAGCTTTATTGGTCTTATGGGTTTGCTTAGGTTCAATGTGATTATGTGATTTGTTTAATTAATAAGTGTATTTATGTTTATAAAGGTTTGTTTAATTTTTTTTAATTTAGTTTCATATTTGTTTAGGCAAATGATGTAATTAATGACTTAATGGTTTAGGTTTAATTTATGTTTTGATTAATATTTAATTGCATTTTGATTAATTAAGTTTAATGTAATTAATTTGATTAACTTAATTAGTTTATTTAAGAGGTATGATTAAATAAAATAAAGATTTGTTTAACTTTTAATTTGATTTCATGTTTATTTGAGTTCATGATGTTATTGATGAATTAATGATTGAAGTTTAAATTAGGGTTTGATTATCATTTAATCACATTTTTATGTTTGATTAAGCTTGAGTTTAATATGATTAATGTAATTTACTTAATTAATTTATTTAATAGGTGTGATAAAATTAATTAGTAGATTAATTAAGTATTTAATTTTAATTAAATTTAATCTGATTTATAAAGTTAAATTTAGTTTATTAAGATAATAGATTAATTTATTAGGTTTGCATTAATTAGATGTTTGATTAATTAAGTTTGATTAAATTAAAATTATTAGATTAATTAAAGGTTTGTTTGATTAGAGATTAATGACTTAATGATTTAGGTTTAATTTAAGTTTTGATTAGTGTTTAATTGCATCTTAATTATGTTTGATTAAGTTTAGGTTTCATATGATTAATTTAATTAACTTAATTAATTTATTTAATGGGTGTGATTATTTAATTATGGGTTTGATTTAAGCTTAATTTTAGAGTTAGCTTTAATGTGACTTATTTAAATTAATTTGATTAATTAAGATGATGGATTAATTCATTAAATTTTCATTAATTAAATGTTTGACTAATTAAGTTTGATTATTTATGATTAGGGTTTTACTTGATTTGATTTATTTATTATGTATTTTATTAACATGTTCAATTTAGTTATTAGGTTGAAATATTCAATGGTTATTTAATTATCTCATTCCAAATGGATGTGACTTAATCATAGGTTAATTAAGTTTGCATTAATTTTATTTAGTTTAATTGATTAGTATCAAATTATTAAAGTTTCTAAGTTTGTTGGATTTTGAGTTTGATTTAAGATTTAATCATTTAATTGAGTTTTATTAACTTAAATATATTTAATTATATTTAATTTAATCTCCTTTAAAGATGATATTTTTCTGATTTAAATTTTGATTAATGATTCAATGAATGCTATTTAATTTCTGATTTTTGATTTAATATTTGAGTTGTTTTTAGATTATATTTTAATTAACTTTTTAATTGTTTAAACTCTAATCTTAAGTGTTTATTTGGGTTTCTTAAGATTCAGAAGATCAAATCATTTTTCTTAAGAGTCCTAGATGTCAATTGAAGTGAGTTAGGTTATATTGACAATTTTTGTAAATTTCTGAATTTTTATTTAATTTATTTTATTAAAATTGATAATCTGAATTTAAAAATTTACTTTCTCCCAATCCAAAAGTTCTTTTAACCTGAAATTTTTATTGTAGATGTATTTTAACATCAATTTCAATATCTGAAAATCTCAACTTAATCTGACTTATATTTTTGCCTTAATTAAAGAAATATAGTTTTCCCTAAAACCTAAATTACACTCACAATACTCAGTAAATTTTGAGTATTTTGGGTTTGTTGGGTTAAGTATTTTATTTTCTATGAATTTTTGAATTTTTAGATGATTTAAATTATTATTATTATTGTATTTTTTAATATATATATATATATATAAAGCGTAGTTTGGCGAAAGGCGGCGACGTGCCTTTCTGGGGTCGATCGCCGTCGGACGATCTAGATCAGTCGTGCGATCCGAGGCGGATTGCGTGATCGACCGCCGGCGTGTCGTGCGTGAACAAGTGATCGGATGGTCGGATCATTTCGGTCTGGCTTCGGATGCGCTCGATCGATCATGTCAGCCGTCCGATGCGTGAGCTGATCGGACGGTCCAGATCGCATCACACAATTTGAAGGCCTGGACGCGCGATCCACTCATGATCCGGCGTTCGATCCATGCTGGGATCGGAATGGTATGGCGCCCGGTGAAAAGTGTTTTCAGGGATATTTTTGGAAAAAATAAAAGTTTCTAAGCCAAAACTTGTCCAAATGGACCTGTTTTCATGCCAATTTGCACCAAAAAAATTCTATTTCATATTTGGGATGATTTAAAATAAAGTGCTAGATTTTCTAAAGAAAATTCCTAGAATCGCGAGAAATTTAAAACAAAATATGCAAAATCTAGAGTACTGGTTTGACAAAGTTACCTCAGGGGATGATTTAGGCGGTGAAGATCAGGAGATCTATGTGTGTGAGGAAGCTTTAGAGTAATCTTTAGCCCTTGTTTCTCTTGAGCGCCTCTTCTCAGCTTTCTGGGAAGAAAATTCTTGTATTATTTGAGCTCAAAGTGGCTAAACAAAGTGGGGGATGGGTTCCCTTTTGCTTTGGGGAGTTTTTGGAGGCTGAATAGTGGTGGTAAGAAGAGAGCTCAAGCATCATCTCCCCTTCTTTTTATAATGGATGAAAATACAAATTTTTTTTGAATTATTTTGGCTCTAAATTGAATGCCATCTTGTTGGGGTGGTTAGGGCTAGATCTATATTGATTGAGGACTTTGGATTTTTACTCCAAAGTCCTCTCTTGCTGCCATATGATCAAATTTATTTAATTAAAATATTAGGGCCATGTGATGGGGGGTTAAGTGCATGTGATGGGGAATTAAATGAGGTTAGGTGGAATCCTATGTGGGAAAGGATTCATGAGGAATTTAAAATGGGTTGGGTTTATTTTGGGCTGATCCCAAATGGGTTTGGGTCGGATTTGACCAGCCTCCAATAAGTTTTGGCTTGGTTTCAAGGGATTTGGCCCAATTTGGGTCATACGGGTTATTTTGGGCCAAATTGACCCATTTGATCAAAATTGGCCAAATTAGCTTAGGTTATGGGTTGATTCATGTTCAATTGACTAATTGAAGTTGAATGTGGTCTTTGGTTTGAATTAATTTGGATTTAATTTTGATTTAGGCCAAATTGACCTTTTAGGCCAATTTGGGCTAGTTTAGTCAAGTTGACCCAATTGATCAAATTGGGTTTAGTTATGGCTTTGGTTAAGTTCAGTAATCAATTTGGAATGAACTTGAGCCATTGGTTACAATCAATTTGGTTTGGATCATGATTTGACTTTTTGGTTCTTTAGGCCAATTTGGGTCAATTTGGATCAAATGGACAAGGGGGGCCCAATTGATTGTACGATCATCTAGGGTGATCAGCAATCATGGTGTAAGATTTTGGTGAGCTTGGTTCAATTCAATTGGGGTTGGATTAAAAGTTGGCTAAAATGGGTCAAGTGCACCTAAGTGAGTCAATTAGTTTGGTTTTGGTTTGATTCAAATTTAGTTGAACTTATATATGAGCCCTAGATTAAAATATAAGTTCAACGATAATCAATTTGGAGTCTAAGGGATTTTGGCTCATTTGAAATTTTCAAGTAAAAAAAGGGCTAAGTTGGGTTTGACTTGGGTTGGTTTCGATTTGATTTGATGGTTGTAGGTTTCATTTATATTTGGGTAGATAATTAAATGAATGATTGATTCAAGAGATAATTCAATGGTTTTGACTTGATCTGGATAGAATTTGGCTAAGTCCAAATTGGCTTAAGGGTTTAGATTGAGTTTGGATTTGATTTTGATATAGTTTTGGTCATTTGAATTTGGATTTCATTTATATTTATGAATATAAATGAAGGAATAATGATTTATAAAGGGATCAATTGAGTTTGATTTGATTTAAGGAAAGTTTTGCTAAGCTTATGAATATGGTTCATATGGCTTAGGGTTTTAGGTTTGGATTTGATTTTGGGTTTCAATCATTTGGAGTCAAATTTTGAAATTAGATTTGAAATTTGAATTTGAATTTGAGATTTGATTTAAGAATTGAGTCTGGATTTAATTTGAGAAAGTGTATCTATATTAGGTTTAGGCTATGGGATAGGTAATTTCCTTAAACCCTAAGGCATAGCCTAATCTTATGATTAACACTTCTAAGTCTCTAGGCTTAGGTTAGGTGTTCACCTAATCACTAGATGTATCTTATGACTAAGGAAATCTTAGTGTCTAGAAGAGTCCTAAGTCTAAGAAGATGTTAAGAGCTCACTCCAAAAGTGAGGTCAATATCCTCGCTTATGCCTTTCTTACTTTCATGTGTGTATGTGAAAAATTGGATAAAGAAACCCTTTTCTACTTAAAAAACATCATGCATATTCAACTTCCAAATTTTCCTAAATGGATTACTTAGCATGCATCATGACGTATGTTAAATATTCACATTTGTGTGTATAGATATGCTTAGGATTCATTCATATGCATGTTATACATTATGGGAAAGAAAGTAATATGTGTGATTCATTTAATTTAATCTTAAAATACCTTTCTTTTGACTGGGTTTGTTTAGAGTTTATCTAAAATTAATTAAAATTTATTCACCACATTCACAAGAATAAAAATAAATCCCCAAAAATTAAACAACCCCAAATGAAACCTCCTCTAAGTTTCACACTTTAGAAAATTTGAACCTAAAGCCATAACTAAGCATACCACACAAACCTTCAAAGCACATTTGCACACAAGTCACCACTTATAGCTTTAGATTAGGACGGTGCATGGTTTGATGCTTTATTTTATTTTATGATATATATTTTAGGCTGGATGTTAGGGTGTATGCTCATAGAATGAATGGTAGGATGCTCTTAATCTAACTATTCTTTTCTGCAGGAGATTGTGCTTAAGGGGCACTGTCATAAAATAAAAATATAAAAATGTTCTTGCTTGCAGGTGCTTATACCCCTAAGCATAATCCATAGGCCAGGTGGACTTAGTCACCCATATGTGGAGTGGTAAGTCCAATATATATGCTTGGGATTTGTGTGAATTGTTTTAGCTAATCTCTATTTTACAGGTGTTAGTTATATTTCCATTCTTTCCTTTTCATGTAAATTTTTGTAATTAGGATTTTAGAATGATTGTTATGGTGATTAGGATGAGCATTGGTCATAAGATTTTATCTTATGCACCATGTGAAGCCTTGGAGCATCCACCTTCCAACCATCCAAAAGAAAGAACCAAATAAGAAAGAAGAGAGAAGAAAGAAGAAAGAAAGCTTGAAGACCCCCATAACAATGAGTTCCTAGCTTAATTATAATATAATTCATTTTTTTAATCTAGGTTGTATAAGGGTAGAGCTTGGCTACCCAATTTATTTTCGGGTTTGTGCGGTGGTGCCCGACTATAACAGCTTTTTATTCTTTTTGCGCTTAGCTTTATAAATTGATTGATAATTTGTTTAGCTTGTGTATTAGGTGGCATGCTTTTCCTAATTTCTTGCTTATGTATGACCTAGATGTGGATTAGGCTCTTTAAGGAAAAATAAATCTTTTACCCAACTTAACAACTCAAAATTAAAAATAAAGAATTCATAACCTCACCTAAATCAAGGATTTAAAATCAAGATAAAAGAATTAGCAATCCCTTAGCTAGATGAGCATTTCTTTTGCAATATCATGCACAATAATATCTTATTTCACTCTTGATTGGAGGGCTTCCACCTTTGCTAGAGAAACTTGGCATGACCTTTGAGAGCCATAGTGAAAACTCACCTCCTCCCTTCTCACTGATTTTGTCCTATAATCTCATTTCCAATGCATTAGGAATATGAATCATATGAGCCTGAGTCAAAATAATTGTCCAAAAATAAAAATAAAATAAAATTTGAATTGCATTAGATTTAGGTCATTTGAAGCATGCCCTTTACATGATCTAGTCTCTTTAGGGAGTGAGTTTAAGGACTTAGTCTTTTTCTAAATAATAACAGCCTAGCTATCTTGCATTAAGTATATGACTTGCCTACATCTATTTAAAATCATAGAAGGAGTTAGTTGGCGACCACCCCTAGGCGGTTATAAGTCTAAGCAGTCGGGTGATTTATCCTCTCTTGTGGAGGCAATCCAAATACCCATTTTTGCCTTAGATTTAGGTTTTGCTTTCGGCCCTCGCTAAAGCTCCCTAGATTTAGGTTTCGAGTTTTCTTTTCCCTTTGCAGGCTCTAAGCATAAATCCTCATCTCTTAGGCATTTTCATAACCTTGTATTATGGAATTATAAGTCCTAGCATTCTAATGAAAAATTTAACTCAAACAAACTAAATCAATTTCAAAAATATAAAGACCAATCATAGGATAGTTTGAGATGCTCGCTAGGTTTCCTAGCATCGCGAGCATCTCCTACTCATTCCCATTTAGCTTTGATAATAAATCTCTCTTTGATCGATCCCATTTGATCTTCAAAAATAAACCAATCGATTGATAGTCCTTTTCCTATTGAAATCTTTAGAGACAATGATCATTTACCTTAATCGAGAGTTTTCCTAAGGAATCCCCATTCTTTAGGATGTAGTTAACTATGGGGCTTGCCTGTAGAAACAACACGAAAAAAAACCACTTTACTTTTCCATGTAAAGTAGGGGAAGAATCTCTGGTACACTTCGAAGACCAACATCCTTAGGAGTCCTTATTTTGGTGATTAGGTCCATTATAGGGTGGTGAATTCTAACTTTTGAGATAGTACACCTCTTCTTAATGTAGTACCCAATCACCTTAATAAGCACATATACGAATCTACGTGGCATCCAAAAAAGATGAAATTTTATAGTCTTGTCTTTCTTTTCTCGCAATAGATTTAAAAGGTGACTCTATATAAAATTTTTTCTACCATCACCCACTCCCTAAGAGACTAGAGCATGAGTGGTATGAATAATAACTTAGCCTAATGCAAATTTTATCAAATTTTCTTAAATTTTGGACTTTTCATTTTGACACAAGTTATAGGATTTTAAATGCTTAAATGCATGATAAAATAGGGCATTGGGTAAATCATAGAGAAAGAGGTGTTTTCCACCACAAGGGAGACCCTCAAAGGTTAAGTATTCCTAAATTGTGCAAGGATGGAAACCCTCTCTTAGTAAGAATGAAATAAGATGACATGGATGGTATTAAGCATACAACATTCAACTAAGGGGTCGCTAAATTTTTAAATTATCTTGATTTAATACCTAAGCTTTAAATGAAGTTATGTGTTATTTTAGAAAATTTAGTTTTGAGTTATGATTGGGGTAAAAAGTTTATTTTTTTTCTAAGAGCCTAATCGGACCCAAGCCACACATTAAATCACCATACATGAAAAAACTAAGAAAATACAGGCCATTTCTATTGCACAATTGTAAATAAAGCATCAAACAATTTATAAACTCAATGTAAAAAATAATAAGCCAGTGCAGTTGGGTACCGCCATACAACCCGAAAAGAGAAATGGGTAGCCAAGCTCTACCCTTATACAAATAATAAATGCTATAGTGGGTCTTCATTCTTCATATCTTCATATTTCTTTTATTTATTCATTTGGATTTGCTTGCTTCAAAGGAATCAGGGGGCCTCACAGGACAACGCCTTCTAGCCACCACTCATCCCAATCTCCCAAAACACTAATCCTAACTCCTAATGAAAAATTACATTGAAAATAGGAAAAATAATCTAACTACACCTGTAAGATAAGTGTTAGTTAAACACATCATACAAGCCAAGCAGTTATATGTAATTTGGACTTAGCACCCTGCACATGGGTAACCAAGCCCACCTATCCTAATTCAGATTATGCTTAAAAGGTTAAGCAACCTGCAAAAGAGAATATTTATATTTATTTTAAGCGCCCCTTAAGCATAATCTTCTGTATAAAACATGATTAGGCTAATCACGACCTAACATTCAGTCTATGAAGCATACACCCTAACATCCAGTATACAAAATATATCATAAAACCAAACATACATCAAGCCATGCACTCTCCTAATTTAAAGCTAGAAGTGGTGACTTTAATCTAAAGTGTGTGTATTAAGGATTGTGTGGCATACCTTAGCTAGGTTTTGTTGTAATTTTCTAATTATGAAGGGATTTAATTTGAAGGATGGTTTCACTTTAAGTGGCTTAATTGATTTGTAAGTTTTACTTAATATTTTCTTTTGTTTCATCTTCGTTTACACTTAACAACTAAGTGTTATAAAGGGAAGAAAAGAGAGGATCACTCTCTTTCATCCCTACCTTAAGTCACATCTAAAGTAAATTAATTAATCAATTCTCTTTAGTGAATGGCTTATTACATATTTTGATTAATCCTAAGTTTAGGTTCACATTAAATGATCTTATTTAATAAGAAAGGCATCTTAAGATAAATTGGAGTAAATTACTATCACATAATACATATTTGTTCTTTTCTTTCTATCATATCTAGCATGCATATGATTAAGTCCTAAACATACCTATACATGCAATTTGTATCATTGCACACTTAAATGATGAATGTAAGCAAATGTACTTGCAGTTGATGTTTCATTTGGTTGAATTATTTTGTCATATTAATTTAAAGCTCTATCTGAATTCTTATACAAAAGTATAAGAAAAGAACTCTAAATTATATGACTAATCAATCCAATCACTTGAAAAAAATATGAATGCTTATCTTTTTAATAGAAAAATGGGATTTGTATTCATTTGCTAAACACACATTCAAATGAATGAAAGTTTTAAGCAAGTATGTTGCCATTATTTTGCACCAGGGGAGTGAGGCAGGAACCTCCTTGGGGCTACTTAAATCCATGCATCCCCAGAATGTCTAGACTAATATATATGCTATTCTTAAATACATATGGATGTATAAACAACTATAAAAATGAACATGCAAAAATTGTACTTGATTTGTTTGATTTATCTGTGTGAATGAAGTAAAGGTCTATCTAAATTTTAATACCAAAATGCATAAGAATGAAATCAAATATGTACATCATCATTGTTCTACACTAGGGGAGTGAGGTAGGAACCTCCTTGGTGCTACTTAAAGCTGTGTGTCCCTGGAATGTCCAAACTAATATACCCATTAACATTCAAACTTATGCAAATCAATATATGAATGTAAGAAAAAGACTTCACTTCATAAACTAAGCTTATATTCACATGCACCTCCTATGTATATGTAACTAAAGTCATAATATATATATAGTATTATTAATTGGTAAGCTTTTGAAAATACATTTGAGATTTAATAGTGATAATAGCCACACATATTTCTAATTAAGTCAAAACATGCAAATTTAACATAAAGGAAATCATTTTATTTAATTAATTTTTAAAAGAAATGAATGCATGACTGCAAGTGACATACAACATTTTAACATGATTGGAAAGAAATAAAGAAACATAAGCATATAATTTCATTCAATCCAACTAATCCCTAAGGACAATCATATTAAATAAGATCATTTAAAATAAACCAATTTTTTTAAAAAAACCATTTTTTGATCTTTATATTTGATTAGATTTAAGAAATGTGAATGAGGTTTGCTAATTTTAATCCCATTCTCCATATGTATGAGTTAACTTGATTTAATGAAAAGTAATTAGGTTAATTTTATGAATTGGTTAAGTTAAATATGAATTAAATCAATTAATTAACCATTACCTATGTCACCTTAAGGTAATTAATTAAATAATTATGAGCTAATATGATGTGCAAATACATTGAAAAGTAAATGGCAATGCTCCTATGAAATGAAAGGGGGTCTAATACAATTAGCACATAATCATTAATTAATTAAATTTAAGGAACTCATTTAATTACTTTTATGGTTTTCTCACACGTATGAGCTAACAATAATTTCATTAGCTCTCTCTTTAGGTTATTGGACACCCAAAGAGCTACCCAAGAGTTAATTAGGGAAGGTAGGTTTAATCAAGTTAATTAAGTTTATTAATTATCTAAGTAAATCCTAATTATCCTTAATCAACAATTTGAAATCGACTTAGGGAAAGAGACAAAGAAGGAAGCCTAAGTCTCAATCCCTAAATCTTTTTAATTAGTTAATTAAAGTTCATATATGATTTGGGTTTTGATTGATTTAACTAACTAATTAATTAATTAATGAGTCTTAATTAATTAATTTTAAAGAGGGAATAGAGAAGACTTAATGAAGAGATTGGAAGAGGGATCCCAATCCATTTTCCTAAGTTTCTCCACTGTTAACAAGGCTAATGAACTTAATTAATCGGTCAATTCACTGTTCATTTGATTAATTATCATTAATTAAACTAAGAGAGTAATTAAGGCTTAATCAATCAATATTCCTAATTAACTATCTAATAAATTTCAAAAAATATAGGTGAGGCAGAGGTCATCCCCCTAAACATCTCTGAAAAGTATGAAATTAATTGGATAATTAATCAGAGAGTAATAAAGCTAATTAAAATTTTAATTAAACCTTAATTAAGTAGAAATTATTGTTCAAAAATAATTAATAATAATTTTCTTGGATTCTCCTCTGAAATACCTTTAAAATGAGCCATCATTAATATTTTTTAAAATTTTTTAAGATTAGTTATGACTTTTAGAAGTTTTAGCCTTAAAAAATATTTAAACAGCCCTAATTAAACCTTAATCCCATTGGTGCCACATGGCTACTGAAGCGACATGCTTTCCATGGCATGACGGGATAGGTTATTTAAGTTGTGACATTTGTGTGTCTCGTCAGCTGGCGATGGACACACTTTCCCGTGGACCATCTGATCTAAGATCAAATGGCTATGATTAAATCTTGCGATTAAGGAGAAAATAAAGAGCAATCTACGCATGATCTAACCTGAGACATTCATTCTGATCACGCAAAATAGACAACCAATGATCTATCTCCTCCCGAGTAGTGAGAGACAGAGACCGTCCATCGTTCATCGCTCGATCCAAGCTCACCTGAGCTCGAATGGAGATCAAATCAATCCCACACCTTCTGGGAGGCAAAACAAAGAGATCCAACGGTGGAGATCTCATGACATGGAACTTTCCTTTATAAAAGACCAACCTATTTTTATGTAACGATCAAGTTTGTGAAATTACCTCACCAGAGCTAATGTCTGGCAGTTCCAATGATTGAGGAAGCTTCGTTTAGTAAAAATGATGCCCTGTTGAGCAGCATGAGCTTTAATTAGAGGTGGATTGCTCTAGAGACCAAGATCCTCCCTTTGAGTGTTCAATCTTGATTGAACTCGTGCTTAGAGTGGATTTGGAACTCAGTAAATGGCTTCAATGGCTTCGATGACACACGAGGATGGTGTGTACAAGAGGAATCAAAGCTTGGTGGAGTTTTTAGCAAATGGGACTTCATATTGGCCTCCCCTATTTTAGTTTCACACGGGAGAGGAAAATTTCGATCGAAGGAGGCTCGGGGTGCTCTAGGAAGCTCTTTAAGATTTTAAAAATACTCAGGGAACTCACTTAATGCGAATGGTGATGAATCCCATTCGAATTGAGGGAGTATACCCTAAAATTGAGTGTGATGGATGGACGAGATCTGTCCCTAAATTTTCTCCGATTTGCTGCCATCAAGGCGCCAGAGGAGTTGTCATCAACTCCATGTGGCATGCTAGGAGTGGAGGAAGCTATGACAGGTAGTCTAAGGAAAGATATGAGGGGATTGAGTTTGCTTGGTCCTTTGGGTGCTCGGGTATGAAGGGAGGTGATTTGGTTCACCTCCCTTTGGTCCATGGCCAATCTTAGTAGGCTTACAGTGGGCTAGCGAGGCTAGGCATACCCCATTTGGCAATGGGATGACTGCCATGGTGATGGGAGAGTGGACCTTGCCTCTTATGGCAAGAATCCTATGCAAAAGGGCTTGCCCAATGGTTAATTCCTTTGGATTAGGTCCCACTTAGATTTGAGCTAGCTTAGGAGTGATTTAGGACTAGTTTGAGTCGGGTTTGAGTAGTTCCTAGGGTCCCATGGGATGGTTTGGCTTCATTTAATCAAATGGGTTGAAATGGGTTCATGTTGGTTGGGTTGACCAATTGGTCAAATTGGGTCAAAACAAGGCTTGGGTTAGGTTTAAATGATGATTTAAATAGTTTTGGTTCAAGTGGTTTTGATTAATTTAGCTTAGATTTAATTTTGGCTCATTTGAAATCAAATGGGTCAAAATAGTCAAGTTGACCAAATTGACCAAATTGAGTTGGGTTAGGTATTGGTTCATGTTCAATTGGTTGATTGAAAATGATTATAGGTTTTGGTTGGTTTGATTTGGGATTAATTTGGATTTTGGCCAATTTGACCTTTTAGGTCAATTTGGGTTAGGTTGGGTCAAGTTGACCAATTGGTCAAATTGAGCACAATCATGGCTTTAGTCAAGTTCAATAGATGATTTGGAATAAACTTGAGAAATTGATTGCAATTAATTTGGATCAAATCATGATTTGACCCATTTTAGCTTTTTAGGCCAATTTAGGTCAACTTAGGTCAAATGGTCAATTGGATTTGGTTTGGCTCAATTAAGGATTTGATCATGTTCAATCATTGACTATGAGCTGGTTTGAATCAATGGTTTAAATCAATTTGGTATATGGTAGGTGTTGACCTCACATTTGGAGTGATCTCTCAACTTCTTCATCATGATCTAGGACTCTTGTATACACTAAGAGCTCCTTAGTTTTAAGGCACTTCTAGTGATTAGGTGAACACTTAACCTAAGCCTAGAGACTTAGAAGGATTAGCCATAGGAATAGGTCATGCCTTAGATATTTAGGAAGACTTGCCTACCCTATAGCCTTAAATCCAACCCATGCTTCCTTCTTCAAACCAATCATCAAATTCAAATCCAAATCATAAATCAATCCCAAATCAAATGATTGAAACTCATGATCAAATTCAAATTTCAAAACCCTTCTTAAGTCCTTTGATTTTATCTTATGGACTTAACCTTAACTAAATTCAAATTAATCCTAATTCAATTAGTTTTCTCAAATATCAAATTCAATCTCAAATCAAATTCCAACCTAAATTCCAAATCAAATGACTAGAACCCAAAATCAAATTTAAATACCAAAATCCCTTTCTAGGTCATATGAACCACCTTCATATGCTTAGCCAAAACCCCCTCTAAACCAGATCAAACTCGGATGATTTATTTATAAATCAATCTTTCTTTCATTTATATTCATAAATATAAATGAAATCCAAATTCAAATGAGTCAAATCAAATCAAACTAAATCAAATCAAATCAAGACCTTTCTTAAGCTTTATGGACCTACCCCCATAAGCTTAATCAAATCTCCAAATAAATTAACCCAAACTCAACTGATTTCTTTATAAAAAAATTATTCCTTAATTTATATTCACAAATATAAATGAAACCCACCCTCCAATGATAAAAAATAAATCAAACTAAATCAATTTCCTATTTAAGCTCTTTTGATATACATGCCTAAACTTGGTCAAATTTGCTTCTAAATCACTCTAAACTCAAGTGAACCCATTTATTCTTCATTTATATTCACAAATATAAATGAAATATAAATCCAAATGGCTAAAACCAAACCCAAATCAAATCAAATTTCTAATTTTATCCCTTTTGGCCAATTTCTTAAACTTGGCTAAATGGTACCCAAATCAATTCAAAACCAATGGATTTCTTCATGAATCAATCATTCCTACAATCATCCACCCAAATATAAACATAAACTATAATTACCAAACCAAACTCAAGTCAACCCAAGTCAAGCCCATGTTGACCCCTTTTGACTTGAAATTATCATATGAACCAAAATTCATTTGACTCCAAACTAATTGCAATTGGATTTATATTCTTATCCTAAATCTATGTATGAGTTCAACTAAACTTGAATCAAGCCCAAATCCAAACCAATTGACCCACTTAGATCCACTTGACCCAAAGTGACCTAAAGACCCTTCTTGAGCCAAATTCTAATCCAACCCAAATTAGATTGAACTTAGCCCATCCAAACCTCATATCATGATCAAAAATCATCCTAGGGTGATCAACTACCATGAATTGGGTCAAACCAAGTCAACTTGGTCCTTTGACCAAGTCAACCTTTAGCCCAAATGAAATCTAAACTAGCCAAAACTCATCATATAATAAATTGATTAAAACCATTGATTCAAACCTAGACATAATCAGTGATTGAACATGATCAAACCTTCAATTGAGCCAAACCAAGTCTAATTGACAATTTGACCTAAGTGACCTAAATTGGCCTAAAAAGCCTAAACGGGTCAAATCATGATTTGATCCAAATTGATTGCAACCAATGGTTCAAGTTCATTCCAAATCATTTATTGACCTTAACCAAAGCCATGATTGAGCTCAATTTGACCAATTGGTCAACTTGACCCAACATAGCCAAAATTGACCTAAAAGTTCAAATTGGCCAAAATCCAAATTAAACCCAAATCAAACCAAACCAAAGCCTACAATCATTTTCAATTAACCAATTGAACATGAACCAACACCTAACCAAACCCAATTTGATCAAATTAGTCAAATTGGTCAACTTAGCCCATTTGACCTATTTGAATCCAAATGAGCCAAAATCAAACCTAAGCCAAATTAATCAAAACCACTTGAACCAAAACTCTTCAAAACATCATTTGAACCTAATCTAAGCCTTGGTTTGACCCAATTTGACCAATTGGTCAACCCAACCCAACATGAACCCATTTAACCAAATGAAGCCAAAACACCCAAAACCAATCCATGGGACCCTAAGGGATGACTAAACCCAACCCATGTTGATCCTAGGTTAGCTCAAAATCATCCCAAAAGCAAGTGGGCCCCACCAAGCAATGGACCATTAGTTAAGCCCTCTTTTTATTGGATTTTCTCTTTAGGAAGTAAGGTGAACTCCCCTATCACCATGGCAGCCCTGAAAGCACTCAAGTAAGGCTCAACCTGACCCACCTAGCTCACCTAACCCACCCTAGGTCAGCCATGGACCAATGGGAGGTGAGTTGACTCGCCTCCCATACAAACCAAGCACCCCATAGATTCAAGCCATTGAACCTTTGCACACCAGCTCTTGGGAAACCTCCCATTACCTCCTCCACTCATGTCGAGTCACCTGGACATGAGTGTGACCTCTATGGCACCCTAATGGCGGCCTGCCAACTAGAAGGAGCCAACCCATCCTGTCCATCCTTCACACTCAATTTTGGGGTATACTCCCTCAATTCGAGCGGGATTCATCACCATTCGCACTCTTTAAGCCCCCAATTGATAAACGAAATCCCTCATAGCATTTTTAAACCCTCCCGAACCTCCCTCGATCGGCCATCCTTCTCTGCATGTGAAATCAAAATAAGGGAAACCTCCCTTAATTCAAACCCATCCATCCCTTAACTAAACTCCAATTAAACTTGCACACACCTTCAACACACCTAATCAAAGCCAAAAAATCATCCCTTGAGTTCCAAAGCCACCGAAAGCCATACTTCGATCAAGACCGAATGCCAAATCGAAGGAGCTTGACCTCTAGAGCAAACTACCTCAAATCGAAGCTTGTGTGGCACAACAGGGCTTCATTTTTACCAAATGAAGCTTCCTTAATTGTTGGAACCATCGGTCATAAGCTCCGGTGAGGTAATTTCTCAAAATCGATCCTCGAATAAAAATAGTTTGAAGCTTTGTGAAGGAAATTTGCATTTGATCCCATCCTAACCATTGGATCCTTGTGGATCCTTCGTGCAAAGGTGTGGGTCAAGTTTGGAGTGGATCCGAGCTCATGTGAGCTCGAATCGAGCGATCCATGGTGGACGGGCTCTGTCATTCATCGCTCGTAAGAGATAGATATTGGGTCATCCATTCTACATGATTAGAATGGATGGTCCTGACATATTAGATCCGATTTAATCCCCCCAATCGTGATTCGCCATCTTAGATCTTAGATGTCCACGAAAGCATCCACCACAAAGGTAAGTATCCTGATTTGACAACTTAAATAGCCTATCCCATTGTGTCACATGGAAAGCGCGTGCCACATCAGCAGCCACATAGCGCCAATGAGATTAAGGGTTAATTAGTGCTATTTTAATTAATTTTTAAGGCTAAAATTTCTAAAAATTATAACTAATCCTAGAAAAATCCAAAAAAATATAAATGATGGCTCATTTTAAAGATATTTCAGAGGGGAACCTATTAAAAATATCATTAAGTGATTTTGAATAGTGCTTTTTTGCTTAATTTTAGTTTAATTAAAAAGGTAATTAGTCTAATTACTCTATGATTAAGCATCTAACCAACTACAAAATTTCATAACATGTTTAGGGGGATGGCCTCTGCCTCCTCTAACTTTTTGGGAATTTATTGGATCTTAATGAGGGAAATTGGTTAATTGAACCCTGATTACCCTTTTAATTCAATTCATGATTAATTAAGCAAATGAAAAGTGGATTAATTAATTAACTAAGCTTCTTGCCCTCTGCTAATAGTGAAGTCTTAGGGGAATGGTTTGGGTTTACTCCTTATGACCATTTCATTAAGCCTCTTCATTTATTTCAAATTAATTAAAGCTTAAGTAATTAATTAGCCACTTAATTAATCAATTAAAAGAAAAGGAAATTTAATTATTTCAAAGCTTAAATTGATTGTTTGAAATGACTTAAAGATTGTTATTGAGGCCTCTTTCTTGACCTCTTTCCCTAAGTTGATTTCATTACCCTAATTAAAATATAATCAAAGGAATTAATTAACAAATTAAGGGCTTAATTTAATTAATTTAAAATCCAATTCATTCCTAACTTTGATTAATCATTCTTGGTTAGCTCTTTGGGTGTTCAATATCCTAAAGAGAGAGCTAATGAAATTATGGTTAGCTCACATGTGTGAGAAAACTATAAAAGTAATTAAGTGAGTCCCTTAAGCTTAATTAACTATTATTTATGAGCCAATTGCATTAGGCCCCTTTCATTCCTTAGGATCATTGCTAATTTACATTTCATATGGTTGCATCTCATGTTGGCTCATCATTATTTAGTTAATTAACTTAAGGTGATGTAGGTAAGGTTTAATTAATGGATTTAATTCATACCTTAACCTAATTAAGATATAAAATCAACTTAATTTCTTTTCATTAATCAAATTAATTCACACATGGGGGAATGGGATTAGGATTAGCAAACCTCTTTCACATTACTTAAATCAATCAAACATAAGATCAAAAATGGATTTAAGAAACTTTGGTTAATTTTAAATAACTTTACTTAATGTGATTATCCTTAGGAATTAGTTGGATTGAATGAAATTGCATACTTATGTTGTTTTATTTCGTTCCAACCTTGTTAAAATGTTGTAAGCCACTTGTAGTCATGCATTTCATTTCTTTCAAATTAATTAAATTAAAATAATTTCTTTTATGTCAATTTGCATGTGTTGGCTTAATTAGAAATATGCGTGGTTATTATCACTATTAAATCTCAAATGTATTTTCAAAAAAAGATTATTAATGAATAGTCATATATATTATAACTTTAGTTACATATACATAGGTGATGCATGTGAATATAATCTTAGTGTATGAACTGAAGTCTCTTTCTCACATTCATGTGTTGATTTGCTGAAGTTTGAATGTTAATGGGTATATTAGTCTGGACATTCTGGGGATGCACGGCTTTAAGTAGCCCCAAGGAGGTTCCTACCTCACTCCCCTAGTGTAGAACAATGGCGACGTACTTATTTGATTTCATTCTTATGTATTTTAATATTAGAATTCAGATAGAGCTTTAATTCACTTATAAAAAATAAATCAATCAAATTAAATATAATTTTTGCATGATTTTTATTCTTATAGTTTTTTATACATCCATATGTATTTAAGAATGGTGGGTATATTAGTCTGGACATCCCGGGGATGCACGGCTTTAAGTAACCCCAAGGAGGTTCCTACATCACTCCCCTGGTGTAGAACAATGGTGACATACTCGCTTAAAAATTTCATACATTTGAACGTGTATTTAGCTAATGAATGAAAACCCAAATTTTCTATTAAAAAGATATGCATTCATATTTTTTTCAAGTGGTGCATAGTTTTCTATTCTTATAGTTTCTCACATTCATATGTATTTAAAAATAATGGGTATATTAGTCTGGACATCCCGAGGACGCACGACTTTAAGTAGCTCCAAGAAGGTTCCTACCTCAGTCCCTTGGTGTAGAACAATGGCGACGTACTTGCTTAAAACTTTCATACATTTGAATGTGTGTTTAGCTAATGAATGGAAACCCCATTTTTCTACTAAAAAGATATGCATTCATATTTTTTTCAAGTGGTTGGATTGATTAGTCATATGATTTAGAGTTCTTTTCTTATATTTTTGTATAAGAATTTGGATAGAGCTTCAAATTAATATGACAAAATAATCCAACCAAATGAAACATCAATTCCAAGTATATTTGTGTACATTCATCATTTAAGTATGCTAAGATACAAATTGCATGTATAGGTATGTTTAAGACTTAATCATGTGCATGCCACATATATGATAGAAAGAAATGAACAAACATGTATTATGCGATAGTAATTAATTCTAATTAATCTTAAGATGCCTTTCTTATTGAATGAGATTATTTAAAGAGAACCTAAACCTAGGATTAATTAAAACATGAATGAGATTATTTACTAGGCTTCTTTAGTTTAAGTTACAATTTGGAATTTGAATTTGTTTAAATTTTACCTTTGGGTGATTTTAATTTAAATGATTTAATGATTTATTTTTCATATTTTTATTTCACTTTTTATTTGGTTAAAATGATGTTTAGGTTTTCAAGAATGAAGAGTAGAATGAATTCCATTTGTAGATGGAACTCACCCTATTCTACATCCTAATTCCTAAAGAATCTAACTAAGGTCCTTAAGTATCTTAATTAGCCCATTTGAGTTTATGTAATTTATTTGATTTGAGTTAGAGCTTAGAATTTGAGTTTGTTTAAGTATTTGATTGATTGATTTTGATTTTGATATTTTGGTTTAATCACATCTTGATAATTCAATATCCTTGATCTCTAATTAAGTTTAAGTTTGTTTAAATTCATGTATTTTTGATTGATTAATTTCATATTAGATGCTTTTGGTTTAATTAAATCTTGATAATTCAATATCCTTAATATCTAATGAAGTTTAAGTTTGTTTAAATTCACGTGTTTTTGATTGATTAATTTCAAATTAGATGTTTTGGTTTAATTAAGTCTTGATAATTCAATATCCTTTTAAATTAATATTTAATTCTTTTCTTTGATTATGATTATACGACTTAATTTTATGTTTATTTGATTTAATTGTGGTTCATTTACTTGTGGTTTGATTGGATTTGATTAATTGATATTTTATTTTGATTTTAATTGAGTTTGATTCTTTATAATTAGGGTTTTATCTTTAATCTCTCCCATTTATCATGTTTATCAAAGTTTGGTTTGTCTTTTGATTTCCAACATTACATAGTTAACTGGTTTATCTTATTTAAGTAAGTTGAATGAAATTTGATTTGATTAAAAATTAAATTAATGAGAGTGGTTTATCTTATTTAAGTAGGTTGAATGAGATTTGATTTGATTATAAATTAAATTGATGAGAGTCTTTATTAAATTGATGAGAGTCTTTCTTAATTTAATTTGATTTGATTAGAGTCTATGGGTTTGCTTAGGCTCAATGAGATTATGTGATTAGTTTAATTAAAAAGTGTATTTATGTTAATTATAAAGATTTGTTTAATTTTCAATTTGATTTCATATTTGTTTAGGTTAATGATATAATTAATGACTTAATAATTTAGGTTTAATTTAGGTTTTGATTAGTATTTAATTGTATTTATGTTTGATTAAGTTTAATTTTGATATGATTAATTTGATTGACTTAATTATCTTATTTAAGATGTGTGATCAAATTAATTAGTAGATTAATTAAGTGTTTGATTTGAATTAATCTTAATCTAATTTATAAAGTTAATTTGGTTTATTAAGATGATGGATTAATTTTACATTAAAAGGTGTTTATTCAATTGAATAGCTGGTAATTAGTTTAATTGGTGGTGTTTAAGTTAATTATTAATTAAATAAATATTTATTTAAATGAGTAATTAATGACTTTGATTATTTTAATAGTAAGATAATTAATTATTATTTAAAGATCGTATTAATAAAATGGTAGTTCAACGGATAACGCACGACGGCCTACGTCCGCTTTTTGTGGATGACTGGTCAATTTTGTGCTAATTAGGAGAGAGAGAGAGAAAAGGGGAGGGGAGAGAGAGAAGTGAGAGAGAAGAGAGAGAAGAGAAGACAGAGATAGGAGATTTTTTTTAATTTTAAATAATTATTTAAAGTAATAAAAATATTTTTTATAAAATATTTAATAACTAAATATTTATATTTAATTATTAATTTATTTATTTATATATATAATTAAATATATAATTTAAAATATTTTTAATTATATATATAAATTTATAAATTTAATATTTTAATTAATATAATTATGTATAATTATATTTTTATTAATTTTGTTAATATATAATATAAATTTTAAAATATATAAATAAACAAATAAAAAAAAGAATAAATTTTATAAATATTTATAAACCATATAAATAAAGTAATTATATATATATATTATATTTTATAAATTTATTTAGTTATTTATATGTTTAAATTATATAAATATTTTTTAAGTTATATAAATAATTTAAAAAATAATTTTATAGAATATTTTTTAATTATATATAAAAATATATATATATATATATATATTATATATAATATTAATACATATATATATATATTAATATATATATATATATTTATATATATATACATATAATACATATTAATATAAGTCTTTAATAATATAATAACAAAAAAATATAAAAAATATAAAATATAAAAAAAAATAAAATAATTTAATAAATAAATAAAGAAATGAATAAATATATATTATATATATATATATATATATATATATATATAAATAACTAAATATTTTATAAATATTTAAATAACTAAATATTTATATAATTTAATTATTTATTTATTTATTTAACTAATTATATAAATATTTAGTTATTTAAAAATTATTATATATATTTAGTTATTATATAAAAAATTATTTAATATAAATATTTTGTTATATTTTAAAAAAATTATTTATTTATTTTTTATTTTTACATTTTTTATATTTTTGTTATTATTATTATTAAAGACTTATATTAATATATATATATATATATATATATATATATATTATTATATATATATACATATACATATTTGTTATATATAATTACTTTATTTATATAGTTTATAAAATATTTATAAAATTTATTCTTTTTTATTTATTTATTTATATATTTTAAAAAATTTTATATTATATATTAACAAAAATTAAAAAAAATATATATTATACATAATTATATTAATTAATAAAAAAATATTAAATAATTTATACCAGTTACATTGCTTATTATTTAATTTTTAAATTATATATTTAATTATATATATAAAATAAATAAATTAATAATTAAATATATAAATATTTAGTTATTAAATATTTTATAAAAAATATTTTTAAATTATATACTTTAAATAATTATATTATTTAAAAAAATTAAAAAAAATCTCCCTATCTCTCTGTCTCTTTCTCTCTCTCTCTCTGTCTCTCTCTCTCTCTCTCTCTCTCTCCCCGCTTTCTCTCTCTCTCTCCGTTTCTCTCTCTCTCTCCAGTACAAAGCAAAAAAAAAAAAAAAAAAAAAAAAAAAGGTGACCAGTCGTCCGTACGGACGACGATGAAGCACGTCGGTAGTCGTCCGTTTGACAGCTATTTCATAAATAAAATTTTTTGATGCCTAAATAAATTTAATTAAAGTTAATCTTTCTATTTTAAAATAATCCCCTTAATGATTTAGGTTTAATTTAGGTTTTGATTAGTATTTAATTGCATTTTGATTATGTTTGATTTAGCTTAGGTTTAATATGATTAATTTGATTAACTTAATTAGTTTACTTGAGGGGTGTGATTAATTATTAAATTTAATTAGGGGTTTGATTTAAGCTTAATTTTCAGGGTTAGCTTTAATATAACTTATTTAAATTAATTTGATTAATTAAAATGAAGGATTAATTCATTAAGTTTATTTTAATTAGATGTTTGATTAATTAAGTTTGATTAAGGGTTATTAAAATTTTAAATCATTAGATTAATTAAGGGGTTAATTAATTAGAGATTAATGATGTAATTTCTCACATGTGAGTGATTTGATTTAGTTAAGTGTTTTACTTAAGTTTGATTTGATTAAAGGATTATTGTTATTATCATTTGATTAGATTAAGTGATTTAATTGTTTATTTTTATTTCAATTAAACTTTATTATTCATAATCATAGTTAGGTTTGATTTTCTTCATTTGTTATGTTCATTAGATTTCATTCATGTTTGATTTAGTCATTAGGTTTATGTACTAATGGCTAATTAATTATTTTATTCCAAATGGATATGATTTAATCATATATTAATTAAGTTTACTTTAGCTTTACTTGGTTTAAATCGATTAATATTAAATGATTATATTGAATTGGTTTATTAATCAATTTGAATTTTAGTTTATTTAATGATGAATTAGTTTCAGTTTATTTATATTCATTAAGGACTTTTATATGATTAAGACTCCATGCTTAGTGTAGGTTTAATTATACTAGTTTGACCTATGTTAAAGTTTCCTAGATTTGTTGAATTTTAAGTTTGATTTAAGATTTAATTGTTTAATAGAGTTTTATTGATTTAAATATGTTTAATCATATTTAATTTAATTTTTTAGGATGATGATATTTTTCTGGTTTGAGGTTTGATTAATGATTACTTAAGTGTTATTTCATTACTGATTTTGATTTGATATTTAAATTATTTTTCAATTATGTTTTAATTAATTCCCTAATTGATTAAACTTTAATCTTAAGTGTTTGCTTGGGGTTCATTAGGATTCAGAAAATCAAATTATTTCCATAAGAGTCTTAGATGTCAATTGAAGTGATTTAAGCCATTTTGAAGATTTTTTTGTAAATTTTTAAATTTTTATTTGATTTATTTTATTAAAATGGACAATCTAAACTTCAAAATTTAATTTCTCCCAATCTAGAAGTCTTTTTCACTTGAAAGCTTTATGGCAGGTGTGTTTTAATTTTAATTTTAATCTTTGAAAATTTCAACTTAATCTAACATATATTTTTGGTTTAATTAATAAAATTTAATTTTTACTAAAACTTAAATTAAGCTCAAAATACTCAATTAAATTTAGGGATTTTGGGTTAGTTGGATTCCTCCTAGAAAGACAAATCCAATGAGCCCTTGTTTATAATTTTTAGTTAAGTATTTTATTTTATAAATTTTTGAAGTTTCTCGAGATTTAAATTAATTTTTAAATCCGAAAATCCACGCGACACTGACGTGGCAACGCGACATCACGTGGTGCCCCACGGTTGGATGCGCGGTGCCGCGTGGCACGTGGCGCCATGTGGCGCAGCGCGATTGCATCGATGCGTGCTAGCGATCGAACGGTCAACCACGGAGATGACGCATCGATCGTCCGTCCGGTCAGTCCGTCGCGATGCCGAGATGAGATCGGCGCATCGGTGTCGCGATGCCATCCGTGCATGAATCGCGATCGGACGGGATCATCATCGTTATCACGGATCGCGAACCACGAGCGTCGGCCGTCGATCCGTGAACCACCGGATCGGACAACGGTTGTAGCCCGTCGGATGGTGAATAGTAAAAATAGCTCCTTTTTGGAAAAAATGAGGATTTCTAAGTGAAAATTTATCCAAATGGACTCATTTTCACGTCAATTCACACTGGAAATATTCTATTTTCTAATTGGGATGATTTAAAGTAAAAATGCAGGATTATCTAGGGGAAAATTCTAAAATTGCAAGAAAATTAACACACAAAAAAAAAGAAATCCTAAGGCCAGCTAAAGTTTGGCAAAATTTACCTCACCGGTGATATTTTTGGCTGCGATGAAGATCCGAGTGAAATCCTAGGTATATGAAAAAGCTTTGGAATGATTTTTAACATTTGTCTCCCTTTGGAATATCATCTTCTCCAATGTTCACGCCGCCTCACTAGAAAAGCTTATATTTGTATTTTTAAGCTTAAAAATGGCTCAAAGAGGTTAGGGATACATTCCTTTTTTACTTTGGGGAGCTCTTGGGGGCTGAATAGTGGTGGGGGGAAGAGGGGTGAAGCTTCATTTCCCCCTCATTTTATAATTCCTGAAAATTTATTCTTTTTTAAATTTTTTAGCTCCAAATTGATTGTCATCTTGCTTGGGGTTGTTGGGATGGATGATAGATTGATTGAGGACTTTGGATTTTTGCTCCAAAGTCCTCTTTTGTTGTCATATGATTAACTCAATTGACTGTAAATGTTGGGGAGGAGTTAAGTGCATGTGATGGGGGAGAATTAAATGAGGTTGGGTGGAATCCTATGTGGGGGAGGATCCATGAGGGATTTAATTGGGTTGGGTTGATTTTGGGCTGATCCCAAATGGGTTTGGGTCGAGTTTGATCAGCCCCCAAAGGGTCATGGTTTGGTTTCAAGGGATTTTACCCAATTTGGGTCATATGGGTCATATTAGGTCAAATTGACCAATTTGACCAAAATTGGCCAAATTATCTTGGGCCATGGGTTGATTCATGTTCAATTGGCTAATTTAAGATGAATGTGGTCTTTAGTTTAAATTAATTTAGATTTAATTTAGATTTAGGCCAAAATGACCCTTTAGGCCTATTTGTGCTTAATGTCTCAATTAGGCTCGATTGATCAAATTGAGTTTAATTATGGATTTGGTCAAGCTTAATAATCAATTTAGAATGAACTTGAGCCATTGGTCGCAATCAACTTGGGTTAGATCATTATTTGACCCAATTTGGTGCTTTAGGACAATTTGGGTCAACTTGGATCAAATAGCCAATTGGTCTTGGTTTCGCCCAATTGATTGCAATTGATCATCCTAGGGTGATCAACAATCATGATGGAAGGTTTTGGTGAGCTTGGTTCAATTCAATTTGGGTTGGATTGGAAGTTGGCTCAAATGGGTCCTTTAGGTTACTTTGGGTCAAGTGGACCTAAGTGGGTCAATTGGTTTGGTTTTGGTTTGATTCGAGTTTAGTTGAACTTATATATGAGCCCTAGATTGAAATATAAATTCAACGATAATCAATTTGGTGTCTAAGAGATTTTGGCTCATTTGAAATTTTCAAGTCAAAAGGGCTAGGTTGGGTTTGACTTGGGTTGGCTTTGATTTGGTTTGATATTTATACTGGGATAAATGATCAAATGAATGATTGATTCAAGAAAGAATCCATTGATTTTGACTTGATTTGGATAGAATTTGGTTAAGTCCAAAGAATTGGCTTAAAGCGCTTAGATTGATTTGGATTTTATTTTCGATATAATTTTGGTCATTTGAATTTGGATTTCATTTATATTTGTGAATATAAATGAAAGAATAATTGATTTATAAAGAAATCAATTGAGTTTGATTTGATCTAAAGGGAGTTTTGGCTAAGCTTATGAATGTGGTTCATATGGCTTAGGAAGGGTTTTAGGATTTGAATTTGATTTTGGGTTTCAATCATTTGGAGTCAAATTTAAAATGATTTGGAATTTGAATTTGAATTTGAGATTTGGTTTGAGAATTGAATCTAGGTTGATTTGAAAAGTAGGTGTGGTGTATGGACAAGCACACCATATTGGCTTGGAGAAATGATCAACAACATCCAAAAGATTGCAACAAATAATGGAAGTGATCTATGCTACACAGAGGTAGATAGAATCACAATCTTAGTGAGTGGTCTCTTTATGCCAAGGACATAAGGCACAAGAAAGAAGAATTTGCTAGAATGTACGAGCCTTCCTGGAAACCGTTGAGTATCCATTGGGGATATGGATCTGAGTTTGATTATGAGTATGATTAGCTTGAGTATGTATCCGCTGGGGATAAGAATCTATAATCCGACTGAGATCAAGATCGAATTGATTTTAATTTATTTATTTTAATTGATGTAGAGGCATAATCACTAGGGATAGGTGTTGGTCCGTGGGAGATGTGAACCTTCCACTGGAAGCGAGTTGATATCTCGAGGATAAAATTTGATTGGATTTCTTTGATTTATTTGATTAGACTCCACTAAGGAGGTTGGTTTAATTTGTTATGGCTCCACTAAGGAGAAGGGTTCTAGATTGAGGGCATATCCGCTAGGGATGTTCACTCGATTAAATTTGTTTGATTTAGATCTAAGCTCCACTAGGGAGGCTAATTTGATTTACGCCTCACTGGAGAGAAATTTGGTTTGTTCGATATGTTTAATTTGACTCCACTAGGGAGGTTGGATTTGAATTTATTTTGTTATGGACCTTGTCGGTGTGCGATGGACTACACTCCTGTCTTAGATTTATAAGTCCAAAGGGGTAGTCTACCTGCCCTAAGGTAGGACTATCCGACCTAAATGGTTGCTTTTTGGTGTGCAATGACTATACTAAGAAGAAGGCATAGCAAACTTACATCTTCCAAAGGAGGGAAAAGCTGCTGGGGAGATTTATTGGATGGACAACACATCGAACCCTACCTAAGGCGACTACTGAATGAGCGACACTAGGGATCTTACCTCAATTCAAAAGTAGTCTTGATGATTAATTTGATTTGATTTGATTTAATTTAATTTGGTGTGTTATGTTATGGATCCTGTCAGTGTGTGATGGACCCACGAGAAGGCTACTTGACCTTGGACATCTCATTTACAAATTCAAAGGGGTAGTCTACATACAAGGTAGGACTATCCGACTAGGGTTACCTTTTCGGTGTGGAGCATCTAGAAAAGCATAACACTTACATCTTCAAAGTAGGGATTATTGGGGTGATGTATGATAAGATAATCAATCGACCTAGGGTGAGTATTTGAGCGAATGTCGCTGTGGACTCATATCGACTCAAGAATAGTCAGAATTATTTTAACTTTAGATGGACCCTGTCAGTGTGTAATGGATCTATTAAGAAGGAGCTAATATCAGCCTAGACCTATCTTAGGTTTACAAATTCAAAGGGATAGTCTACTAGCCATTAGGTAGAACTAACCAACCTAAAGGGGTGCCTTTTAGTTTGATAGTCAGTTAGGAAGAAAGCAGGGATCGCTCCTAAATAAAAGAACCAGGGTGATCGATTAAATGCAACATGTCGGGCCCAACTAGGCTTGATTTACAACGATCGTCTTTGGAAAGAATGCATAATAGACTTATATCTTTCAAAGCAAAGATGACCGGTAACTTCCGTTGTAATAAGTTGAACGACTGGGACTTCTTGAGAGAGTGGGGGACTTATCTCAACTCAAGTAGTCGACAATTCTTATAGGAGTTTTGCTGCGCTATAAAGATAGGATGCGCTTGGGAAAAGCCCTGGGGCTTGAATTCTAATCCACAAGAAGAAGATATATTTTACATGGACTTTATTTTTGATGGACCGAGAAGGAGCTTATCACTATCTCGATCTTGGACGAGGAAGAATCCATTATTTGATAAATTCTCCAACAAGTGGTTACTAGGAAAGGGGACCTCAATCCAAAAATAATCGGGGTGTCTAAATGGTGTAAGTGATGATCAAATAGAGTGCCCAGGAGAGGTGTCATGGGGGCCTTTATCCAAAACCACAAAGAGAGCACATAGGTATTGTGGCCAACTCAAGGAAAAAGTGTTGGGACTCAAATCTGCCAAGAGTGGTGTATCCACCGGGTGGGTCATCGTCAGCATAGTGAACATCAACCAACCTAAGGTGCCTGTCAGTTTGCAACAATCAGTCTAGAAAGAAGGTGTGTAGGCTTACATCTCTCTAAAGCAAAACCATCAGGAATAGTCTATGGCCATCGACCTAGGGTGACTAAGCGAGGGAGTCTTGTGTAAAGACTAGACCCAAGCTTAAAGTAGTCAGGAGGGAAGGAGCCGCTGAGGGACTTATCCTAAACCTCAAATGTACTCGACCTAGTCAATGCATATTGGCTAGTCCAAGAAGAAAGCGTGTATGCTTACATCCTCTTAAATAAAGTCAACATAGGGTAGCTTACTAGCTATGCAGTAAGGCCTACCGACAGGCTCATCGGGTTTGCAATGGTGGTAGGAAAGTACGGGGACTCACATCTGCTAGACAAGTGAACACTAGGGTGTCACACTAGCAAGGTAACATGTCAGCCCGACCTAGAGTAGCTAATGAGTGAGTTCCACATGGGGCTTGCTTTCACGTCAAAATTGATCGAGATAAAAGATACATATTTATTTGTGTTGTGAAAGAGGGAATAGGATTCCGCTTGGATTATCTTATACCTTTCCTAAACACGTCGAAGAATGGATGAAATGATGCCATAGGGGCAATTGTGACTCCACCAAGGAAGGATGTCGCTTGGGTTCTCTTACACCTAACTTAGTTATACTAGTCAAAATAAGATGCTTCTTGGGTTCTCTTACACCTATCCTAATAGCACTGAAGGATCATTTTGCAGTTTATATTTGTGTTGTTGAGGGATATGATTCTTCTTGGGTTCTCTTATACCTTCCCTAAATATATCACGGTGGATTCACAAGCAAAAGATATTTCTAACATAGAAGAAATGGAATTTTGATATGAAAAGAAGTTTTATTGATAATCAATTTCAAATAAGATTTATGGATAGTATTTCTTTCAGTAGAGCTTGTTGATTGGAAGCATTGAGCACTCTTCCTTACAATTTATTAGTTGATAAGATTCTCCTTGGTAGGCCTTCTCTATGGCATAAGGGCCTTCCCAAGTGGGTTCACCTAGCTTTCGACGTGCAACAATTAACCTCCTTAGAATTAAAACAAGTTCACTCACTTGAAAAGCTCTAGGATGGACCAACTTGTTATGAGCTTGAATCATCTTGGCTTTGTATAACTCGAGATTTTGGCATACCCATTGGCATCTCTCCTCCAAACCTTTAAGCTCTTCCAACCGCAACTTGGCATTCTATTCCATTATTATTTTACTATCCATGACTATCTTTAGTGATGAGAGTTGGACTTCTAATGGTAGAACATCTTCGGACTTATACACTAAAAAGAAAGGGGTAGATTGAGTTGGAGTTCTGTATGTGGTATGGTAAGCCCATAAGGCTTCAACTAACTGTTCATGCCATCAGCATTTGTTGTCATATAGTGTCTTATTCAGTATTTTGAATGAGAGTTTTGTTGAAGGCTTCTGCTAACCCATTTACCCTTGGGTAGTACATGGTAGAATATCTCCAATCTAAGCTGTGTCTCCAAGCAAAGCTGTTGATTTAAGTACTCTTGAATGTAGTACCATTATTGGATTTAATTTATTGAGGCACCCTGAACCTATAAATGATATGGTTCTTGAAAAATTGGAGCACATGTTGAGCTGTGACCTCTCTAAGTGGGATTTCCTTCGCCCACTTGGAAAAGTAGTCAGTAGCAGCTAGAATGAATTGATGACCTTTGGAAGAAGAAGGATCTATCAAACCACAATGTCAGTACCCCAACACTCAAATGGCCATGAGGCTAATGTAGGATGTAGAATGTTGGGTGGTTGATGTAGGACCACACCGTGTACCTGACATTGGTGGCATCTCCTAGCTATATCCATGCGATGCGTGATCATTGAAGGCGGTAGTATCCTAGTCTCTTGATCTTGGCTTTCATCTTGGACAGATTGGTGTGCTCCACATAAACCACAGTGTACCTCGATCCGCGATCCTGGAGCTTCGTGTTTGTCCGGACAACATAACTATATGATCGAAGGGTATACCCACCTACAAGAGTATAGGAAAGGCTCTGCTTCACTGTGTGATTTCTCTTGAGGTAGTTTACCTATATTTAAATAATCATGAATGGTTGCCTCAATACTCCCATCCTTTTGGCAATGACCTCCCTTCAGAGAATCTCTTCGATGAGTTTAGCATCAATAAGGGATAAGACTTGCCTATTTTGGACCCTTATTGGAATGAACTCATCTTCTGGACATGCTAACTCTTTGGCAAGCATAGCTAATGCATATGTTATTGCATTTTCTGTCCAAGAAATCTTGTAGATGGTAACCTCTGGGATTTGGGCCAACAATTCCATGTTATACTTATGGTAATGATGGAGCTTAGGCTTTAGAACCTTGTAAGACCCAATGATTAGGTTGATGACCAACTGAAAATCCCCAAAGATGTTGACTAACTCCAGACTGACAATCAGAGCCTCATATTCAGCTTTGTTGTTGGTGCATGGATTGGATAGATGATATGAGAATCTCATCACATCACAGTCCTGAATTAGGAGAATTATTCCTACCCATGCCTTTCCTTGGATAGTAAATTATGGTTCTTCTCCTCTTTGAGAGGAAGCTACACCATCAAAGTATATCTCTTAGTGGTGAGCACTAGTATCCCCTAAGTTCATGATTTGTTCATTGGGGAGATCATCATTAAGTGGAGAATCAGTAGGGAGTGGATGCGCTGCTAAGAAATTTTCAAGTGCTTGTCCTTTTATGACACAAAGGAGTACGAATGTTATATCAAACTAAGACAAAATCATGGACCAACGTGCCAACCATCCAGATAAGGTCGGCCGTGTCATGAGATATTGCAGTGGATTGACTCTAGAGATCAAGTTCACCTTGAGAAAGCATGTATGTAATGTTGTAGCTTTGGAATGCAAAGATTAAAACTAGGCTTGCTTTTAATAGGTGGATAGTTTGCCGATTAGATGATGATTGAGATAATAGAGAATTCTCTTCCCTTCATTGGTTTGAGCCAACAAAGTGCCAAGGAGTCTAATACAATAGCGATATAATATGAGAGCTTGCACGGATAGAATTTCTAGGACTAGGTATCATTGTACTTGTTGTCTTCAAAAGCATCGCGCACTTTGTCATCCCATTTGAACTTGGCATCCTTTTTGATAAGTGCTAAGAATGGATAAAATCTTCCTAATAAGTTAGAAATAAAGCATCTTAGATACGCCAACCACCCTTGGAATGACCTGAGTTGTGTTAGGCTTTTAGGGGGTGGCATTTCTAATATCACTTTGATCTTTTCCGGATCAATTTCAATTCCCTGATGTCGGACAACAAACCTAAGAAATTTTCTTGAAGCTACTCTGAATGCACACTTCAGGGGGTTGATTTTGAGGTTGTATTGTCTTAACCGTTCGAAAACTACTCTCAAGTTAAAGAGATAGTCTTCCTTTTCTTTACTTTTAATAAGGCGATTATTGACGTAGCATTCAACTTGATGATGAATGAGTTCATTGAAGATTCGAGTCATGGCCCACTGGTATGTGGCACCGACAATTTTAAGGCTGAAAGGCATGACCTTATAACAATAGATTTTTCGGGTTTGAAAAGTTTCTTTCTTCCTCTAGGGCCATCTTAATTTGGTTGTAGCTAGATGACCCATTCGTAAAGGAGAATACTGCATGAGATGAGGCGATGTCCACCATTAATTCTGGTATTGGAAGTGGAAATTCATCCTTAGTACATGCCTTATTTAGATCCCTAAAATTGACGCATATACAAATTTGGCCATTTTTTTTCTTAACTAAGATGACACTAGCCAACCAGGTAGGATTATTTTCTTCCCTATAAAGCCAGCATCAATCAGTTTCTTGATTTTAGAAGTGACCTGCTCTTCAATGTCTAAATCGCATGCATCTAGGAGCCTGCTTGATAGGGTTAGCATTAGGTTCTATTGCTAGTTTATGGACTGCTATGTCAAGAGATAGATCAGGTATCTATTCATAACTCCATGCAAAGTAATCGTTAAACTCAGTCAATAATTTCACTAAATCATTGGTTTCTTTTTCATTCAATAGAGAACTGATGTATGTTGGGCGTGGATCTTCTTCAGCTCCTAGATTGATTTCTTTAAGCTCATTGATAGTTGATCTGATCTCCTCTTCAAACTCTGGTGGTGCATCCTTGACTTCAAAGTCATTTGGATCATCTGAAGTTTCTAAGCACACCTCCTCATATGAGTTAGCATGATTTGAAAAGAACCTATCAGATTTTAAATGGTTGGTGATGACTAAGTAGTAATCATCATCATTAACTATACCCACTGTATTGAATCCTAGTCCCGATCTTGATTGAGATTGTCTGTATTTATTGTCACATAACTTTTCAAAGTAATCTGACTTGTGTTTAGACCAAGCATATGGGATTAATCCTTTCTTTGTTAAATTAAGAACACAAGGCGAGTACCAATCAAAAGGTAATTCTATTAAATCTTTGTATGAATCATCCTCAAGTTCAACATCAGCTTCTTGACTTGAGGATGATGCTTCAAGAAAGAACTTCTGCACCTTTACATTTGTAAAAGAATTAGGGGCTTCCTTAACTACCAAGCCCTCAACTTTTTGTGAGGAAAGTGGGGTTAGAGCTAAAGTTCCCAACCGATGCCTCACTGTTTCACATATAGACTTGGATACACTTGTGATTTGCTTAGGAGCCTGGTCTTCATCGCTGTTTGGCTCAACCGTCACTTGCATCGGGATATACTATTTAGAAGTGCTAGCTAACATACTAATCATATAAGACTCATCCCCTACACTAGATTCTAAGTCTATATAGATAGTAGGTGTAGTCCTGGTAGCAGGAACATAACTCCAATTGGGTGGCCAATAAGGAGGTCTTAGTCCCAGGCATGTCTAGATCTTCCCTTCCTCACGGTGGAGGTCAAGTCATCCCCTCATATGTTCAAATGGATTAATGAACTGTGGGTGGAATCTAATGTCAGGCTCTACTTTCTCCTCCAAGTCTATTTCTCGCTCCCTTTTATTTACTTTCTCATTTCCCTTTTTTTTCTTTTTCTTTTTCTTTTTCTTTTTCCTTTTTTTTTCTTTTATTTTTGAACTTTTTCCAAGTTCATGAGAATAGACTTGTTAATTTCGAGGGAGATAGTTGGCTGCATCCTCATATATTCTGACCTCATGAACTATGAATGGCTTAAAATCTCCTTTGACATAATATTCAATCCCCCCCTCATGAACTTCATGCAATGATGTAGAGAGTATGGAACCACGTTGTTCTCATATATTCACGGTCTCCCAAGCAAAGTATTGAAAGATGTATCTGAGTTTATAATATGAAACTTGGTGGTAGTCTTCCAATCGTCTACTTCTCATGGCAACACTATAGAGCCTAAAGCCCTCTCTCATTATTCATTAAATCCTCTCAACATCATCCTCACTTTTGAAAGTTTGGAGATGTCCTCAAGTGCGAGTTTTAGACTCATAATATTCACTTGCACCACAAAAAAGCTCTAGATATCATGTATCTTCTAATATCCACTGTAATGTAAAGAGGGCAGTTGTGCTTGGTCATTCCTAGAAGCAAGTCTTCATCACCAAATGTAACTCTTAGATGGCCCTCTGAACTGTGAGCCTCCTCTTCAGTAGCGGTCAGCTAGGCTAAGCATATCTTCGGATCAAGAAGAGCCTTGATTAAAGATTCCCTCATCTCTTTGGATAAGATAAGGGTGTCATATATGCTTAACTTAGCTGGCAGCTTTCTAAGTTGTGCTAAGACGTTGTAGTCAACCTTGGCTTGATCCTCCACAAGAATATCCATAGGTGGAGCATCTTGTGGAGGAGCTATTTGCTCTTTAAAACCAATGATTTGCTTACCCTTATCTTGAGGTACCACCCTAGGAGGTAGAACTTTACCACTACGAAGGTTAACTTCAGTGACCTCTTGGAATGATGAATTTGTAGGAAGTTCTACCTTCTCATTAGGAGTACCTACCACTTCTCCTATAGGATCATCAGAGTCGGATGACTCTAAATCAATCTCAAGAGGTGAACCCGTGTGATTTAGAAATGAGAAATCCATTTCTAAATCAGAAGAAGAATGATCAGAACTAGAGTTATCATTATTATTTTGTAAACTTGGAGAGTTTTTAAGAGGAATAAAATCTAGATTATTATAAGTGGACAAGATGTAAGTGAAAGATTTCTTCATTGATTTATTCTTAGATGGAGGTACATGATAGAAATCTAATAAAGTAAACAGGATAAAGGGTATAGTTCCCTTGTCCACTGATACAATGCTCCTACTGGCAGAAGAGGAGCTAGTGGAGAAAGAAGTAATAGCTGCAACGATGGATGGAGTGCGAGACTCGGATGATGGTTGTGCTGCTATGCTATCTCACGCAAGTAAGGTAGGTTGTTGCTGCTGCTGGGCTGAGACCTTCTTCGAGTAATCTTTGGGAACTTGCAAACCTTCCTTATTGTTTGAGGTTAGAGTTACTTCAAGCACCTGTAAAGAAAGCTTCTTGAACTTAAAGACCACTTTTTTAGAGGTTCGGGATAAGGCAATATCTTAACTTTCTTTTATCTTAAGAGGATCGTAAGTATCCCCAAGAATTACTCTGATAGAACTGGAGGGTTATTCTAACAAGTATTCCTTGGGGATAATAATAGCTCCTGACTTGTAGCTATGCTCAAGCGAGTCCTTAAAGGTGACACAATCCTTTAAGACATGACTAACCATGCCGTGGTAAGGGCAATAATTAGGATCATTACACTTGCCCACATCTTCCGGCCTCTTGGGCTTAGGTAACTGAAAGTTAGGTTTTTTAAGAGATTCTTAAAGATCTTCCTAACTACCTCCCTCTTGAATGAATATGGATTATTCAATCAATCGGCAAGAGTAGGTGGGTAATAGCTACCTAGTAGTGGATATGAGTAATTCTTGAGTATATGGAAGAGCGTGGCGACTTGTGGCGGGTGGTCGGTATCGGCGAGGTGGTGATAAAGGACATGGCAATGGAGGATGTTGTGCATGAGGTCTCTCATACTGAGCTCTAGTTGGTTACTTCCCTTTGTCTACTGACACTACTACCTCTAGCTTCTTCTCGAATGCTTTCTGCAGTTTAGGCTTGAACGATTGGTCTTGAAAAGGTAACTATTTGGCTTCCCCTTGTAGGGTAGATGCCTTGTTGATTAATTTATCAAAGATTTTTATTGTAAATCCCTTGAGCATGAAAGTAACCAGGCCATGAAAATTCTTGAGAAGAATTTCTATAACATGCTATTCCGACAACTATGGTTTGCATTTCATACTCAGGCTTCATCACCTGAGAATTAAATTAATAAGGGACTCATTAGGATTTTGTTACGCCACAACAAGTTCACCCACAGTTACCCTTTGCTGGGCTCCAACAAACCTCTTGATGAAGAAGTACTCCAACTCAGCAAAAGTCTTCACTAAACTGTTGGTCTGTTCAGCATACCAATCAAATGTAATCCCTAACAGACTACTAACGAAGAGTCAGAAAAGAAGTGCATCACTACCTTCGGTGTTTCAATAGCCAACTCTAAAGTGTGATATATGCTACCAAGGGTTTCCACTTCCATCAAAGATCTTGAAGGATGGTGGCACAAAACCTTAGGGATATTGGACTACATCAAATTCCTCTAAGTAGGGTCTACATTTTGGAACAGATGAACCACCTCAGGCTTGCGCCAACGCTTCCATCACTTGCTGTTCCACCCAAGCATCCTCATCATCAAAGAGATCTCCCCCAAGGAGTTTCCTCTTCTCGTGAAATCTTGGCGAGGATCTCCTCTAAAACGATAAATGTGCAGGAAAAAATCCTTAATTGGTAGTGGGGATACTCTTGAAGAAATACATCGAGCATTATTTACCACTATACTATTGTCTCTAGAGGTGCTCTTGACATGTATGTTTGATCTTGATTTGAACGTGGGAGGATCCACTACCATAGACACTATATCTATATCCTCTACTACTTCTTCTACTAATGTTGCTATAGGTGGAGGATTTCTTATGATGCTTGTTGTGATTACGGTGGTGACTTCGACCACAAAATTTACCTTCTTGGAGTAAAAATGGTGATCATTTTCTCCACAAATCTTTATCTTGAATAATATGATTTGTGAAATCAATCTATCTCAATTTTCTTGATATGAAAATGTAAAATGTTGTCTTGGTGTTAGGTGAATGATCACCAATAAAACTTGCTAGCTTTCATGGCGATGCCAGCCTTCAAGGCTCTCACCCTCTAGATCTGACTTCTAGATCTTGGTTGGAATGGGGATCTTGATTTGGATAGTGAATGAGTGGAGCATGAGGTAGCACCATCACTTCTCATTTGTAGGCCTACTCCTCTTATGATGAGTAGCACTGGTAAGGACGATGTTGTCTAAATGATCGACCCTAGTAGGGTGACGATCAAGAAAATCCGTGAGCAAGGATCTGATTGCAAACCTCTTGTTCCATCCGCATGCGGTGCACGAGCCTCAAGTCTCTCACTATCACTCTGGGGATAACTATCCTCGATCAAAATTATACCTCAGCATCTATGCTCAACCAACGGTGCAAGAATGTCCCAAGCATAGGGCTTCACGTGCTCCCAATAGGTGTCTAAATATGATGGGGTGGAGGTGTGCAATCCTTGTAGTCCTCCTCTCCATTTAAGGTTGAGAGGGGTTGGAACCTACTACCACTAAAATATGGAGAGGTCTCACAGGGAGATCCCTCCTCAGCCACATGGGAAGCGATGTCCATCTCTCTCTCTCTGTCCTTTTGTGATGCCACTTGACCTTACGGTTCTTATTGCGATGCTGTGTATGTGTAGGTATGGTAGAGCGAGAGCTTACAGCCACCTCGAACATGGAGGAGACTATCTTAGAAACCAAGACAGACTTCCCCTTTGGGGTATCCAAGGAGGGGGTAGTAGCCATTGCTAGAGCTGTAGTAGGAGTAACTGACTGACCCTAAGTTGGAACAAATTTTTGATTTTGATTTTGAAAAGAACCTCCATATAACAATCATAGGATTTGTTAAATGAGATTTGGTTATATGTATTTTGTATCTTTTTGAAAATTTCTTACAAATTTTTGTGTAAAGATCTCTTATTATGTGGATTTAGAAAAAGTGCTTTTGGAAAGACATGCTATTTTGTAGAAGAGTTCTATTTTCTTATTATTCATGGGATGAACCTTGCCTCACCATCAGGATGGTGAAGAGATTCTTAATTTTTGGTCATCTCCTTTTAATTTTCACCTATTTGGGGGAACCCAATAGGGATTTTAAAACCTACATGGAGTGAGGTCCTAAAACTGAAAGGATGTTGTCGAGCTTTGCTTAAGGATGAAATAAGCTAAGTGCCAATGGAAAGAATGATAGTCTCGGGCCTATATAAAATATAAATCCACTATCGAAGCTTGGAGATAATAATTATCTACTAAAGATGGAAAGAAGAACCCTCCTCAGTGGAGTCGCCAGAAAAATATGTGGTGTTTAATTTTAAGATGTGGACAGCACATAGATCTTAGGGGGTACTTATTGAAGTGATCGGGTATGACATTAAGGAATGGTGTACTATCTCAAAAGATAGAAATTACCACCTTATAATGAGCCAAATCACTTAATCAGGACTCCTAAGGCATGATGGGTCTTTGAATGTACCAGAGATCTTTCCCCTACTTTACATAAAAAAGTAAAGTAGGGTTTATTTTAAGCCAAGTTCGTTAAGTTCCCTATGGAGGCAAGCCCCCATAGTTAATTACATCATAAAGACTGGGAGTTCCTTAAGAATACTCTCAATTAAAGTAGACAATTAAGGTCTCCAAAGATTTCAAGGTTAATACTGTTAAGGGATTGGCTATTTTAGAAAATCAAATGGGATAGATCAAGGAGAAGACTTATTTTGGAATTCAAAGGGAGAATGTAGGAAATGCTCATGATACTAGGAAGCCTAGTGAACATTTCAATCTACCCGGTAATTAGGTTTTATATTTTTGAAATTTAAGAGAGTTAATTATTTGAGTTGATATTTTATTAGATTGCTAGGGCTTATAATTCCACAATATAAGATTATGAAAATGATTAAGAGGTAAGTATTTATGCTTGTAGCCCAAAGGAAATAGCTACCTCGAATCCTAAGCTAGGGAGCTTTGGCGAGGGCTGAAGCATGACCTAAATCTAAGGCTAAAATGAGTATATGGTTTACCTCCACAATAGAGAATAAATCACCTAACTACTAGACTTATTATTGCCTGGAGTAATAACTAGCTACAACTCCTACGCTTTAAATCCATGTAGGCAAGTCTTATGCTTTGCAAGATGGCTAGGCTGTTGTTTATTTAGAAAGGAGTACGAAGTCCTTAAACTCACTCCTAAGAGACTAGAGCATGACTGATATGAATTCATGACTTAATCTAGTATAATTTTTATCAAATTTATTTTATTCTTTTGGACTCTTTATTTTGACACAGGCTATAAGATTTTGTATCCTAAATGCATGAGAACTTGATTATGGGCCAAATCAAGAGAGAAAGGGGTGTTCTTCCATCAAAGGCTCTCACTAGTTAAGCCTTCATTGTCTGGAATAGATGGAAGCCCCCTCTTAGCAAGAGTGGAAGAATATGACATGCATGATATTATACATTCATTCATCCAGCTAAGGGGCTGTTAAAATTTTTATTATCTTAATTTAATTCTTAAGCTTTATGGTGAGCTTATGAGTTATTTAAAATTTTAATTATGAGTTGTTATTTGGGGTAGAAAAATTAATTTCATCCTAAGAGCCTGCCACATCCAGGCCACATATTCAAGCATCAATCATAAAGAAACTATGAAAAGCTTGATGTTCTAATACACAATCTAAACACAACATCAAACAATTTTATAGACCACCGTGAATGAATAAAGGCCGGTCATTCGGTTACATGAACACCAAAAGAAAAAAAAAAGATTTATAGCAACTACCCTTATACAACCCGGATTACAAAAATAATATATGTTATGGGGGTCTTTTTTTTCTTCATATCTTCCTTCTCTTCCTTTTGATTTTGATTTGCTCCAAAGGAATCATAGGGCACCCCAAGGACTAAGCCTTTTGGCCACTGCTCATCCTAATCCCCCATAACACTAATCCTAATTCCTAATGCAAAAATATATTAAAAATAGGAAAAGTAAATCTAGCTACACTTATAAAACAAATGTTAGCTAAACACACCATACAACCCAAGCAATTATATGAATAATTTGGACTTAGAACCCCACACACGGGTAAACAAGCCCACCTATCCTAACATGGGTTACGCTTAGGGGCTAAGCAATCTTCACAACAAATGCATTTATATTTTTATTACAGTGGCCCCTTAAGCACAACCCCCTGCAAAAAATATGATTAGACTAATAACGACCTAACATCCAGTCTAAAATATTACATCACAAAACAAAACACAACATCATACATACAATGCTCTAACTTAGCACCAGAAGTGGTGACTTAGTATTCTAATATATGTGCTTAAGGCTTTTGTGGCAAGACTTTACTAGGCTTCTTTAGTTTAAGTTTCAATTTGGAATTTGAATTTTTTTAAATTTTACTTTTGAGTGATTTCAATTTAAATAATTTAATGATTTATTTTTCATTTTTTTATTTCACTTTTTATTTAGTTAAAATGATGTTTAGGTTTTCAAGAATGAAGAGTAGAATGAATTCCATTTGTAGATGGAACTCACCCTATTCTACATCCTAACTCTAAAGAATCTAACTAAGGTCCTTAAGTATCTTAATTAGCCCATTTGAAATTGTGTAATTTATTTGATTTGATTTAGAGCTTAGAATTTGAGTTTGTTTAAGTATTTGATTGATTGATTTTGATTTTGATATTTTGGTTTAATTACATCTTGATAATTCAATATCCTTGATATCTAATGAAGTTTAAGTTTATTTAAATTCATGTGTTTTTGATTGATTAATTTCATATTAGATGTTTTTGGCTAAATTAAATCTTGATAATTCAATATCCTTAATATCTAATGAAGTTTATGTTTGTTTAATTTCATGTGTTTTTGATTGATTAATTTCAGATTAGAGGTTTTGGTTTAATTAAGTCTTGATAATTCAATATCCTTTTAAATTAATATTTAATTCTTTTCTTTGATTATGGTTATGTGACTTAATTTTATGTTTTTTTGATTTAATTGTGGTTCATTTACTTGTGGTTTGATCGGATTAGATTAATTAAGATTTTATTTTTATTTTAATTGAGTTTGATTCTTTGTAATTAGGGTTTTATTTTTAATCTCACCCATTTATCATGTTTATCAAAGTTTGGTTTGTATTTTGATTTCCAACATTGGATAGTTAACTAGTTTATCTTATTTAAGTAGGTTGAATGAGATTTGTTTTGATTACATATTATATTGATGAGAGCCTTTCTTAATTTAATTTGATTTGACTTAATTTGATTTGATTAGCTTTATTAGTCTATGGGTTTTCTTAGGTTCAATGTGATTATGTGATTAGTTTAATTAAGAAGTGTATTTATGTTAATTATAAAGATTTGTTTAATTTTCAATTTGATTTCATATTTGTTTAGGTTAATGATGTAATTAATGACTTAATCATTTAGGATTATTTTAGGTTTTGATTAGTATTTAATTGCATTTATGTTTGATTAATTTTAAGTTTAATACGATTAGTTTGATTGACTTAATTATCTTATTTAAGATGTGTGACCAAATTAATTAGTAGATTAATTAAGTGTTTGATTTAAATTAATATTAATATGATTTATAAAGTTATTTAGTTTATTAAGATGATGGATTAATTTATTAAGTTTGCATTAATTAGGTGTTTATTTAATTGAATTAGCTTAAGGGTAATTAATTTAACTAAGGAATGTGTTTAAGTTAATTATTGAATTAAATAAAGATTTCTTTAATTCTTAATGATGTAATTAATGACTTAATGATTTAGGTTTAATTTATATTTTGATTAGTATTTAATTGCATTTTGATTATGTTTGATTAAGCTTAAGTTTAATATGATTAATTTGATTAACTTAATTAGTTTACTTGAGGGGTGTGATTAATTATTAAATTTAATTAAGGGTTTTATTAAGCTTAATTTTTAGAGTTAGCTTTAATATAACTTATTTAAATTAATTTTATTAATTAAGATGATGGATTAATTCATTAAGTTTGCATTAATTGCTTGATTAATTAAGATTGATTAAGGGGAATTAAATTTTTAAATCATTAGATAAATTAAGGGTTTATTTAATTAGAGATTAATGACTTAATTTTCCACATGTTAGTGATTTGACTTAGTTAAGTATTTTACTTAAGTTTGATTTGGTTAAAGGATTATTATTGTTATCATTTGATTAGATTAAGTGATTTAATTGTTTATTTTTATTTTAATTAAACTTGATTATTCATAATCATAGTTAGGTTTGATTTTCTTCATTTATTATGTTCATTAGATTTCATTCATGTTTGATTTAGTTGTTAGGTTTATGTATTAATGGCTAATTAATTATTATATTCTAAATGGATGTGATTTAATCATATGGTAATTAAGTTTACTTTAGCTTTACTTGGTTTAATTCGATTAATATTAAATGATTATGTTGAATTAGTTCATTAATTAATTTGAATTTTAGTTTAGCCACGTGCACATTAATTGCTTGATTAATTAAGTTTAATTAAGGGTAATTAAATTTTTAAATCATTAGATAAATTAAAGGTTTATTTAATTAGAGATTAATGACTTAATTTTCCATATGTTAGTGATTTGACTTAGTTAAGTATTTTACTTAAGTTTGATTTGGTTAAAGGATTATTATTATTATCATTTGATTAGATTAAGTGATTTAATTGTTTATTTTTATTTCAATTAAACTTGATTATTCATAATCATAGTTAGGTTTGATTTTCTTCATTTATTATGTTCATTAGATTTCATTCATGTTTGATTTAGTTGTTAGGTTTATGTATTAATGGCTAATTTATTATATTCTAAATGGATGTGATTTAATCATATGGTAATTAAGTTTACTTTAGCTTTACTTGGTTTAATTCGATTAATATTAAATGATTATGTTGAATTAGTTTATTAATCAATTTGAATTTTAGTTTAGCCACGCACGATCCGAGCCATCCGATCCCATGAACCATGGGATCGGACGGTAGTTGTAGCCCGCCGGACGGTGAACAATAAAAATAGCTCTTTTTTAGAAAAATGAGAGTTTCTAAGTGAAAATGTGTCAAAATGGACTTATTTTCACGTCGATTCACACCTAAAAAATTCTAGTTTCTAGTTAGGATGATTTAAAGTAAAAAATGCAGGATTATCTAGGGGAAATTCGTAAAATTGCAAGAAAATTAACACAAATGTGAGAAATCTTAAGACCGGCTAAAGTTTGGCAAAATTTACCTCACAGGAGATAATTTTCAGCGGTGGTGAAGATCCAAGCGAACTCCTAGGTATGTGAGGAAGCTTTGGAATGATTTTTAGCATTTACCTCCCTTTGGAATGTTATCTTCTCCAATGTTCACCTTCGCCTCGCTGGAAAAGCTTCTATTTGTGTTTTTGAGCTAAAAAATGGCTCAAAGAGGTGGGGGATGAATTCCTTTTTTACTTTGGGAGCTCTTGGGGGATGAATAGTTATAGGAGGAAGAGGGGTGAAGTCTCATTTCCCCTCTTTTTATAATGGCCAAAAATCCATTATTTTTTGAATTTTTTGGCTCCAAATTGATTGCCATCTTGCTTGGGGTGGTTGGGATGGATGATGGATTGATTGAGGACTTTCAATTTTTGCTCCAAAATCCTCTCTTGTTGCCATATGATCAGCTCAATTGAATGCAAATGTTGGGGAGGAGTTAAGTGCATGTGATGGGGGAGAATTAAATGAGGTTTGGGTGAAATCCTATGTGGGGGAGGATCCATGAGAGATTTAATTGGGTTGGGTTGATTTTGGGCTGATCCCAAAGGGATTTGGGTCGGGTTTGATCAGCCTCCAATGGGTAATGGCTTGGTTTCAAGGGATTTGACCCAATTTGGGCCATATGGATCATATTGGGTCAAATTGACCAATTTGACCAAAATTGGCCAAATTAGCTTGAGTCATGGGTTGATTCATGTTCAATTGGCTAAGTGAAGATGAATGTGGTCTTTGGTTTGAATTAATTTGGATTTAATTTGGATTTAGACCAAATTGACACTATAGGCCTATTTGGGCTTAATGGCTCAATTGGGCTTAATTGATCAAATTGGGTTTAATTATGGCTTTGGTCAAGTTCAATAATCAATTTGGAATGAACTTAAGCCATCAATTTGGGTTAGATCATGATTTGACCCAATTTGGTCCTTTAGGCCAATTTGGGTCAATTTGGATCAAATGGCCAATTGGGCTTGGTTTGGCCCAATTGATTGTAATTGATCATCCTAGGCTAATCAACAATCATGGTGGAAGGTTTTGGTGAGCTTGGTTCAATCCAATTTGGGTTGGATTGAAAGTTGGCTCAAATGAGTCCTTTAGGTCACTTTGGGTCAAGTGGACCTAAGCGAGTCAATTGGTTTGGTTTTGGTTTGATTCAAGTTTAGTTGAACTTATATATGAGCCTTAAATTGAAATATAAATTCAACGGCAATCAATTTGGTGTCTAAGGGATTTTGGCTTATTTAAAATTTTCAAGTCAAAAGGGCTAGGTTGGGTTAGATTTGGGTTGGCTTCGATTTGGTTTGATGATTGTAGGTTTTATTTATACATGGATAAATGATTGAATGAATGATTAATTTGAGAGAGAATCCATTAATTTTGACTTGATTTGGATAAAATTTGGTTAAGTCTAAAGAATTGACTTAATGGGCTTAGATTGAGTTTGGATTTGATTTTCGGTATAGATTTGGTCATTTGAATTTGGACTTTATTTATATTTGTAAATATAAATAAAAGAATAATTGATTTATAAAAAAATTAATTGAGTTTTATTTGATCTAAAGGGATTTTTGGCTAAGCTTATGAATGTGATTCATATGGCTTAGGAAGGGTTTTAGGATTTGAATTTGATTTTGGGTTTCAATCATTTGGAGTCAAATTTGAAATTATATTTGGAATTTGAATTTGAGATTTGGTTTGACAATTGAATATGGGTTTGATTTGAGAAAGTGTATTTAGATTGGGTTTTGGCTATAGGATGAGTAATTCCCTTAAGCCCTAAAGCATAGCCTAATCTTATGATTACACTTCTAAGTCTCTAGGCTTAGGTTAAGTGTTCACCTAAACACTAAAAGTGTCTTATGACTAAGGAGTTCTTAGTGTCTAGAAGAGTCCTAAGTTTAAGGAGAGGAGGTTAAGAGCTCACTCCAAAAGTGAGGTCAACACTAAATAATAACTTCCTATCCATCTTGCAAAACATATGACTTGACCACATGATTTTAAAAAATAGGAAGAGTTAGCTGACTACTATTCCAGGCAGTTATAAATCCAGTAGTCGGGTGGTTTATCCTCTCTTGTGGAGGTAAATAATATACCCATTTTGCCTTAGATTTAGGACATGCTTTGGCCCTTGCTAAAGCTCCCTAGATGTAGGATCTGAGGTTGTTGTTTCACTTTGGGCTACAAGCATAAATCCTCACCTCTTAGGTATTTTCACAATCTTGTATTGTGTAATTATAAGTCCTAGCTTTCTAATAAAATTTTAACTCAAACATATAATTTCTACTCAATTTCAAAAGTATAAAGCCCAACCATAGGATAGCTTAGAATACTCACTAGGTTTCCTAGTATCATGAGCATTCCCTACTCATCTTCTTTGGCTTCGATAATAAGTCTCTCATTTTGATCTATCTCACTTGATTTTCTTAATATAACCAATTTAATGATAGTCCTATCTTTAAAATGTTTGGAGATAACAATTGCCTACTTTAATCGAGAGTATTCCTAAGGAACTCACATTCCTTAAGATTAATTAACTATGGGGGCCTGCCCCCATAGGGAACTTTAGATCTCAGTTTAAATAAATCCTACTTTATTCATCCATATAAAGTAGGTGAAAAATCTCTGGAACATTCGAAGACCCATCATGCCATAGAATTTTTATTAGGTGATTAGGTCTATTGTAGGGTAGTAATTTCTATCTTTTGAGATAGTACACTATTCCTTGATGTCATACCTAATCACCTCAATAAGTACATCCTCAAATCTACGTGGTGTCCCCCCTATACACACACACATATCCAAAAATAAACACCACAGATTTTCTGGTGACTTCGCTGGGGATGGTTCCTCTCCATCTCTAGTAGATAATTATTGTCTCCAAGCATCGATAGTGGACCTATATTTCATATGAGTTCTAGAATATCTCTCAATCCATTGGCACTTAGCTTATTTCATTCTTAACCAAAGTTAGCCAACATCCTCTAGACTTTAGGACCTCACTCCTTGTATGTCTTGAAACCCCTATTGGATCCCCCAATAAGTAAAAATAAATAAAATTAACTCATGAAAAGAGATGACAAAAATTTAGAACAACCTCACCACTAGCTTAGTGAGGCAAGGTTCATCTTAATATTTAAGAAAATGAACTCTTTGGCAAAATGTCACTTTTCAAAGACACTTTTTTAAAATTAACATAACAAAAGATCTTGCACAAAATTCATAAGAAACTTTCAAAAAAGCACAAAACTCATATAACCAAACCTTATCTAATAATCTCCATGATTGTTACATGGGGTTCTTTTCAAAATCAAAATCAAAATCATTTTTCAAAAGAATCTTTTTGAAAATAGTTACCTCCATTCAACATGATCAAATCTGTTGAATGAAGATTCTATTTTCAAATAAAATCATAGCATAAAATTGAAACTCCACTTAACATATTTCACATATGCTAAAGTTGGAGTTTCCCTCTTTCTAAAAAGCACATTTTTTGAAAATGACCATCTTCATTCAACATACCCAAATTTGTTGAATGAAGATCCTATTTTCGAAATAAAATCATAGCATAAAAATTTAAATTCAACTTAACATATTACACATATGGTAAAGTTGGAGTTTCCCCATTTCAAAAGAAAGAAATTACACACAAAGTTGAGACATATTTTGAATTCCATTTGACGTATCCAAATTTGTCAAATGTGAATTCCCCTTTCTTTTGGAAAATCAAACAAGTTGAATTCTATTTGACACACTCACATTTGTCAAATAGGGTTCCTCTTTTCCAAAGTCTTGAAAATCAAAATACATTTGGACTTCATTTCACATACCTAAATTTGTCAAATGAAGGTCCCATTTTCAAAAATCACAAAAAATAAATTGAACCCTATCTAACATACCCAAATTTGTTAAATAGGTTTCTCTCTCTTTCAATAATCATAAATACACTTGACTCCTACCTAACCTACCAAATTTATTAAGAGACTCATTTTTAAATCATAACACACTTGAATCCTACTTAACATACCAAATTTGTTAAGCAAGAGTCTCATTTTCAAATCATAACACACTTGATTCCCACTTAATATACCAAATTTGTTAAATAAGAATCTCATTTTCAAATCATAAACACATTTGGTTTTCTACTTAACATACCAAATTTGTTAAGTAGAGACCTCATTTTCAAAGAGCAAACAAATCACATTTTGACTTTCACTTAACATACCAAATTTATTAAGTGAGAGTTTCACTTTCAAAAAAAAAAAAAGCAAATCATAATCACATTTAACTTCCACTTAACATACCAAATTTGTTAAGTGAGAGTCCCATTTTCAAACACAAATCAAATCACATTTGATTCTTACTTAACATACCAAATTTGTTAAGTAAGAGCCTCATTTTCAAATCAAACAAGCACATATCAAACACATTTGGCCTCTACTTAACATACCAAATTTGTTAAGTAAGAAGCCCCACTTTTAAATCACATCAACATATATCACACACATAATCAATCATCACAAGCAAAGATTTTTCACAAAAATTTTTCAAAACACACAATCAAAACCTTTCCTTAGCATACCTAAATTTTGCTAAGTAAAGTTTTCAAAATCAAATTTTCAAACAAGATACACAACACAAATATCTTCAAAGGTCTCTCCAAATATCTGAACCTTGCCCAACATACTTAAATTGGTTGAGTATGGTTCTAAAACAAAATCAAATGGCAAAGATTCTTCTCCGATTATCAAAATCTCTCCAGTGAGCCCCACTTAACATAACTAAATTTGTTGAGTGTGGGTTCAAATTTCCAAATCAAGTCTAGAATTTATTTCTGAAGGTGAACACAAAAGTGAGGGACTGATCTAGTTCTATTTTCAATAAATGCAGAGTTTCTATTCAGCTCAGTTCAGTACACATGGCTCCTAGCAAGTTTATGTTCTCCTTCCCGTCCGGTGTTGACTTGGCACTAGATTCAAATCACCTTGACTGATGATTAGTTTGGTCATGGATTTGAGGCTATGTGAGTCACCTATGATGGAACAATCTCATGGCGATCTAGAGTAGGTGGCGGGAGGCCACTCACTGACAAACCTTCTAACCACAGTTTCCTCCACTAAAGAGGAAGGTAGAGGTCCTCATGAGTAGTAGCTTCATGATCAACCTGGTAGCAGGTAAAGTGGTTCTCCTCCTATTCCATTAGTTGTTCATCTTATTGCCCACAGACACCTCTTTGGTCCCCTCAAAGGGGAAGGCTATATTGGCCTCCGAGATAGTTTACCCTACCTTTGAGGTAGGTTCTAGCTCCCACCCCGCTCAACTCACCAACACTTAGCACCGTAACAAGAGCTAGAAGGTCAAGCGATATCATGAGCGAGTAGGTGTAGATGTAGAGGTAGCATCCCATGTTGCAGAGGAGGGTTCACCCCGGGAGGTCTCCCCCTTACTTAGTGGTATTAGATTCCATCCCCTCTCAGGCTTAGATGGAAAGGAGGACTATAGGAGGATTGCAGCATCACCTCCACCACATATTAAGGCGTGCATAGGGGAGAAAAGAGGCCTCTGGATTATGTTCAATTATTCACCATATGGCGATCCATGATTTGAGGAGTGGTGCATTGTTGACAGGTCTATGATCCTTAGGAGCATCAGGGATTAGATACACAAAGGCTTGAGTGCAAGTGTAGGTAGATAGGAGAGAGAGAGGAAGAGGTATGCCCGATAGTTAGCAGCCTCAGCTCTTGTGGATTTCCCAGGTCGGCAGGCTACCAGAGCCAACAATACTGATAGTATAGTACTCACAAGCATAGTCAGCCGTAGGAGGAGAGCTCCTACTGAGCAATAGTCGATGTCTCCACCACACCGTACTGCTCATCGTCTGCCTTCACAGTACATGTTCCAGCATCCCTTGTGTCAACCAAGGCATAGAAGTCAGCATATGGGGAGAATAGAGCCCCGTGGGTGATCCGGCTATGGCCATAGGGTCTCATTCCATCTACTCCACCCATTGAGGTGAGGTCGAGCTCTACTTCTCCACCTTCCACTTCAACTATGGTGAAGAAGGAATGGCGACCCAAGAGTGCCATAGTCATTCCACCACCTCCACCACAATTGGCAGTAGCAGTAGTAGCAGAGGGGGAAGGAGATAGTTTTGTAGTTCCCTTGGCAGTAGATCCCCATAGAGATAGTACTCCACTAGTAGTCAGTCATGAGCATGTATCTTCTACCGAGCATAGTCCTCCCAGAGATAGCACTCTAGTGGAAGGCAGTGTTAGATGCATTTCTATCAGTGAGCATAGCCCTACTACCGATCAGCTGCGAGTGTTCGTGCTGGCACAATTAGACCATTCCTTGGATGACATTCTAGCACATTATTTTATGGAGAAGAGAAATCTGGAAGCGATTGAATCGATTATGAGGAGGAAAGGTGGTTTAGAGGATGATTTGTTGGAGGAAAAGGCCAAGGTGTACATGGTCGATACTTGGAGCTCCCTCCATAGAGATAAGCAGAGTCATGAAGGTATTGTGGTTGAAGAGGACAATGCTGCCATTCAACTCAACACCTCCTCCACCAGTTTAGACAGAGAGATGATCATATTGACAAGATGGGAAAGAAAATTGAGGAGTTGATGGCAGTAGTTTCAGCATTGCAGATCTCAGCCACCTTCTCCTATAGTGGGTGAGCGAGTTGGCACATACCTCAGATCATCCTAGATGCATTCCCGCAGAAGAAGATAGTGGTAGCTTGCATAGAAAGGTGGTTGATAGTACCTCCATGCATGAGAAGAATATTAAACACATGGTGGAACAACAGGTGAGAGAAGCGCTGGCGTAAGCCTGAGGTGGCTCATCTGTTCTAAAGAGTACATCCTACCCAGAGGAATTGGATGTGGTCCAATATCCTAAGGGTTTTGTGCCTCCTTCTTTCAAATCTTTGATGGCAGTGGGAACCCTCGCCAGTACATTGCAAATTTCAGGGCCGGCTGTTGGAACATCGAAGGTAGTGACACCTTTCTTTTCAGATTATTTGTTAGTAGTTTAGTGGGTGTTTCATTTCATTGGTATGCCAAACTGCCCAATGATTCGATAAGATATTTTCTAAGTTGGAGCATCTCTTCATCAAGAGGTTTGCTAGAGCTCAGCAAAGGGTTACTGTAGATAATCTTGTTATAGCAAAGCAAAATCTCGATGACTCCCATGTTGATTACATTCTCAGGTGGAAAAACTTGAGTATGAAATGTGAACCATAGCTGTCTGAATAGCACTCCATAGAGATTCTCCTTAAGAATATCCAGGGTCCAGTCACTTTCATGCTCAAGGGTTTTATAATCAAAACCTTTAAGAAGCTAATCAACAAGGTGGTTAGTCTATAATAGGAAGCCAAACAGTTGCCTTTCCAAGATCGATCAGTCAAGAAAAAACCTTAGAAAGCATTTGAGAAGAAGTCTTGTCATCATTAATAAAGGCGGCCACATTTAATTCATAGGTCTCGAGCTTAGCGACCTCTCCCTCACCTCTATCCACCTCATTTGTCATAGCAGTCGCCACCACCACCTCCTCATCGGATCCTCGGCTATTCATACCCATACTAGGTATTTATTACTACATACCTTTATATTGAATAAACCTTATTCATTCAGGAGGTAGTCGAAGATCTTTAAAATCTCTTAAGAAGTCATTTCGGTTAGAGACTAAGAGGTGAATGGGCAAGAGCCATGATCCAAACTACTTCCCCTACCACCGGATGTTAGGCCATGTCTTACAAGAATGCATTATCTTTAAGGACTGGCTTGAGCATAGCTTCAAGTCGAGTGGCATCATTATCCCCAAGGAATACTTATTAGAACAATCTTTTAGTTCTGTTAGAGTAATCCTTAGAGATACATGCGATCCTATTACGACAAAGGAAGGTTGGGATATCTCCGTATCCCTAACCTCCAAGAAAATCATTTCTAAGATAAAAAAATTACCATTGTAGGTGCACAGTAAACCTCCAACTCCAAAGGTTTGCAAGTTACGAAAACTTGAGGAGGTAGGAGCGGCGGCATAGTCTCCACTTTCTCAGGATAGTATAGTTGTGCAACCACCGATCGATTCTAACACTCTTTCCACAGTTGCAACTATAGTTCCCCAGTCAGCTCTTCTTCTAGCAGTCATATTGTATCGGCAGAGGGGGTTCCAAATCCCTTACTCCACTTATTTTACTTGATTTTTACTTTATACCTCCATCCAAATCTAAGAAATCAATGAAGAAAGGTAATTCTACTTACATTTCTCTCACTTCTGATGATCTTCCTAAGTTTCTACCTTTAGAAAGCTCTCCAAGTCTAATTAATAATAACTCTAGTTCTAATCATTCCTCTTCTAATTTAGAAATATATTATCTATTCCTAAATCACTCAAGTTTGCCCATTGAGATTGATTTGGAGTCATCCGACTTTGATGATCCTATAGAAGAAGTTGTATGTGAACCTAATGAGTAGGTAGAACTTTTCACTAAACCATCTCATGAATTCATTGACAACCTCACAGTGTAGTTCTACCTCCTAGGGTAGCACATGAAGATAATAAGTCATTCAAGAATCACTGGGTTGCCCAAAGTTGATGTCTGCTCACCGAGAAAGTTTCCTAAACTAAGCATATATGATGCCCTTATCCTATCCAAAGAGATGAGGGAGTCATTAATCAAGGCCCTTATTGATCCAGAAATATGCTTAATTTAAACTAAAGCATCATATATGAGCATCATTCCTCATCTCCAAAGCTGAATATGAGGCTCTGATTGTTGGTCTGGAGTTAGCCATTATACTATGCATCCAAAGCATCAACATTTTTGAGGATTCTCAATTAGTTATCAACCAAATTATTGTGTCTTATAAAGTTCTAAAGTCTAAGCTCCATCATTACCACTAGAATACCATGGAGTTCTTAGCTCAAATCTTAGAGGTTACCATCTACAAGATTTCTCGAGGAAAGAATGCAGTAGTAGATGCATTGGCCAAGCTTGCTAAAGAGTAAGTATGTCCGGAAGATGAGTCCATAAATATAAGGGTTCAAAATAGGCAAGTCTTATCCCTTATTGATGCTAAACTCATCAAGAGACTCTCTCTTGAAGGGGAGGTTGTTGTTGCCAAAAAGGACGATGAGTTAGATTGGAGGCAACCATTCACGGATTATCTAAATATAGGCAAACTACCTCAAGAGAAGTCATTAGCCCATCAGGTGAAGCAGAGAGCTCTCTCATACGCACTTGTGAATGGCACTTTATATTGAAAATCCTTCCATCATATGTGGTTATGATGTTTGGACAAACACAGAGCCCATAAAATTATGACCTAGGTACACTCAGGTTTATGCAGAGCTCATCAATTCGGTCTGAAGATGAAAGCCAAGATCAAGAGACTAGGATACTACTAGCCTTCGATGATCACAGACTGCATGGATATAGCTAGGAGATGCCACCAATCGTGCGTGTGGTCTTACACACCACACCCAACATTCTACATCTTATATTGGCCTCATGGCCATTTGAGTGTTGGGGTACCGACATAGTGGGTCCGATTGATCCTCCTTCTTCCAAGGATCATCGATTTCATTCTAGCTACCACCGATTACTTTTTCAAGTGGGTGGAGGCAATCCCACTTAGAGAGGTAACAGCTCAGCATGTGCTCCAATTTTTCAAGAGCCATATCGTATATAGGTTTGGGGTGCCTCAACAAATTATATCTGATAATGGTACTGCATTCAAGAGCACTAAAATTAATAGCTTTGCCCAAAGACACAGCATAGATTAGAGATATTCTACCATCTATTACCCGAGAAAAAATAGCTTAGTAAAAGCTTTCAACAAAACTCTCATCCAAATATTAAAGAAGACACTCGATGACAATAAGCAGTAGTGGTGTGAGCAGTTAGTTGAAGCCTTGTGGGCTTACCGTACCACATACAAGACTCCAACTCAATCTACCCATTTCTCATTAGTGTATGGGTCTAAAGTAGTTCTACTATTAGAAGTCTAACTCCCATCATTAAGGATAGCTGTGGGTAGTAAAATCACAATGGAGTAGAATGCCAAGTTGCGGTTAGAAGAGCTCGAAGGTTTGGAGGAGAAACGCCTCCGGGCATGCCAGAACCTCAAGTTGTATAAAACTAAAATGATTCAAGCTCATAACAAGTTGGCCTGTCTTAGAGCTTTTTAAGTAGGAGAGCTTGTTTTAGTTCTAAAGAGACCAATTATTTCCCATCGAAAGATTGGTAGGCAAGTTTCAACCCACTTGGGAAGGCCCTTTGGCCATAGAAAAGGCCTACCAAGGAGGATCTTATCAGCTTATAACTTGTAAGGGAGAGCGCCCAATGCTTCCAATCAATGGGCTCTATCTAAAGAAATATTATCCATAAATTTTGTTTGAAAATAATTATCAATAAAATTTCTTTCATTTCAAACTCCATCTTTTCATATTAGTTAGAAATATTTTTGCTTGCGAATCCTCCACAATGTGTTTAGGGTAAGTGTGAGGAACCCAAGCGGCATCCTATTCTTTAGCAACACAACACAAATACAAACTGCACATAATCACATAAAATAAACACATATCTTTTACCTTGGGAAATTTTGATGTGAGATAAAGCCCACTATGACACTCACTCATTAGCTACTTTAGGTCGGGTCGACATGCTACCTTGCTAGCATGTCACCCTAGTGGTTCCTTGTCTGGAGGATGTAAGTCTACAAGCTTTCTTCCTAACTTGACCATTGCAAATTGACGAGCACCTTGTTAGTTTTGTTGGCCTTACTACGCAATCGGTAAGCTACCCCATGTTAACTTCGTTTAAGAGGATGTAAGCCTATACGCTTTCTTCTTGAACTAGCCATTATGCACTGATTGGGTCAAGTATATTTGAGGCTTAAGATAAGTCCCCTAGTTGCCCCTTTCCTCCTAAATACTTCAAGTCTGGGTCTGGTCCTTACACAGGACTCCTGACTTGGTAGTACCCCTATGTCGGATAGCATTTGTCTCATCGATGACAGAATATCCTGATAATCAATTTCACTTTAGGTAAATAAGTCTACATGTCTTCTCTCTAGACTTATTTTCGCACACTAATGGACACCTTAGGTTGGTTAGTCATCACTATGCTGATAGTGACTCACCCGGTGGATACACCACTCATGGTAGATATAAGTCTACAAGCTTTCTCCTATAGTTGGTCACCATATACCTATAGGCTTTCTTTTACAGCGTCTTGGATAAATCCCCTAGCGGTACCTCCCCTGTGGGCACTCTATTTGGATCACATTCTTAGTGACCCCATATAGACACTACCCTGGTTACTCTTGGATTAGACAGTCCCCCTTTTCTAGTAGCCACCCATGTGATTAGAGAATTTGTCATATGGATATGCAGATTCTTCCTTGGTCTAGTAAGTTAGAGGTTGACTAAGTGAGCTCCTTCTCGATGTGGTCCTCGCCAAGATCCATGCAAACATATAAATAAAATAAAAATAATATATATATATATATATATATATATATATATATATATATATATATATATATATATATATATATATATATATATATATATATATATATATATATATTTATATATATATTACTTGTGAATTAAGGAAAACCCAGGTGTCTTTTCCTAAGTAGGCATCCTAACTCTTTAGGGCAGTGCCAACAAAACTCCCTATAGGAATTGCCCGACTACTTTTGAGTTGAGATAAGTCCTCGAGTCAGCACTCTCTCGATAGTCATCTTAGTTCAATTTCAATTTGTTGTGCTATTAACTGATCACCCTAGTGGTTCCCAGTTTAGGAGGATGCAAGTCTACAAGCCTTCTTCCTAACTTAACCATTGCACAACGAAAGATAACCCTTAGGTTGGTTAGCTCTACCTCGTGACCGATAGATTATCCTTTTGGATTTGTAAATCTAAGATATGTCTAGGATGATATTAGTCCCTTTTTAGTGGATCCATCGCACACCGACATGGTCCATTCTATTAAATCAATCCACCATTCTTCCCTAGTGGAGCTTGAATTAAATCCATTCACTCCTATCCCTAATGGATATGTCCCTTAATAATCCAAAGAAATCCATATGTTAAACTCATCCTATCCTCAGCAGATCTGAGATCATATCTCTAGCAGATGTGACCTCAAAATCAAAACCACATCATCTCCATAGTGGAGTCTCGAATCATAAACAAATCAAATTCCCATCCCTAATGGATACCTTGAACCTCCTTCCCTAGTGGAAGGTTTATGCACTCATCCCCGGCGGGTTATGAATCTTAATCACCAGTAGATATTTTCTCCCCAAATGAAATCACACTTATCCCTAGTGGTACAAATCATATCATCTCCCTAGCGGGGTACCACAAAATTAAAGAAAATTAAATTCCTATCCCTAGCGGATAACTTGAACCCGCTTCCCTAGTGGAAAGTTCACATGCTTGATCCCTTAGTGGATCCTTTCTTCCTCTCTTATGCCCTTGGCATAAGTTGAGTTGCATTACACTAAGATCTTGATTCCTTCTACATCTTAGATTTAGGAGTAGATCATTTTCGTTAGTGCTTGCAATTCTTCAGACGTTATTGATCATCTCGATCAACACTAATATGTGCAGTGCGCCTCATCAATTACACCACACCTATTGGAGACCCTTTTGTTGACCTCACTTTTGGAGTGAGCTCTCAACTTCCTCATCATAGATCAAGGAATCTTGTAGACACTATGAGCTCCTTAGTCTTAAGACACTTTTAGTGAGTAGGTGAACACTTAACCTAAGCTTAGAGACTTAGAAAGATTAGCCATGGGAATAGGTCATGCCTTAGGGATTTAGGAAGACTTGCCTACCCTATAGCCTCAAACCCAACCCATGCTTCCTTCCTCAAACCAAACATCAAATTCAAATACAAATCATAAATCAATTCCAAATCAAATGATTGAAATCCATGATCAAATTCAAATCCCAAAACCCTTCCTAAGCCCTTTGATTTTATCTTATTGACTTAGCCTTAACTAAATTCAAATCAACCCCAATTCAATTAATTTTCTCAAATATCAAATTCAATCTAAAAAATTAAATTTCAACCCAAATTCCAAATCAAATAACTAGAACCCAAAATCAAATTCAAATATCAAAATACCTTTCTAAGCCATATGAACCACCTTCATAAGCTTAGCCAAAACCCCATTTAAACCAAATCAAACTTGGTTGATTTCTTTATAAATCAATCACTCCTTCATTTATGTTCACAAATATAAATGAAATCTAAATTCAAATGAGTCAAATCAAATCAAACTAAATCAAATCAAATCAAGATAATTCTTAAGCCCTATGGACCTACCCCCATAAACTTAATCAAATCTCAACCCAAATTAGCCTGAACTCAATTGATTTCTTTATAAATAAATTATTCATTCATTTACATTCACAAATATAAATGAAACACACCCTCCAATGACCAAAAGTAAATCAAACTAAATCAATCCCTATTTAAGCTTTTTTGACCTACATCCCTAAACTTGGTCAAATTTGCTTCCAAATCACTCTAAACTCAAGTGATTTTCTCATAACCCATTTATATCTTCATTTATATTCACAAATATAAATAAAATATAAATCCAAATGGCCAAAACCAAAACTAAATCAAATCAAATTTCCAGTTTTACCACTTTTGGCTAATTTCTTGAACTTGGCTAAATGGTAGCCAAATCAATTCAAAACCCATGGATTTCTTCATGAACCAATCATTCCTATAATCACCCACCCAAATATGAACATAAACTACAATTACCAAACCAAACTCAAATCAATCCAAGTCAAGCCTATGTTGATCCCTTTTGACTTGAAATTATCATATAAACCAAAATTCATTTAACTTCAAACCAATTGCAATTGGATTTATATTCTCATCCTAAATCCATGTATGAATTCACCTAAACTTGAATCAAGCCCAAAACTAAACCAATTGACCCACTTAGGTCCACTTGACCCAAAGTGACCTAAAGATCCTTCTTGAGCCAAATTCTAATCCAACCCAAATTGTATTGAACTAAGCTCATCCAAACCTCATATCATGATCAACTACCTTGAATTGGGTCAAACCAAGTCAACTTTGTCCTTTGACCAAGTCAACCTTTAGCTCAAATAAAACCTAAACTAGCCAAAACCCACCATATACCAAATTGATTGAAACCATTGATTCAAACCCAAACATAATCAATGATTGAACATAATCAAACCTTCAATTGATCCAAACTAAGTTCAATTGATTATTTAACCTAAGTTGACCCAAATTGGTCTAAAAAGCCAAAATGGGTCAAATCATGATTTAATCCAAATTGATTGCAACCAATGGCTCAAGTTCATTCCAAATCATTTATTTAACTTGACCAAAGCCATGATTAAGCTCAATTTGGCCAATTGGTCAATTGGACCTAAAATTGACCTAAAAGGTCAAATTGGCCAAAATCCAAATTAAACCCAAATCAAACCAAACCAAAGCCTACAATCATTTTTAATTAACCAATTGAACATGAACTAACACTTAACCCAACCCAATTTGGTCAATTTGGTCAAATTGATTAACTTAGCCCATTTGACCTATTTGAATCCAAATGAGCCAAAATCAAACCTAAGCTAAATTAATCAAAACCACTTGAACCAAAACTCTTCAAAACATTTTTTGAACGTAACCCAAGCCTTGGTTTGACCAAATTTGACCAAGTGGTCAACCCAACCCAACATGAATCCATTTGACCAAATGAAGCCAAAGCACCCAAAACCAACCCATGGAAACCTAAGGGCTGACCAAACCCGACCCAAGTTGATCCTAAGTTAGCCAAAAATCATCCCAAATGTAAAGTGGTCCCCACCCAAGCAATGGACCATTGGTTAAGCCCTCTTTCCATTGGATTTTCCAGAGCAAGTCACTCCACCTCATGGCGGCCTCAAGCACTCAAGTAGGCTCAACTTGACCCACCTAGCTCACCTAACCCACTAGGGTCGACCATGGACCAATGGGTGAGTTGACTCACCTCCTCCAGCACCATGGATTCCATGGAACCTTTGCACATGAGCTCTTGGGCAGCCTCCCATTACTTCCTCCACTCACGTCGAGCCACGTGGACATGAGTGTGACATCTTCGGTGCCCTGATGGTGGCCTACCGGCCGAAAGGAGCTAACCCATCCCACCTATCCTTCACACTCAATTTATGGGTATACTCCCCCAATTCTAGCGAGATTCATTACCATTCACACTCTCTGAGCCCCTAAGTGAGAAACGAAATCCCTCGGAGCATTTTCAAACCCTCCCGAACCTCCCTCAATTGGCCATCCTTCTCTACGTGTGAAATCAAAATAGGGGAGACCTCCCTTGATTCAAACCCATCCATCCATCCCTTAACCAAACTCTAATTAAACTTGCACACACCTTCACCACACCTAATCGAAGCCAAGAAAATCATTCCTTGAGTTCCAAAGCCACTGAAAGCCATACTTCAATTAAGATCGAATGCTAAATTTAAGGAGCTTGGCCTTTAAAGTAAACTACCTCAAATCAAAGCTCGTGTGGCTCAACATGGCTTCGTTTCTACCAAATGAAGCTCCTCAATCATTGAAACCGCCAATCATAAGCTCTGATGAGGTAATTTCTCAAAATCGATCCTTGAATGAAAATAGTTTAGAGCTTTGTGAAGGAAATTTGCATTTGAGCCTATCCTAACCATTGGATTCTTGTGGATCCTTCGCATGAAGGTGTGGGTCGAGTTTGGAGTGGATCCAAGCTCGGGTTGGCTCGGATCGAGCGATCCATGGCGGGCGTTCATTCCTCATCGAGAAGGCATGGGTATCATTCCACATGATTGGAATGAGCGATCTGCATCATGTTAGATCCTTCCTTCTTAACCAGATGATTGGTCATCTGATCTTAGATCAGACGGTCCATGGGAAAGTGCGTTCATTGCAATCTAAGTTAGCATCTTTGACTTAAATAGCCTATTAATGGCACGCGTGGTAGCCGTGGTCGGATAAGGGTTAATTAGGGTTATTTTAATTAATTTTTAAGGCTGGAACTTCTAAAAATCATAACAAAAAATCCAAAAAATATAAATCATGGCTCATTTTAAGAAAGATATTTGATATTATTATTATTTTTGAATTTATTTGATTAATTAAAGGAAATTAATTAGTGAACCTAATTACCCTTTTAACTAAATTCATAATTAATTAAGTAAATGAACAGTTGATTAATTAATTAACTAAGCTTCTTTCCATCTTCTAACAGTGAAAAGTCTTAGGGGAATGGTTTAGGTTTACTCCTTATGACCATTTCATTAAGCCTCTTCATTTATTTTAAATTAATTAATGCTTAAGTAATTAATTAGCCACTTAATTAATCAATTAAAAGAAAAAGAATTTAATTATTTCAAAGTTTAAATTGATTGTTTGAAATGACTTAGGGATTAGGATTGAGGCCTCTTCCTTGACCTCTTTCCCTAACTTGATTTCATTACCCTAATTAAAATATAATCAAAGAAATTATTTAACCAATTAAGGGCTTAATTAAATTAATTAAAAATCCAATTCATTCCTAACTTTGATTAATCATTCTTGGGTAGCTCTTTGGGTGTTCAATATCTTAAAGAGAGAGCTAATGAAATTATGGTTAGCTCACATATATGAGAAAACCATAAAAGTAATTAAGTGAGTCCCTTAAGCTTAATTAACTATTAATTATGAGCCAATTGTATTAGGCCCCTTTCATTCCTTAGGAGCATTGCTAATTTACTTTATATATATTATTGCATCTCATGTTGTCTCATAATTATATAGTTAATTAACTTAAGGTGATGTACGTAAAGTTTAATTAATGGATTTAATTCATATCTTAACCTAATTAAGACATAAAATCAACCTAATTGCTTTTCATTGAATGAAATTAACTCATACATGGGGGAATGGGATTAGGATTAGCAAACCTCTTTCACATTTCTTAAATCAATCAAACATAAGATCAAAAATGGCTTTAAGAAACTTTGGTTTATTTTAAATAATGTCATTTAATATGATTGTCCTTAAGAATTAGTTGGATTGAATGAAATTACATACTTGTGTTGCTTTATTTCTTTCTAATCATATTAAAATGTTGTATACCACTTGTAGTCATGCATTCATTTCTTTCAAATTAATTAAATAAAAATGATTTTTTTATGTCAATTTGCATGTGTGGCTATTATTACTATTAAATCTCAAATATATTTTCAAAATAGCTTATTAATGAATAGTAATATATATTGTGACTTTAATTACATATACATAGGAGATGCTTGTGAATATAAGCTTAGTGTATGAAGTGAAGTCTCCTTCTTATATTCATGTGTTGATTTGCATAAGTTTGAATGTTAATGGATATATTAGTCTGGACATTCTGAGGATGGATGGCTTTAAGTAGCCCTAAGGTGGTTCCTACCTCACTCGCCTGGTGCAGAACAATGGTAGTGTACTCATTTGATTTTATTCTTATGTATTTTGACATTAGAATTTAGATAAAACTTTAATTTATTTACACAAAATAAATAAATCAAATCAAATATAAATTTTACATGATTTTCATTATTATAGTTATTTATACATCCATATGTATTTAAGAAGAGTTGGTATATTAGTCTGGACATCCCGGGAACGCACGGCTTTAAGTAGCCCCAAGGAGGTTCCTACCTCACTCCGTTGGTGCAGAACAATGGCGACGTACTCACTTAAAACTTTCATACATTTGAATGTGTATTTAGCTAATGAATGAAAATCCCATTTTTTTATTAAAAAGACATGCATTCATATTTTGTTCAAGTGTTGCATGGTTTTCTATTCTTATAGTTGCTTATACATTCATTTGTATTTAAGAATAGCGAGTATATTAGTCTGGATATCACGAGGATGCACGACTTTAAGTAGCCCCAATGAGGTTCCTACTTCACTCCCCTGGTGCAGAACAATGGTGATGTACTTGCTTAAAACTTTCATACATTTGAATGTGTGTTTAGCTAATGAATGGAAACCCCATTTTCTAGTAAAAAGACATGCATTCATATTTTGTTCAAGTGGTTGGATTGATTACTCATATGATTTAGAGTTCTTTTCTTATACTTTTGTATAAGAATTTAGATAGAGCTTTAAATTAATATGACAAAATAATTCAACCAAATGAAACATCAATTCAAAGTACATTTGCTAACATTCATCATTTAAGTGTGCTAAGATTAAAATTTCATGTATAGGTATGTTTAGGACTTAATCATGTGCATGCCACATATATGATGGAAAGAAATGAACTAACATGTGTTATGTGATAGTAACTAATTCAAATTAATCTTAAGATGTATTTCTTATTGAATGAGATTATTTAAAGTGAACCTAAACCTAGGATTAATTAAATCATATAATAAGCCATACACTAAAGGGAATTGATTAATTAATTTGCTTTAGATGTGGCTTAAGTTAGGGATGAAAGAGAGTGATGCTCTCTTTTATTCTCTTTATAACACTTAGTTATTAAGTGTAAGCCAAGATGAAACAAAAGAAAATATCAAGTAAAATTCACAAATCAATTAAGCCACTTAAAGTAAAACCATCCTCAAATTAAATCCTTTCTCACTTAGAAAATCTTAACTCTAAAGCCTAGTTATGACATACCACACAAGCTTTAATGCACACATTAGATTAGTTCACCACTTCTAGCTTTATATTAGGATGGTGCATGGTTTGATGTATGTTTTATTTTGTGAGGTATTGTTGTAGACTCGATGTTACAGTGTATGCCTCATAGACTAGATGTTAGGCCTTGATTAACCTAATCATATTTTATGCAGGAGATTGTGCTTAAGGGGCTCTTAAAATAAACATAAATGCTCTCTTTTGTAGGTTGCTTAATCCCTAAGCATAATCGGATAGGTGGACTTGGTTACCCATGTGAAGAGGGCTAAGTCCAAATTATATATAATTGCTTAGTTTGTATGGTGTGTTTAGCTAACACTTGTCTTACAGGTGTAGTTAGATTTACTTTTTCTATTTTTTAATGTAATTATGTATTAGGAATTAGGATTAGTGTTATGGAGGATTAGGATGAGCGATGGCTAAAAGGCTTTGTCCTGGGAGGCTCGTGATGCCTTTGAAGCAAGCAAATCCAAATGAAGAAATGGAGCAAAGACATGAAGATATGAACATATGAGGAATGAAGATCCCCCATAGCATTTATTTGTAAAAATTATAAATATTCTTTCATATACCAGGATGTATAAGGGTAGGGCTCGACTACTCACTTCTCTTGTCGGGTTGATGCATCGATCACACACCAATTATTCTTTTCGTTGAGTTTATAAAGTAAATTGGCATGTATAGCAATGATGATTTAATGTGTGCAGGATTTTAGGTTCTTAGGAAAAATAAACTTTTAACCCCAATCACAACTAAAATAACTCTCCTTTTAAAGATAATTCTTAAATTAAGATAATTAAAATAAACTTGTATGTCTAATATCACATGCATCTTCACACTCATGTTGAGCCCTTATGACACTTCCATCTTGATTTGGATGACTTATTTCAACATGCATTTAGGCATATAATGGCTTGTGTCATAAATAAAATCAAATCAAATAAAAGATTTTATTAAAATTCATTTCATGCTTTAGTCTACTAGGAAGTGGGTTTAAGGACTTTAGTTTCTTTATAAATGATAATATCCTAACCATCTTGCAAAACATATGAGTTGACCATATGATTTTAAAATATATGAGGAGTTAGCTGGTTGTCATTCCAGGCAATTATAAGTCTAACAGTAGGGTGGTTTACCCTCTCTTGTGGATGTAAACATTATACCCATTTTCACCTTAGATTTAGGACATGCTTTGGCCCTTGCTAAAGCTCCCTAGATTTAGGATTTGAAGTTATTGTTTCTCTTTGGGATACAAGCATAAATCCACACCTCTTAGGTATTTTCACAATCTTGTATTGTACAATTATAAGTCTTAGCTTTCTAATAAAATTTCAACTCAAACATATAATTTCTCCTCAATTTCAAAAATATAAAGCCCAACCATAAGATAGTTTGGAATGCTCACTAAGTTTCCTAGTATCATGAACATTCCCTACTCATCTCCTTTATCTTCAATAATAAGTATCTCCTTTTGATCTATCCCACTTTATTTTCTAAATATAACCAATTTATTGATAGTCCTATCTTTGAAATCTTTGGAGACAATAATTACCTACTTTAATTGAGAGTATTCCTAAAGAACTCACCTTCCTTAGAATGTAATTAATTATTAGGGCTTGCCCCCATAGGGAACTTCAGAACCCAGTTTAAATAAACCTTACTTTATTCATCCATGTAAAGTAGGAAAAAATCTTTGGTACATTCGAAGACCCATCATGCCTTAGGATTTTTTATCAGGTGATTAGGTCCATTATAAGGTAGTGATTTCTATCTTTCAAGATAGTGCATTATTCCTTGATGTTGTACCTGATCACCTCAATAAGTACATCCTTAGATCTACATAGTGTGGACCAAGTTGACTTGGTTTGATCCAATTCAAGATAGTTGATCAACCTAGGATGATTATTGATAATGATATGAGGTTTGGATGGGCTTAGTTCAATCCAATTTGGGTTGGATTAGAACTTGGCTCAAAAAGAGTCTTTAGATCACTTTGGGTCAAGTGGACCTAAATGAGTCAATTGGTTTGGTTTTAGCCTGATTCTTGTTTAGTTGAACTCATATAAGAGCCTAGGATTGAAATATAAATCCAACTATAATTAATTTAGAGTGTAATGGATTTTGGCTCATTTGGAGTGTTCAAGTCAAAAAGGCTAACCTGGGCTTAACTTGAGTTTGAATTGATAATTGTAGTTTGTGTTTATATTTGGCTAAATGATTGAAGGAATGATTGACTCAAGAGAAAATCCATTGGTTTTGGCTTAATTTTGATATGATTTGGCCAAGTTGAAGAAATTGGCTAAAAAGGCTTAAATTGAGTTTTTGTTTAATTTAGTTTTGGTTTTGGTCATTTGAATTTATATTTCATTTATATTTGTGAGTATAAATGATCCATGAGAAAATCACTTAAGTTTGGAGTGATTTGGAAGCAATTTTGACCAAGTTTAAGGATGTAGGTTAAAAGGGCCTAAGTAGGGAATTGATTTGGTTTGATTTATTTTTGGTCATTACAGGGTGGGTTTCATTTATATTTGTGAATATAAATGAAGAAATAATTGATTTATACTGAAATTAATTGAGTTTGGGTTGGAATTTGATTTGAGATTGAATTGGTATTTGAGAAAATCAATTAAATTGGGGTTGATTTGAATTTGGTTAAGGTTAAGTCCATAAGATAAAATCAAAGGGCTTAAGAAGGGTTTTAGAATTTGAATTTGATCATGAGTTTCAATCATTTGATTTGGAATTGATTTATGACTTGGATTTGAATTTAATATTTGGTTTGAGGAAGGAAGCATGGGTTGGGTTTAAGGCTATAGTGTAGGCAAGTTTTCCTAAATCCCTAAGGCATGACCTACTCCCATGGCTAATCCTTCTAGGTTTCTAGGCTTAGGTTAAGTGTTCACCTAATCATTAGAAGTGTCTTAAGACAAAGGATCTCTTAGTGTCTATAAGAGTCTTAGGTCTATGATAAGGGAGTTGATAACTCACTCCCAAAGTGAGGTCAATAAATACATTTTCCAAATTTATGATTTTTCTTTTTCATGAATGAGCATAATTTGCTCATTAGGCAAATCATCATTAAGAGGTGAGTCTATAGGAATGGGATGTGGAGCAAGAAAATCTTCTAAAATATGTCCATTCACTACTTTCTATGGAATGTATGTGATATCAAATTGTAAAAGCAATAATGCCCACCATGCTAAGCGACCTGTCAACACTGGTCTTATCATCAAGTACTTTAGCAGATCGATCCTTGAGATGAGGGTAATTTTGTGAGATAACAAATAATGAAGGAGTTTTTGGACTGCAAAGATTAATGTCAAACAGTGAATCTCTATCAGAGAGTATCTCATTTATGCACCTATCAACCTCTGACTAAATAAAGAGCATTCTCTTTTCTTTCTTCATTATTTTATACCAATAATGCTCCAAGGGACTCTTCTAATGCAGCTGTGTATAGAATGAGGGGCTTTCCAGGAGTAGGTGCTATAAGGATTGGTGGATTTAACATGTAACTTTTAATGCTATTGAAGGCTTCTTGGCACTCCTTGTCCTATTTGAATGGAGCATTCTTTCTCATCAACTTTGCAAATGGTTGACAGCATCCTGATATATTTGATATAAATCATGAGATGAATGCAAGCTATCCTTGTAAAGAACAGAGTTGACGCAAACTCTTTGGCAGAGTCATCTCCAAAATTGCCTTGATTTTAGCAGGGTTGATCTCAATTCCTTTGTAACGTACAATGTACCTGAGAAATTTTTCAGAGGACACTCCAAATTCACATTTTAGAGGATTCATCTTGAGATCATATTTTTCTGATTCTCTCAAATATAATTCTCAAGTATTCAAAGTGATTTTCATGATTTAAGCTCTTCACCACTAAATCACCAACCTAACATTCCACCTTCTGGTGAATCAACTCATCAAAAATATGCATCATGGCTCTTTAGTATGTGGCTCCAGCATTTTTCAAACCAAAAGGCATGATTGTGTAGCAATAGATGCCAATATGTGTTATGAATGATGTATGTCTTTCATCTTAAGGTGCCATCTTGATTTGATTATATCCTGATGATTGATCCATAAAATAAAACATAACATAGTTGGATGTATTATCAACCAACAGTTCTGATATAGGAAGCGGAAAGTCATCTTTTGGATAAGCTTTATTAAGATCCCGAAAGTCGATACAGATATGAATATGACCATTTTTCTTTTTCACAGATTATATTAGCAATCCAATCAGGATACTTTTCTTCACATATGAATCTTGCTTCAATTAGCTCTTTAGTCTCAATGATCATCTATTCTTCAATTTCTTATCTCATTCGCCTTGGAGCTTATTTAGCAGGTGTTGTCTCTGGCTTGATTGCTAATTTATGAACTGCTACATCAGGAGATAAGCTTATCATTTCAACATATGTCTAGGCAAAGCAATCTCTGAATTCATAAAGTAGCATTTTAGCTCTTCAACTTTCTCATCAGGTAGAAGAGCATTGATGAAAGTTGGACGGGGATCATCCTCAACTCCTAGGTTGATTTCTTTGAGTTCATCCATAGTAGTTGTTTGTCCACCATCTTCGAGTTCTTCAGGTACAGGCTTGGCTTACTTCTTCATCATTTATAAGAAGAATTTCATAAAGATCAACTTCTTCATCACTATTAATTTTGATCTCAGCTTTTATTATATTATAATAAACTTTATTTTAATAAGATTTGTGGATGAACCAAAGATGGAGAATAGTTGTAGGTTGCGAGGAGTTCCGAACTCTTCTCCATCTTTGAGGTACATCATATATTGATGCATAGTTGATGGGACCATGCCATACTCATGCAGCCATGGCTGACCCAAGAGAGCTCTAAATGATGTATTAGCATTGATTACATGAATCGTGGCTTCTGTATATAAATCATGAAACTTGAGTGGGAGAATAAAAGAACCCAGGATTTTCTGACCTTTCTCATTGAAACCATGAACAATCAACTTATCTGTCCCAAGATGTTGGATATCAAGTGATAATCCTCTTAATAATTTTAGACTCATAAGATTGATAGAAGAACCTGGATCAATCAATATTCGGTTGATCAAGATGCCATCGCTCTCTGCGGTAACAAATAGAGGACAGTTGTGAGCTAGTGTTCCTAATATAATATCTTCTTCAAAAAATGTGATTACTGGGAGATCTTGAGTTTGCAATGATTCAATCATACATCTTTTAGATAAGTAAGCTTCATAACTCTCTGGATCTTTGAGAGTCTGTATCAAAGTTTCTCGGATGTCTATTAATATTAAGAGAGCCTCATACACACTTAATTATGTAGGGATCTTTCTCAGATGTGATAGAATATTATAATCTATCTTTTTGCTTAATCTAAGTTTCTTTATAAGATCTTTGGGAATGATATCTTCATTGATTTCAATCTATTTGTCTTTGTCTTTATTTGAATGCCCCTTCTTTGATGGTGGTGGTGAGGCCTTACCACTTCTTAACTGAACTTGAATCACCTTGTCTTACTCGGATTCTTCTGAAGAGGTAATTCCTTCAAATTCACTTCTTATTATGGATGATTGACCAAAAGAGTTAAACTCACTTTTCAACTTCATACATTTCATATTGTAATATTGTTGATGAGTCTAACTCTTCTCTATCTGGAAAACATAAATCTTCATCTGAACTATTATACTTTTATTGAGTTATTAGATAAAATTCATATGTTAACTCCTCATGCTCTTCTTTCTTTTCTAAGAAGAATTTTGATGGGTTGATTGCGTCTATCTGACTACCATTATCATCTTGGAATGACTTGTGGCACACATACATAAATAATTATGTTCTGGGCAAAATTCACCATTATCTTCTTCATCCAATTCAACAATATGGAATGTAGGCATAAAGTCTGCAAACCTAACTGATTATCTGGTTGGCTGATGGTATTCCTCTAAATTGTTAATAATCTTGTGAGTTGTAGTCTTCTTCTTCTTTTTCTTTATTTTATTTGGTTTGGTCAGCTTCTTTGAGAGATCTGACAGAATTTGTGTAAGTTGCTTTTCTCTTTGGGATGATTTGGCAGTGTTGTGGCGCCTCTGAGTCGATGACATGGAGGTTAACACATACAATCTCGGCACTACTTTCAGATCAATCACTGGTTCAAGAGGCAATTTCTAGCTGACACCAAGATCTCCTGCAAGTTGCTTCAGCACCTTTATAGTCTTTTTAGAAACTGTTGTTTCTCATTCTTTAATCTGAATTAGTCTTTCTTTCTTTTTATCTTTAATGGATGATGCGGAAGAGGATGTAATCACCCTTGTAAATTCTCTTTTCGAGTTGATTAGAATACTATCGGATAATGTAAATTTACCTCGTTGATACTTCCTTTCTAGCCAATCTTTGAAGACATAGCAATCTTCAATAGGATGACTAATCACCCGATGATAGGGATAGTAATTTGAATTATTGACTTGACTAGCTTCTTTAGGTCTTTTACTTTCTAGTAATTATAGACTAACTTTGATTGCTTATCAAAATAATTTAGCCACACTGTCTCTTCTAAAAGAATATTCTTTGTTCATCTTTTCTTTAAGAGATTGTTGCATTCACTCATCATCTCTTCTTGCTTGTTTTGGATGCTCTCCACCACCTGGAAAAGTTTGAGGCTTATCATTGCTTCCTAATACCAATTTTGGCTGTGGATTAGGATGAACAAGCTTCTTTCCTTTATCATCATGTATATTAACTATTTTTCTTAGTCTACATTATAGATTACTTATTTTTTACTACTTGAGCTATAGGAAGTGGCATGAGTTTCGTTTCTCCTTGAGTCTGAAGGCTTATTTTTCTTTGATTTATTTATATAGATTTTAGACTTAGAGTGATTTAACTTTTCAAATTTGGCCACCCTATCAAGCAAGTCCTAGAATGTTGTAATTGACGTCATACATAAAAAATGGTGTCATTTTATCATCCATATTACCCATTAATAATTGGATAGCATGTTCTTCCTCTAATTATTTTTCACATTTCATGCTTAGGTTTTGCCAATGAGTTACAAATTTTATCTTTGACTCATATTTTCTCTTTTTTAGCAAGGCAAGGTTAGTGATCGTTATTTTCTTGGTTGCACTGGTGAACCTTTTCATGAACATTATCTCTAGCACATCGAAGGTTTTGATCGAGTCATTTGACAGTTCTGCGTATCACTTGAAAGTTGTTGAGGTCAGGCTACTGACGAACTGGCATAAAAGCAGTGCATCATTTCCTACTATGTTACCACAAGTAGCTTTGAATTGGGCTAGATGTTGTTTTGGATTATCATTCCCACTAAAAATATTAAATTTTAGTATTCAGTAACCTTTCAGGACTAATATGTACTATAGGAGCTTGAGGTATCAGAGCGACTAGTGGTATAGAGGTTGTATTATTAGTTACTTGTTAATTAGCAGATGAAACAGGTGCTACATTTGATGTGATATTCTTCTCCAACATATCCATCATGATATTCATTTGTGTCATCATGTTATTCATCCTGGTAACAAGTTGTGAAATTTTCCTTATCTTTGGCTTTCATTTGACGTTTGTTGACCTCATTTTAGAATGAGCTCTCAACCCCTCCATGTTAGACATAGGACTTCTCTTAGACACTAAGAGTTCCCTTAGTCTTAAGATAATTCTAGTGATTAAGTGGACCCTCAACCTAACTCTAGAGACTTAGAAGAGTTAGCTATAGAAGTAGATCATGCCTTAGGGGTGTTAGAAAAATTTGTCTACCCTATAGCTTGAACCAATCCTCATTTCCTCCTTTCATGTCAAACTCCAAATCAATTCAAATCAAAATCCCAAATCAATTCTAAATCAAATCTCAAATCAATTCCAACTTAATTGATTTTCTCAAATTCAAATCAAACTCCAAATCAAATCAACTTCAAACTCAAGTCAATTCCAACTTGATTTATTTTCTCAAATCTTAAATCATGAATCAATTCCAAATGATTGAAAAGCCATGATTGAATTCCAAATTCTAAAACCTTTCCTAAGTCACTTTGATTCCATCTTATGGACTTATCCTAAATCAAATCCAAGAAATTTTCTCATAACTCATTTATATTCTCATTTATATTCACAAATATAAATGAAATATAAATTCAAATAACTAAACTCAATTCAAAACTCAAATCCAAATTCAACCAAAATTCAATCTAAGCCTTTCAAGTCAAATTCTTGAACTTAGCCAAATCAATTTCAAATCAAGCCAAACCCTTTATTTTTCTTCATGATTCAATCAATTCTTTAATCATGAAACCAAATATAAACACAAACTTCAGTCATCAAACCAAAACTAAATTCAAAACTTACATAAGTCAAACTCATGTTCACCCTTTGAACTTGAAATTTCCAAATGAATCAAAACCCATTTGACTCCAAATCACTTGCAAATGGATTTATAGTTCAATCATAAGTCCATATGTGAGTTCAACCAAACTTGATTCAAGCCTTGATCAAGTCAATTGACCCACTTAAGCTCACTTGACCAAAAGTGACCTAAAGTACCCCTTTGAGACAAATTCTAATCCTACCCAAATTGGATTGAACTAAACCAACCTAAGCCTCACATTGAGAGCAGCAATCATCACGAGATGATCAATCACTCAAACTGGTCAAACCAAGTCAAACCTAAGGGTTGACCAAGTCAACACTTAGCTAAAATGAAACCTAAACTAGTCAAAATCCATCATAAGGCAAATTGATTGAAACCATTGATCAAAACCAATTCATGATCAATGTTGAACTTGACCAAGTCATCATTTGAGCCTAACTAGGCCCAATTGGCCACTTGACCCAAGTTGACCCAACTTGACCTAAAAAGTCAAAATGTGTCAAAACTTGGTCTAAGCCAAATTAATTGCAACCAATGGGTCAAATTCATTCTAAACCACTTGATGAACTTAACCAAAGCCTCAATTGGCCAACTAGACCCAACCTAGCCCAATTGACCATGAACCCAACTTAACTTAAAAGGTCAAATTGAGCCAAAATCAAATCAAACCAAAATTGATTGAAACTAAAGCTACCTAAACATTTCAAATGACTAACCAAACTTAAACCAACCCATGACCTAACCCAATTAGGTCCAATGGGTCAAATTAGTCAACTTGACCCATTTGACCTAAATGAAATCAAATGAACAAAAACTAAATACAAACCAAATTGAACCAAACCAATGATGCCAACACATTTCAAATAGTCATATGAACTTGACCCAACTCTTGGTTTGACCCAATTTGACCAATTGGTGAAATTTGTCCCAACCTAATTTCAAATTATTCTAAACCTGCCCAAAGTGAAATCAAAGCCAAATGACCATTTTACTCCTAGGTCAAGGGGTAACCTATGGCCAATTCTATTTGGAATTTGGTCATATCCTTTTCATGGCCACTAGGAACCCTCTTAGTAGACCAAGTGGACACTAGTGGGCATGGTGCACATGACCCAATGGGTTTGGGTCAACCAAACCCAACCAAAGGCCAAAACTGACCACTCCACTCAAAATGAGCACATGGGAATCACTCCTCCACCTAATTTGGCACATGGAAATTTCTCCACCACCACCCTCTGGCCAAACCAAACTACATGGTGTCCAAAACGGCCTAACCAACTCAACCCATAGGATCAATTTGATCAAAATGGCAAAGCCATGCTCGGCCATCTGATCCTTCTTTGGGGAGATATACTCCCCCTAATTTCATTTCATTTGCATAGACTTACATTCGATTGAGTGATAGGAAGTCAGAGCAAACATTCCCAAGCTTCTCCAAGCATCCTCTAGCTCTTTGTATTTCTCCATTTCTCGGTTTATCAAAATTGAATATAGGGGAGGTAGCAAGATTTTCAAACTTTCTCAATACCCAATTTCAACTCAATTCCTCCTTCAAGCACCTTGAGGGGACCCAATCGAGCTCACCCAAGTCTGCATCCAAGCTCTCATGGCACGAGAGAGGGGAGTTTGATCATAAGCAATTGAAGCCCACTTTGGTCAATAGGAAGATCCACTCAACCTCAAGCCATCAAATCTTTAACATAGCTTCATCTCCACTAGATGAAGCTACCTCGATAGTTGGGAGCGTCGGTGATAGTCCCCAGTGAGGTATGGATCAAAACTGAGCTTAGGTGTAGGAGTTATTGGTCCTTTGTGAAAGAAATTTTCACCCCATTATATTTTGACCGTTGGATGTCTTGCTCCTTGCATGATGATGGTATGGGTTAAGTTTGAGCTCAATCTGAGCTTAATCAAGCTCGGATCAAGCCCTAAAGGATGGACGGTTGCCCTATCCCGCAGGCCAACTCAAGGATAGATCATAGGCCATCCATCCGCGCATTTTGGATGGACTGTCTTGATTAATCCACGTAGGATCCTTCGATTTATCCCTTAAGAGCGGTAATCATTCAATCTTTGATCGACGGTGAGAAAGGCGCATATGCAGAGTGCGGCATTGGATGTGATAACTTAAATAACCAATCATGTCGCACCATGTAGAAAGTGCACGCCGCATCAGCGGTCCATGTGGCACCGACGGGATTAATTATATAATTAGTGGTTTAAGTAATCCTTAATGATAAAAACTTCAAAATTACATAACTAAATGTAAAAAAATTAAGGAAATACAAAATAAAATGCATTTTGAAGATAATTCAGCATGAAATTCATTAAAATTGTTTCTAATTGATTTTGAACAATGAATTTCCTTAATTAGAGTTTTATTAAAAACTTAATAACCCTAATTACTCCCTAATTACTCTATTAATTGATTCCAAGTTTCTCAAATATATTTAGTGGGATGACCTCTACCTCCCTTAATTTTCTTAGAATTTATTGATGAGTTAATTAAAGAAATTAATTAATGAATCCTTAATCACTTTCTTAATATAATTAAGCTTAATTAAGCATGTGAACAGTGGTTTAATCCCTTGATTAAGTTAATTAAACTTTGTTTAAGTGAAGAGAAGGTTTATGGAATGGATTTGGGGTATTTTCCCTAAGTCATTCCTTAAACCCCTTTCCTTCCTTAATCTAAATCTAATTAAGGGCTAATCCACTAATGACCTACTTAATTAACTTGGTAAAATTTTCAAAAATATTCCAGAACCCAATCATTTCCTTCTTGGGTAGATGCTTAGGTGTTCAGTAACCTAAGTAGCTTAAGAAAATCATATCTAACCCATATTTGTGTGAAGGGTTATGAAAGTACTTAAATTAAACCCTTTAGATTAATTAATCATTAATTGTGAGCCAAATGCATTAGGCCCCTTTAATTCTTAGGTGCATTGCTGATTTAAATTTCTTGTGATTTTATGTCATACATTGGCTCATAATTATTTGATTAAATATGTTAAAGTGGTGTAGGTAAGGGTAATTAATGAACTTAATGAACACCTTAACCTAAGTAAAGCATAAAATCCACTTAAGAGTTCTAAAAATTAAACTAAAATAACATACACATGTGGGAGATGGGTTAGGACCAGCAAACCTTCTCACATTTTCTCAAATTCAAATCAAACTCAAAACCAAATCAAAATTTCCTTATTCATAGGATTATCTTTAGGAATTAATTAGGGTGAATGAGTTTACATGCTTTCATCACTTTATTTCTTTCCTATCATGTTAAATGTGTATGTCATATGAAAATCATGCATTCATGTCTTTTGAAAAATCAAATTAAAATGAAATATTTCCTTTATGTCAAATTGCATGTTTTGGCTAAAGTAAGAATATGAATGGCTATTATCACTACTAAACCTAAAATTATTTTCAAAATTTATAAGTCAAACATTAGAAATGAAAGGTATGCTATTTATAAGTATTTATAAACTTGCATGTGAATAATATGAAATGTGTTATGTGATTTCCTTCTCTTTTAGCATAGTTTTGAATAGGATCTTGCAAAGTGTATAGTTCATTTGAAAAGAACACAACACTTGGTTAAATCCATTCCTATTCATCCCTATGTTATCAATTAAGAAGGATATTCACACTCACACATATAAATTGCATAACCAAATTAATCAAATAAATATAAACTTTTGCATGATTCTCTTTTCATACATTTCTTTTTGTACATGCACATGTATTTAAGAAAAGTGGTATATTAGTCTAAACACCCCGAGTTGCAAGGCTTTAAGTAGCCCCAAGTAGGTCTTATACCTTACACCCCCTGGTGTAAACAATGGTGTCGTACTCACTTATGTCTTTCATACTTGTAAATGTACATATGAAAATAGATAAGAGAATCTCTCTTTTTCTACTTAACCAAATCATGCTTCATGAAGCATCCAAATTTTCTTAAGTAACATCCCTTAGCATTCATCATTAATATGTGCTAAACATTTCCATTTGCATGTATAGATATGCTTAGGGTCCATCCATATACATGTTACACATGTTGGGAAATAAATAAAGTGTTGTGTGTTTTGTGAAAGTAATTCACTTTACTTAATCTAAAAATTTCTTTATCTTTGAATAGGTTTGTTTAGAGTTATTCTAAACTTAAGGATTAATTAAAACACATAAAAAATATTAATAAAAATCTTTAATGAATCTACTTTAGAAATTACTTAAGGTAGGGAGGAAAGAGAAGTTCTCTTTTCTTTTCCTCCCTTCACAACACTTAGTAATTAAGAGTAGGTTCATTAAAATCAAACCAAAATCATGAAATAAAACTTAACCAAATCAACTAAATCACTTAAATGAAACCACCCTCTAAGTTGAATATTTTTATACTTAGAAAATCTAAACATTAAAGCTTAACTAGACATATCACACAAACCTTATAAGGCACACACATTAGGGTAAGTCACCACTTCTAGCCCTATGTTAGGGTGGTCCAAGATTTGATATTTTCTTTTATTTTGTGATGTGATGTTTTAGTCTGGATGTTAGGGTGTATGTGCGTAGACTGAATGGTAGGACGATCTTAGTCTAACCATTATTTTTTGTAGGAGATTGTGCTTAAAGGGTGTTGTAATAAAAATATAAAATGATTTTGTTGTGCAGGTTACTTATACCCCTAAGCATAATCCAAAATAGGTCAGGTGGACTTGGTTACCCATATATGGGGTGCTAAGTCCAATTTATTCATATACATACTTGGAATTATGTGATTTATTTAGCTACTCTCTATTTTGCAGGTTTTAGTTAGATTTATTTTTTCTATTTTCGTATAATTTTGTAATTAGAATTTGGAATGATTATTATGGGAGATTAGGATGAATATTAGTTATAAGATTATGCCTTATGTACCATGTGAAGCCTTTGGAGCAACCACATTCCAACCAAGAAGAAAGAAAAAAAAAAAAAGAAGAAAGGAGAAATGAAGAATGAAGAATGAAGAACCCCACTCCCCCATGACAATGAATTCCTTCTTGATTGTACTTAATTCATTTGTAATTCGGGTTGTATAAGGGTAGAGCTCGGCTACCAAATTTGTTTTTGGGTTTGTGCGGTGGAGCCCGGCCATAAATGGCCTCTTATTCTTTTGTGCTAGCTTTATAAATTGATTGATGTTTCTTTGGTGTATGGCCTGGATGATGATTAGGCTCTTAGAAAATTAAATTTTATATCCAACTAATCAACTCAAAATTAAAAATTAAATAACTCATAACCTCACCTAAAGCTTAGGTTATAAAACAAGATAAAAGATTTAGCAACCCCTTAGCTAGATGTTGTATTTTCTTTCTCACATCATGCATAAAAAGCATATTATTTCACTCTTGATTTGGAGGGTTTCCACCTTTGCCAGAGTGTTATGTTTGTATTTGAGAGCCATGGTGGAAAGACACCTCCTTTCTTGATGATTTTTGCACATAATCTAATTTCTCATACATTAGGCATATGAATCCTAAAGCCTGTGTCAAATTGATTGTCCAAAATAAAATAAAATCTATAAAAAATTTGCATTAGATTTAAGTCATTAACCATGCTCTACATGATCTAGTCTCTTAGGGAGTGTGTTTAAGGACTTAGTCTTTTTCTAAATAAATAATAGCTTAACTATCTTACAAAAGCATATGACTTGTCTACATGTATTTAAAATCGTAGAAGGAGTTAGTTAACAGCCACCTCCAAGCAGTTATAAGTTCAACAGTCGGGAGGTTTATCCTCTCTTGTGGAGGTAAATCAAATACCCATTTTCACTTTAGATTTAGGTTGTGCTTTTCACCCTCGCCAAAGTTCCCTAGATTTAGGTTCCGAGGTTGCTTCTCCCTTTTGCAAGCTACAAGCATAAATCCCCATCTCATAGGCATTTCCATGATCTTGTGTCATGGAATTATAAGCCCTAGATTTCTAATAAAAATTCAACTCAAAATAAATAATTCCCTTCAAAATTCAAAAATATAAAACCCAACCATAGGATAGTTTGGGATGCTTACTAGGCTTCCTAGTATCCTAAGCATCCCCTACTTATCTTCATTTAGCATTGATAAGAGCTCCCTCATCTTGATCAATCCCACTTAATCTTCTAAAAATAAACCAATCGATTAATAGTTCTACCTTCAAATTCTTTGGATACAACGATCATTTACCTTAATCGATAGTATTCCTAAGGATGTAATTAACTATAGGGGCTTGCTTCCATAAGGAACTTAATGAACTTGATTTAAAATAAACCCTATTTTACTTTTTCATGTAAAGTATGAAAAGAATCTTTGGTACATACGAAGACCCATAATCCTTAAGAGTCTTTATTCAGGTGATTAGGTTCATTGTAGGGTGGTGACTTCTATCTTTTAAGATAGTACACCTCTCCTCAATATCGTACCCAATCACCCTAATAAGAATATATGTGGATCTACGTGGTGTCCTAACAAAGTCGTATGTATATATATTTTTTGTTTTCATTCATCCCCTCTTAAGGGATGGATGAAGGCAAGAATATATATATATATATATAAACTTTCACCACAGCGTTGCATTTTCCTTTGTTCTCTGGCTAGCGTCATGACGTCAATCAATACAGACTCTTCTTCTTCCTCTATTTCCTTTTGTTGTTCTCCCTCTGCTCATCTTCAGGGGAAGAACTTAACTATCCTTCTCTTTGTGTGTTTGCAGGGACAGTTGTTGCTGGGGCTGAATGACAATGTTGATTATAAAAGCATGTACCATGTTGATCATTTCCTAGTTCAACCATATAAACAGCTTCAACTCCCATGACTTCCTTTTCATTTTGATCTTCTTCTTCTTTCTCTTCAGCAAAGATTGAAGATTCATCTTCTACTCTCTTTTATGATGACTCTCCTTTGTAAGCATCGAATTCAGGTTCAAGCTCACTAGATTCATGTTGTTGATGATGTTGATCAGAAATTTCATCGATATGTCTCGTCATATACACGACTTCTACTTATATAGTGTCATGTTCATTGTCTTTTTCTTGCACATGAATTTTTGAATGACATTTCCAATAGATCTCTAATTCATTGTAAGGAACAGACATTTCTTCCATTGGGGGACTACGATCATAATCAACTTTCTCCCACGGGGGTGAATCTGATTGATGACAGGATCCTTTAAAGGATTCTTTAGGGTGTCGACCATCATATCTTTTATTAATGATATCCCTTCTTTTAGGTATCCACTTCTGATGAATTATTTTTGAGGTTGATTTCTAAATATGTGCATCAGATGTCACACCTCTTTCTTTCTTCAGAATTTTATCACGGGACCTTTCAGCAGCAGATTCTTGGACATGTGGTCCAAGTTTCATGTTCTGATGCTCACCGCACGAAGCATACTTAACTTGATGAATAGTTATCATAAAAGATGATAACCTTCTTAGTGGAATCTTAGTATCTTCGATCATCACAGGAATCTAAAATTTTCTTATCATTAAGCCTCTATCCTTGACTACTTTAAGAACATTGTGTATTCTAGAGGATAATGTTTCAGGTTGTCTCCTTTGCAGTGGTGGAGCTTAACATTGTTGAGTCTAGAAAGACTATTTCACCTCACCCATAGAACTATTCCTTTTTACCTATTTTGGATTATCAAAGTTGTTACGGGTAGGAATACTCGCTTCTGGTGGCAGTATTGCTTATTCACTGGGTTGTTTAAATGGGATCTATTGAGCCCTCAACTCAGCATTTTTTCTTCTTCTTTGCCTACTAATTAATTTGCTTCCTAACGAGGAAGCCTCAAAATTATGTCTTCCAAGTACAAATGTTTCACTTGGCAAAGTAGTTGTACCATGAGGCATTAGAGATATAGTATGCTCAATGATGGTTCTCTTCATCACGGGCTTGAGTCTTTCAAAGCGAAGTTCTATCTAGAACTCTAACAACAGTTGGTTGCTGAATTAGTTGGCAAGCATGACGAGTAGGAGCTTCAGTAAATAGAGGCATTTCGGCATGACTTCGGATGAGTGCACTATGGGTGGGTACTTTAGGAGTTGCAGTTATAATAGCTGGGAAATCCACGCTAGCAAATTGAATGGTAGCTCCAACATCTCTGTCTTGATAATGGCATTTTGATGTTTGCACGCCTAGCACGTGAAGTACTCGTAGATCCATTCTGTACAAGTGAAAGATGGGTATTAGTAATTAATAATTATTATTTTACTCCATACTTTTAAAATGTAGAGGTATTACAAAAGAAAATAATAATGTAATAAAAATATACTCTACAGAATAATTCATTTGACATAGAATCTCATACATTAGTAATTTAAATTTTATTACACATTTAAATCACAATTTTTTTGTTTTGAATTTTCAAATATGTTATTGCTACTATAGCATATATATAACTAACCAAAGATGGAAAGAGAAACATATCCCCACTGGAGTCGCCAGAAACCTGTGGGCTTCAAAAATTCACCACCGACCTCTCGCATTGAAGAGACCATGATTTATGTGTGGGTGTAATTTTCAAAAGGCGGATGGAATCATATATAAGATACTACCCAGAGATTTTGCCCTCATTTTTTTAGGACTTTAGATCTGGTTCTAGGTTTCCTATAGGCGTAAGCACCTAAAGTTAATTACCCCTCCCAATGCTGATAGGGAACTTTCAATTTAAGCTAATTGTTAGATTGTTGAATGCGTATTGTATAATAGTAGCATATGGAGTTTTGAAATTTATAAATTTATGAAATTTATCATCCTTTAACTTGAAGCGGATGGTTGGGGGAACGATGACGCTCCCGATCTAGATCCCATGGTTTCTTCATCCTGGGCTGTCGTGGTCCCTAATCTACTTAGTCAGAGGAGGTAGACGACCCAACCTGATCGAAGGATCCTTATCAGCAGCCATGGGTTGCATCGTCCAAGTAATCCTTGTAGATCTGGGGTGGTATTTGTTTAAGGAGACAAGCTTAAGTCCACCTTAGCTGACAGAGGGCTTTTTTATCTATCAGATATACCCTATGATTCACATTTCAAGGTATAGAGCCATTAGGGAGCATATAGTTGCAGACATGATCATAATATAATGGACTTTGGTCATAACTACATCATATCGAACTATCAACCATCTGAGAGAGGATCCGTCACGCTTCTGCATGAGATTGATTGGGAGTGAATATAGAAATACATTTGATTTGACATTGGCTTCTTTGTGAGCTAGAGTTTTCATAACTTGTCACTTTCAACAAATTATTATGGAAGGTGGATTGAGTTATATTTTGCTTTAAGTTTTTAAATATTAAATTTCATTTAAGCATTTAACACTAAGTAATTTTTTTATTTTTATATTTATATTGACACTTGATTTTGATTAATTCAATTTGAGCTTACAAGCATATTTTGATGGTAAGTATCTCCTCCGGTTAAAATTTTTATTCAACACAACCATCATCAGGATAATTAATTGGTTGAATTAAATATATTTAAGAACTTTATATCCTGTCAACTCTGTTTAGCTCCTAACAGAGGATCAAATATGTAGGTTAAAGCTCGTAGCTATATTGCATGACTTTGCAACTGAATATCTTTTGTATTTCAAAAAATATATTTATATTTTAAAATTTTAATGATTAATTCTTTCAAATATTTGTATTCTTGAGATATAATTATGAATTTGTAATGTTTTCTTGAATACAAAATAAACTCTAAATTTATCTATTTTTAACCCGTGTAGCACCCTCAGACACTTGAATCTAAACATTCAGTATTGTGTCGAGGCCCATGCGAGTAAAATAATTTAGATGACTTTATTTCTGAATTATGAAATTAATTTCATATTTATTTAATCTCAATTTAACCAATGCAACCTTTTCAGACACTAGGATTTGCACCTTGAATCTCTATGTCTGAGAACATGCAGGCATTTTTAGCTTAGGTAATTTCATCTAATTAATGAAATAATTAATTTTGAAAATCATAACTATAATGAAATTCTCTAATCTTTGGATTGAAGAAATCTTCATAATTCATACAGAATTTAATTCAGTGTCGTCTTCTATCTGCTTGTATGAAGAATTGCAGATTTGGTGGCATATGTGGAGCATAATTATGTTTATATTTGCACTTAAAATGTTGTATTTTTACTTAGATTTTATTTATTCATAGAATTTCTAAACTTCAATGGTTTGCTTACGCTTATAAAGACCTATGAAATCTTTGCAAATTTAACATTCAAATTTAATATTCGCTCATACAAGCTGTTGTACTTCCTCTAAGTGAGCATAATTCAAGCTTCTTTTGAATACAAGTTGATTATTTTGTAAGAAATCTCGATCATGCTTGCTAATAAGCTATTTAGTTATAGTGAAAAACTCTTATGAATTTTATTTGATTTTCACTTTAGTTTGAAAATAGCACTTAACAAATTCTATGTGCTTTAATTTTGTGTCCATTTAGAGCCTTATTCAATTCACTTTAGAATAGACATTGCAATGTAAGAAGGCATGTTCTTTGTGAATCTCATTCTAAAGTTTGATTTGGGCTCTATCTCATTTGAAATTAGCCTTCTAGCTTCATGTAACCTCCCCATAAGTATAACATGAATTCAAAGTTATGTTTACATTTGGCTTATTCTCTTTCGACCATTTTAATATATGATATAACATAAGCCAAAATGTTTAATTAATTCTTCTTAGCCAACTAACCATCATAGTTTGCTATAGCATGTAAGTGGGTTATCAATCTTTATCTTCATTCTCCTAGCTTGATTGTATTCAATCGAAATTACTTATTTATTTTATTCACTTAGAATAAAATATTATAATTCTAGATTTATTGAATAAATCATAGTCATGCTCAATGGTAAGCATTCAAGTTATGTTCTTGCTCGTATTTGAGTTGTCAAACCTAATCTTATCCTATCTTTTGCTCCACTTCAAGTTCCAATTTTTTTATTCCAAAATTGGGTTTAAACTTATTACCAATCCATTATAAGTCAAGTATTGACCTCAAATTTCTCTTATATTTGGCTTAAGCAGGCTCAACCTTCATTTTGGGAATAATAAGGAAGGAATTATGAGATTTGAAAGCCTTAATTGCAGCTTTAACTGTCTTTCCAAATTAAGTTAAGCGGGATATTCAAAATATTAGATAAAATTAAGGCAATTTAGGGTTCAATCCAATTCCAAATTAATTCTGGAATAAAGTTAGTTGTAAATATTATATTTATCATATTAAAAATAAATATAAAAAACTTCTTTGTCCTCGTATAACTCGATCACATTGAGATTTGTGTTGAATCTTATTGAAATCAAACCCACTAATATGGGTATCATTTCTAGGTAAATTTGACGTTATGAATTTAGCGATAATATGTTTCTGATGGAAATTTTTGGTTCATCATTATTGGGTCATTTATCGATTTACATTATCGCTTCCAACAGCTCGATATTCGCACATACTCGTCCGAATTGAACACGGATAGTCTTATTTGAATGGTTTCGACGCTAACGACGTGATCAATTTCGTGAACGAATGTCATTTGACATCTTCTTATTCACCATCGTGCGATATGCTCAATCTCAATCTCTTGATCGATTGACTTGGGTGCGATATTTATATTCGATCGATTTTGGCTCGAATCGATAAAGTTAGTCAAAATAAGATATCATTTCATTATCGATGATGTCCATTTTAGCTCGATTTGCGTATTAAATTTGAAGTTCTTCAGATCTAACTTATAAGCTTGCCTCGACTCCTGTAGTATATATATATATATATAACAATTTTTCACACAGTTATACTCAACAAAACATAATTTTATTACTTAACCACTTCACAATATTCCCTTTATTTTGGAATATATTTTATTCATCATACTCCTAAAAAGTTTCTAAAAATGTCAACTTTTTTAGCTGTAAATAAGCGCTTCAGTCTATAGACTATGCGAAGGGATATTAATGAGTAGACTAATTTGATAGAAAATGATAAACAAAGTCTTATTCATGTGGCAGCTAGACACTAAATAGTACTAGTGGAAAATATGGGCCGAGTAGGTAAGAAATTAATGTACAACAAATTAACGCGACATGCAGTATTATGTGTTTTATATTACTATATACTCTTAGTCCAGCTAATTCAAGGCTGCACAATATCTCATACCTGTACAAACCACGCTTCAAAAAATAGCTGCGCTTTATAGTTTTTTTGTTGGCCCATAAAGCCCATCGCTGATAGTGCGTCATGAAGTGTTAGTACTTCAAGAAAAACTCAGATATAATTTAAGAATTTTCCTTGAAAACATAAAAAATTGGATATAAATATTTATATTTATTTTGAGATAGCGTAATATATAAACAATTAATAAAAAAATAATTTTATATTTATTTTAAAATAAATTCAAAAAAATGAAAAATCTTTTAAAAAAATTTAACAAAATATTTTTATTGAAAATTTCCCTCAAAAATACTATTATTTTTATTCTATATTCTTTTATACTTACTTGTATAATTTGTAATTAATTATGTAGGGCGGTCGTTCATATGATAATGCATAAAATAATATAACAATTAGAGTTAAAATTTAAAAATGAAACTAATTAAAAGAATAAATGTTAAACAAATATATAGTTTTAAATATAAGACCATTTGATCCAGAGTCTAAACTCTCATATATTGCAATATCATTAGAATCTTGATACGGGATCTGAAGGACAGTTCATTCGTTTGCTCGTGTTTCATCCATTAGTAAAAGAAGACTTTCTCTCTGTAGAATTTCATTTCAAATATATAGAAGGCTCAAAATTTTATATTTATATTTTAATGAATTCAAGCAAACTTTAACTAAATTCTATTGAAATTTTGATGACATTAAACGCAATTTTGATTATAATAAATTTTCTTTAGTGCATGCTAGCTAATTAATAATAAAAAAATTGGTTTTTATTATTATTATTTTTTTTTGTATCTTGATGCTTTTCCTATATGTTTTGATCTCATACCCAACACTATCTGTATAATTTTATAAGTGTATCATTTTTGCAATCGCGCTAGCTTTTTTAAGTAAAAGAAACCCATAATTAATTCATAACTTCAGTTATTTTAATTAAATATGTTATCACTTGGTGCAATTAAGTTAATATAAGAAAACAAAACACATCATGCAAACAAGCAAGGTTACTTGCTATATATAGCACAAAAATATAACGGAAGACAGAAGCCTTCATAATATATAAAAGCTATATATTAATATTCCATTTAATTAGCAAAATGTAAAAAAAAAAAGGATAAAAAATTTGTCCATGAGTTACTTTTAAGTATGAGAAATTAGATGTCTATTTGAAATATATAACAGGGCTATCAGAAGAAGGCTCCCAGGTCCCAGCCTCCTTCATGTACTCCAGATACCTCATCATCTCCGGCTTGGCCGCCGCCTTCTCTTTATTTGATGCTCCGAAGAAATTGAGCACAGGATGGCCTTTCGAGCCATGGGATGCAGCGGCGGGCTTCTTTGGCTCGGCGATGTTCTGCTCTTCTTGTAGTGGATTAGGCCGTGAAGCCAAGTTGAGGCGGCGGTAGTTTCGTCGGCACTTTTTCAGGCAGCCGGACATGGTCGGAAGCGCTTGAAAGCTTGTTCAAGCTTGGTTCCTCTCTCCAGCTGTTGGACGAATGTGGGAAAGCCGGAAAGGGATGGGAATTTATAATCGAGCAATTGACACTTGTTCTTCGGAAAATTTACCATAAGTACGCATGGGCAAAATATTTAGTTAAATATAATATTTTCAGCCCTACTTAAAGCAATATAATATATGAGAAGTATTATTATATCACTAATACATTGGTGATTATCTATATTACGTAAATCATTAAAAAAAGCCCAAATTGCTATTATGTAAATGGTTATTAGCAAAATATTTGTAGCAAATTTGTGTAAAATTCATCCAAAACTAATTTGTAGCTAAATATATTAATCTTGCAATCTATTGCATATTTTTTTTATTGAATACTGGTTTTATTTTTAAATTAAAAAATGTATTTTGAGGCAAATATAAAGCAAATAATAGACGCTACACATTTTACTGTATAGAATTTTAAGTATACAATATACATCAAATTCAAATGATCTTATAAAAACGCATCTGCTAAAAGTTGCTAGTATAAGAATTCAAAACCTCTTAAGTATTTCACCTTATTTGAGGAGTCAGTGATGATGCAGTGCAATTTGTATCACAATAAAGTGTAATTTGGGGCATTGTTTTAGTTATATTTTGAAAATTTTATAATGAGAAAATTATATTTTTTTAATCAGATCTACCTATCGGTGGTGACAATCTGAAAATTATAACTTAACTTTTATAAATAATAATAATAATAAATTATATCTATCATAGATTTTTCAAATAATAACTTATTCTGCAATCCTTCATTGCTATTTTTTCATATAACTATAATTATCTCAAATAGATCCAAAATCTTGTATGAAAAAAATTAAGTGTATCCAAACGTGTGCTCAGACTTAATAATCTAAATTTAATCTTAAATTATGTAAATTAATAAATATAATAATGTAAGCTCTTCTAATTAAAGATGTTTGAGATAAGAAAATTAAGATGTTAGTTGCTAGATTAAAATAACAGAAATTTTATTTTTGAATTACATGCTCAGCGAGTTCAGCAACATGCAAACTAACGTGCCTCAAAGTCTGAATTCCAAAGTCTCACTGACGGGCAAATAAAAAAAAAAAGGTAAACTTATATAAATAAAACACAATTCTAATGTATTTATATATATAATCTAAAATTTGATATTTATAAATATTATTATTTTTTATATATGAAAAGTTATATTTTCACTTTTCAAAATTGATAATAATATTATTTTTATTATAATATTAAAAATTTAAGTGTTATTTATGTATGTAAATATGAAAGTTATAAAAGAATATTAAAATCAATCGAAAGTCATGGAAACTAAGAACTAGGTTTAGGGGATTTTAATACGTAACAAATAATTCTTATGTATTTATATATATGATATTTAAATTTTAATTTATATATATAATATCTAAATTTTAATTTTTATATATATAATATCTAAATTTTTAATATCACATCAAAACATCATTATCATTAACATCTAAAAGTGAAATACACTTTTTTAAATATAATTATAAAAATATTATATAAATAAATATTATAATTTAAATTAAATGCATAAAGTTTGTGGGCTCTGAAAATTTACCACCGATCTCTCGACAATTTGATGAATTAAAGAGAATGTGATTTGAGTATCGGTTAATTTTCAGAAGGCAGATGAGATAGTAGATAAGACACTACCCAAAGATTTTGTCCTCATTTGGTGAGGACTTTAGATCTGGCTCCAGGTTTCCTATAGACGCATAGTTAATTATCCCTCCCAATAAATGAGAGAGAACTTTCGATTAAGGCTAGTTATTAGATCGCTAAATGTGTAGCGTATAGTAACATGTGGAGTTTTAGAATTTAAGATATGAAATTCATCATTTTAACTTAAACCGGATGGTTGGGAGAATGATGATGTGCCCGATCTATATCCCATGGTTCCATCATCCCGGGCGTCGTCCCTAGTCTACTTAGTCGGAGGTAGTTGGAACGAGGATTCATCGGCAACACATGGGTTACTTAGAAATCCTTATAGATGGGGTGGTGTTTGGCTTTAAGTCTACTTGCTAATAGGGGTTGTTTGTCTATCAAGTATACCCATGATTCACAACTCAAAAGGCGAGTCATTGGGGAGCATCTGAGCTACGTAATCGTAATATAATGGAGCTGGCCAAAACCACCCGTCGGACTCGGTGCGTGATTGCTTCATCGTGGAGTCTACAGGCCAGTCCAGCCGAAGGACACGCGTCCATCGACAAAAGATTGATTGAGAGTGACATAGTAGAACACTTGACGTTCCGTTGTGTAGAGTTTTCTTAATTTGAAACCCACGATAAATAGTTGCGGAAAGTGAATGAATTGAGTTTGATTTAAGTTTTTTAATGATAGAATTTCATTTAAGCAGTTTCATATTGCTACTTAATTTGATTTGAAAATTGATTAATTTGAATATGTTTAAGAGTTTTAGATCCAATCAACTCTATTTAGCTGATAACAGAGGATTAGATCTACTGTCACCTCATAGGATCAATTTCTCAGATATTTTATTAATTTGAAACTTATTATAAGTTTTTAGGTTTTGTTCACCCGAACCCAGCCCTAAGACTAAACTTAGAAGCAACTCATGCAACATCCGCAGACACTTGAATTTAAGCATTCGGCGTAGTATTGGAGCCAATGCGGATGTATAGTAATTTTAGGTAATTTTATCTTTGAATTATGAGATTGATTTCAGATTTTTTTTATTTTATTCTAATTTAAACTTTTTTTGACATTAAAATTTACTTGAAATCTCATGTCAGAGCATATCTGAGGTTTTATACAGATAATTTCACATAATTAGTGATTTCGTTGATTTTTAAAATCATACTTAGAATGAAATTCCTTAATTTTTGATTAAAAGAAATCTTATGATTTTTATAGAATTAGATTTAGTATCATCTTACATCTACTTGTACTGAGGGTTCTGGTCGGTGGCGAAATTTGTGGTCCGCGGCAGTCAAAGGCGTGAAAGCAGCGATGCTGACAGTCAAGGCGATGTGGAAGTGGGCCCTGGGATGCTCGGTTTTCGTGGACGGTGTGTGAGCGGGATGATGATGGGATTCTGGCGTGGCCATGGGATTATGAAGAGCCGTAGGACAGCGGTGGGAATTGAGAGCGGGGAGAAAAAAAAGATTACCTGTGATGAGCATTTCCAACAAGAGAGGGAATGCAGAGAGGTGGGAAGAAGAATGAGGAGAGTGGGGTAATTTTTTTTTTAATCAAATAAACTGAAAATAAAGGGGAATGGTTGAGCATGGGAGGTAATTTAGAAATTTTTTAATAAATTTTAAATTTATTAAATGATTTTAATATGGATTCATGATGTAAAAGTCAATATATATATATATATTTATATACATATATATATATACATATATATATATATATATATATACATATATATGTATATATATATACATATATATATATATATATACATATATATGTATATATATACATATATATGTATATATATACATATATATATATACATATATATGTATATATATATATATATATACATATATATATACATATATATATATATATATATATATATATATATCAATTTAATTACTGTTATTACGAGCGAAATGGCGTCGTTTCGTGATGAAAACGTTTGGTTTGAATGAAATTTAGTTCATTTATTTCAAAATGTGCTGGCTCTCGATAGCTCGATTTTCACGCAAAATCATCCGAATTGAGTGTGAATAGTCTTACTTGATAGATTTTGGTGTTTCGAAGCCAATGGCGTGATCAATTTCGCGAATGGAAGTCGTTTGATCCTCGTCAACGCCTCCTGATCGCGATATGTGTGCAGACGCGTTGACGACTCGAGCGCTTGATCGGTTGATCATCAAGTCGTGCAATATTTATATTTTGACCAATTTTGATGCTTTGAACGCGATGAATAAGTCCGTTTGTCGATCGGAAGTCATTTGAGTTGATTTTGGTGACGTCCAGTACATTTCAGACTCGATTTGCGCCCTGTCACTTCAAATCATTCAACATTTGCACAGACTCGTCCGAATTGAGCGCGAAATTTTTGATGTTTTGAAGCTAGGCGCGATCAATTTCATGAACGGAGGTCGTTTGGTCATCGTCGCAGTTTTCGACTCCGATATATGCCGCGATAGACATTGGCTTGCTTCGGCTCTTTTTTTCTTGATATTTATATTCGGATCAATTTCGAGGTTCTGAACGCGATGGCGAAGTCCGTTCGTCGATCGGATATCGTTTCGACCATTTTCAGGGACTTCCAGTAGATTTGAGCCTAAATTTGCACACTTGTCACCTCCGAAGTCCGTCGAATTCGATTTGCATACTTGACTTTGACTTATATCACACATATGGAGGTCAACAAAGTTATATTAATTATATATATATATATTGTTAGTCTTTGAAAACCGATTCGCGGTAGAGTAAAAGTATTCTCCTTACCCCGTTGTGATATCAAACTGCGGTATTTAAAGAGTGAACAATAAAACTCAGAATTTTTACGTGGAAAACCTCAAAGAGGAAAAAACGGGCTAGCCAAACAAAAAACTTCACTATGTATTTGTTTGAGTACAAGATCTTCCCGACAGGATTACAGTGTATATGAGAAAGAACAGCGTATGTGACAGTTATAACGATTCTTGTAGTAGCAGAATGATGGTGAAGCGTGGAGCAATCCTGCAGGTAAAATCACGAGGAACAATTATTGGCAATCTGAGGGGAATCAATCTTGCGAAATCGCATGGAACAATGGTAGAAGTCATTATGATGGAGGCAAGCGAGATTGGCGGCAAGATCAGCGGTGGCGTGGCCGGTGGGTCGTGGCGGCCTGGTGTGCTTGGAGGATCTTTAGAGCTCTCTCTCTCTCTGGCTCCTCACATATGAGGAATGAGGGGCTATTTATAGGTTGGAGGAGTGGCTTCTCTGTAAATACATGCAAAATCCGAACCACTCCTCCAATCGGATGGCTCATGATGATTCCCTTGATCATATGATGTGTTTTGTGTATTTGAATGCTCAAATGAAGTCGAATTGTAAGATCTTTGGCTTGTTGGGCAGGCTTCGAGGCCTTCGATTTGACTATAAACACTCCATATTGAAAGCTTTTTAGGAATTTAACTAATGTCCCAAAGTTTCCAATGATATTTTAAGTGCTTGATCTCGACCAGTTTCAATTTCTGATCAGCTTGCTTTCAGAATCAAGATTCGTGCTTCTACTAGAGGAATTTTCAGGGTCATATTAGTTGCCCCCTATTTTTGGATGATATTATCTCAATCATCGAAAAATATATGTGCAAGGTACTTCAAAATAGTAAATTCGGTCCATTAACCCAGACATTGATATGGCATTTGAAGTAGATTATGACCTGAAATATGTATGTAGGTATGTGCGGCGTTTTGAGATTCTGGACTAATCACGGGTCTCTGAGGCCCTCGGGGCGCCATGTGGCCTTATAGCTTGGCGGATAGTGGGTGCATTAAGCGGACGTCGCATAAAACTCCACAGCGGTCCTTGATTCAGCCGAAGAAGAAGCGGGTGGTGTAGCAGAGTCAACTGGCCGAATCTGTGAGCCTGAGCGTAGAAGCGGCGAGGACTTCATGGCAACGAGGACTTCTTGTATGACATTCTCAGGTTTATCTGTAGCGAAGCGTAGTAGCATGGTATGAGCAGTGATGATTTTCCGTTTTTTAGCCGGTTTTGACTGATTTTGACATTTTGGACGGTTTATTTGATTTTTACCTTTTTTTGTTTATGGGAGGTCTATAAAACCCCACAGGGCGAGGAGAAGACATTCTCTTCTTCTTGAAAAGGTCGTTGAGCGATCAGACCCGTGGTTCATCTGTGAGCAGTTTCCCTCGAAAGAGGTGTTAACTAATCTCGTCGGACCGACGGGGATCGGGCGATCAGACGTAGTTCACGGGCGCTCAGTTTTCCGCGAAAGAGGTGTTAAGCGACCTCGTGGCCGGGGGCCGGGGAAAGACAGTAGTTCATCTGAGCTCAATTTTCCCTCGAAGAGGTGTTAATCGTCGGACCGGCAGGATTGGAGGTGATCAAGGCAGTAGTTCATACGGCAATATATTTTCCCTTGAAAGAGGTGTTAGCGATCTCGTCGGGCCGGAAAATCAAGACGTAGTTCATATGGCGAGCTCTGTTTTCCCCGAGGAGTCAAACTAACCTCGTCGGACCAGCCGGGTTTGGAAGCGATCAAGGAGCGATACCGAGAACTTGGGTTGTATGCTTTCAACGATGGCGGCAGCGGCGGTGACCTCAAAGCGGTGGTGGTGAGATAACCAACGATGGTGGTGGCCGGCGAGTGCCGGCGATAAAGGATAACCAACAGCGATGGTAGCCGGCGGAATGCCGGTGACCTCAAACGGTGGTCGGTGAGATAACAGCAAGTGACCTCAGCAGTGGCGGATTAACGGCAGAGTGTAATTATGGCTGAAAACGTGTCAAGCAGTGGTAGCGGCTGGCGTCGTAGTGAAAATGCCGGATAGTGGCAACCGGCAGCAGTAGCAGGCAAAAGCGAAACTGATGGTTAGCGGCCGACAGGGGTTGTCGGCAGTGGCGGAAACCGAGTCAGCAGTAGTCGTCAGTAGTCGATTAGGATAACGGCAACGTTCTTTAGTAATGCGATAATCTGCGCAGCGGTGGTTGGAAGCCGATAGAGTGGTTCTGATGCTTGGCCAACCGCCAGCGTCGATATCATATGAATGTGCCGAAATTATCAGCGATAGTCGGCGATGACGGCGGCGCAACGATGTCAGCGGTAACCGACTAAAGGTTAGCGGTCAGGGGATATCGGCAGTGCAGCGGCAGTAATCAACGGTAATGGCGTCAGTAAGTAGCGTGGATAGCCGGCGGCAATGGTAAACGGTGAAAATGGCGATGTCGGTGCTTGATGAGCCGGCAAGTGGCTAGAGGTTAGCGGTCAGCAATGGTCGCAACAGCTTAGCGATAGTGGCGAGCGGCCAGCATCGGTAGTCAGCGAGATAGCCGGCGGCGATAGTGGTGGCGAAGATGCCGGCGGTAATGGCAACGATGAGATTTTGACATATTCGAGTTGTTTGTCGAGTGTTTGCTTTCAATAATGTAACCATAACGTTAACGGGTGGAAGAGGTTGAATTGAATCTCCGGGATTTTGACATCCGGTGTTGTTTGTCAAAGTGTTACCCAATGACGTTAACCTATATGGAAGAGGTTGAATCAATGGCAGATTTTGACCTATCCGCTTGTTTGTTGAGGTGTATCCAATGACGCTAACCTGCATGGAAGACGCCATGTCGCCGGGCGATCTTGACTTATCCTAGTTGTTTGTCGAAAGTGTTTGCTCAATGATGTTAACATGTATGGAAGAGGTTGAATCAACTCCGGATTTTGACCTATCCGCTTTTTGTTACGCGACGCTAACTTGTGGAAGAGGTTGAATCAATCCACCGGGATTTTGACCTATCCAGGTTGTTTATCGAGTGTTACCCATGACGTTAACCTCGTATGGAAGAGGTCGAATCAATCGCTGAGGATTTTGACCTATCCGGAGGTTGTTTATAAGAGACCCACGCTAACCTCGTATGGAAGAGGTGGGGAAGTCCACTAAGGATCTTTTGACCTATCCTAGGTTGTTTGTTGTTACCCGGCGACATTAACCTCGTATGAAAGAGGTCGAATTGAACTGGTGATTTTGACCTATCCGAGGTTGTTTGTCGTGGTGTTACTGGCGACATTAACTCATGGAAGAGGTCGGAAAGTCCATCAAGGACCTTTTGACCTATCTAGTTGTTTGTCGAAGTCTTGCTTGATTATTAACCTCAGATAAGAGGTCGAATCAAAACATCCGTTTGTGGTTGTAACCAAAGTTGCTTCTTAATATTGGTCTTGTTTTTCCATGAGTATGATTGAAAAATTATAATTTGCAAAACTATATCTCTTCTCAATGTTGAAATATCTTCCAACTTTGACTTGCTTCTTAGGATGGTAATCGATTAAATGCTTAACATGGGCGATCTTCTGAGATTAAGAGTTGCCCCACAATTTTCGACAAAATCTGAAGGAACGAAGTTTGATGAATTTTCATTCTTCGCTTGCACTCCTTAAAAGCTTGAAATGCTACATATCGATGGTGGTTTTGATCTTGGGAACTTGGTCGCCATACAAGATGATATAATGGGAATCAGCTTCACAGACGGCAAACTGCTGCGCTTAGAAAACCGCCATAGAGTAAAAGTATTCGCTTTAGCTTCGTGAAATCCAAAGACACATGAGGTATTTAAAGAGTGAACAATAAAACCTGAATTTTATGGAAAACCTCAAACGAGGAAAACCACGCCAGAAAAAAACTTCCACTATGTATCTGCTTTGAGTACAAGATCTTCCGCTACCGGGATTATGTAATTGTATATGAGAGGAACAACTATGTGACAACGATCGTAGATGCTATAGAATGATGGTGAATCGTGAGCAATCACCCAGAATGCGAACAATTAGAAATGCGGAACAATCACGAAATGCAAGGAACAATCACCGGTAGAAGTCACGATGGAAGCCGAGATTGACGACAAGATCAACGGCGCCTCCGCGGCGGCCGGTTAACCATCCGAGTGGTGACGACAGGTTGGAGGATCTTTAGAGCTCTCTCCTCTTACTTGGCCTTCTCATAGGAATGAAGATTTATTTATAGGGGAGACGCCTTTGTAAATACATTTAAAATCCAACCACCTCCAATCGGACTCATGATGATTCCCTTGATCATATGATGTATTTTGTGTATTTGAATGCTCAAATGAAATTGTAAGATCTTTAGCTTGTTGGAACCGGCTCGTCGAGACGCTCGATTTGACTATAAACACTCCATATTGGAGAGCCTTTTAGGAATTTAACCGATGTCCTAAAGTTTTTAATGATATTTTAAGTGCTTGATCTCGACCAGTTTCAATTTCTGATCAGCTTACTTTCAACATCAAGATTCGTGATTCTACTAGAGGAATTTTCAAGATCATATTATATATATATATATTCCTGAAGATACACAAGCAGTGCATGCTTCTCGGTCGAATGCTTCGCTTGTACTTTAATTTACAAGTTTTTTTTTTCTTATCATTTTTATTTATTTTTAATTAAATGATCTCAGCATTGACAAAAAAAAAACCCTACGTTCTGTTGTCAGAGTACATCATGGAACCTCTACTGCCCTAAAAATATATTAATAAAATGAAAAGAGTTTACTTAATGCAGAACTAATTAATAATAATAGAGTTTACTTAACAATATAGTTTATCAAATCAAAGGGTCCTTTCAGTTGGTTGCATGTTGGTATCAGCGATATGTTGGCATCGATGAGTTTGATTTGAAACACATTAAGAAAATTTTTATTCGGGTTAAGAGATTTTTTAATATTATTGGCGCAACATCTTATGTACTTTTTAGCAAAATGTTAAAAACCAAAGTGACCTATTTATTAAAGCTACAAATTAAATGATGCTTTCGTATGCAAAAAAAAGTCAAATTAGGAGGACGTTTATATAAATTCCTCTATTATTATTTTCACACAATTATTTTATGCATCAGAAAATTTAGAGAACTTTCTTAACAGCATCTACGGTGGAATCGTAATCACCTAAAGCACATCATAACTTTGCCACGTATAACTTTAGGTGCGATATAATACTGATCATCTATCATATTTACAGATTAAAAACTTGCACGATAGCGTAATCATTTAACATATAGAAAAACTTATGCTGTTATTCTGTATTTTGCTTACAGACTGATAATGTAAATGAGTAGACTGAGAAATTCAACTTATATTCATTTATATTTGGAAATTCAACTCAGCACTATCATTTAATATTTAACGTTTAATCTTAAGCTGTGTATTCAGACAAATCATGTGTGTGGACCTAATCTGTAAAAATAAGTCATACATTTCTGGAAGGAGCTGCGGCCGGAAAGCTTAGGAGTTGCAGTAGTGGTTGGTGGAGATACTGATCTAGAAGGATTGACGAAAGCGCACCTCACTTGTGCCAGAAAGCTTCACCGGTGGCTAAGCTTGATCTACCCTTGACTTGAGGGAAACAACGATTGATGTGCTACTTTAGTTTAAAGATGGATATAATTAAACAGTGAACATGCATTGTCCAATGTGTTAGGATGACGGCGATAACTATTCAGATTGGAGGTCAGCGTGAAACTACTGGAGGGGTTTAAACGAGTCACAGTTTAAAGAGATTTATCTGGGAGTTTTATTGAGAATAATTTTATTCTAATGATTATTATTGATTACTACTTTTCCTTACAATTTGTTTAACCAGACAAGTGAGTGTTGATCTTCTTGTGGCCAGGACGCCTCCAGTTAGCTATCATGAAGATCTGGGCTTGGGGGTCCCCAGTTGTATCAATTTCTAGAATAATAATATTTTGCGAATACTTTCGAGCTCAAAATGAGTCCCTAAAATTATTGAGGATGAATCACATATATTTCGTGTTCAAACTGCTCCCCCATCATTAATAAAAGAAAAAAAGTTTGCAGCGAGGTATTGGAGGAAGATATCTGATATGAACCCATATCCTAACAACAAAACAAAGAAATGAAAGAGGTAAAGGATTTCACAGTATGGAGAAATTATAAAACAAAGAATAAATTACAATAACAGAGAAATAAAGAAATAAAAATTATTACAAAACAAATTAACAATAATTCCAAATAACAATAAAAAAGCTCCCAAAGAAACAGAAAATACACCACGTACGAATTTAACGCCAATAAAGACTAAGCATCAAGAATATCCACAACGATATTCGAGACAAAAGCCGATACTTAACGAACATAATGTAATTGTTAAGAATCATAGAAGATAGCAGAAGAACATCAAAACTATAAATAGGGATGAACAAAGAAACAGAGGATCAAATTTTATCTCAAGAAACTCCTTCTCTGTCTCAAGTCTTCTTCTTCCTCCTCTGAGTATTTCCCACGGTGGATCGAAGGAATCCTCCCTCCAGGAAGCACCATCTCTCCTCTAGATCTCTCTTCTCCAAAGCTATCTCCGGATCTCAGAATAATCTAGGCCGAACGCCGTTTCCAATTGAGTTTCTTCCGCAAGCTTCATCAAACGGCATGGGATCGTTCATCAACCGCCTTCACTCATCGACGCATCTTTAATCCTCCATTACATCAAGCTCGCCTTTCAACACCCAGTAATCCACTAGCGGTGATCAAGAACCGCTTGATCAAATAACACATCCAAAGGCCAACGAGAACCCTAATCATCCGACGGCTCAAGACTCAGCTCGATAAACACTCGATCCGAGTGAATTGGATCCAACGGACAAGTTACAACACGCTAGATCCAACGTCTCAGAACGCATCCGAGTGATCCTTCCTATTAATTGTAACTCAACCGGGTTCCAATACTCGAGTCAACCCATCGAGCTCTCAAACCAAGCTGCACCAAGTGACACGTATCATTCTCTCCCGGACTCAATACAAAAATTAGACATATCATTGGTGCTCTGACTACCTCAATCAATACAAATGGCGTACAAGACACACAAAGAAAAGACCATAGATGAATGTGTGGGAAGGCAATAAAATAGATGAAATATGTCTTCATAACTATGATATTAAATGAAGTCTCGAAGACTATCAACAATTGAAGAAAATTAGAAAGCAATCATCAAGAACAACAACAATCAGTGTATGTACCCCTCTACTGAAATTTTCTTTTTCAACTAGACAACAACCACCACACAACAATAGACCTGTGAAAGTTGATATGCCAAGATTCAATGGAGACAATCCTAGAGGTTGACTGTTTAAAGCAAACCAATTCTTTCAATACTATAGCCTATCTGAAGATCAGAAGTTCTTAATTGCATCTGTATACATGGATGGACCAGCATTAAGCTGGTATCAGTGGATGCATCTTAATAAACAGCTTCACTCATGGACACAATTTAAAGAGCAAGTTATTCAGAGATTTGGCCCATCTTTGTACAGAGATTTAAGGGGTGAACTTGCTAAATTACAACAAAAAAATACAGTACAACAATTTTATAATGAGTTTGAGGAATTGGCAAATCAGATATCAGGTATTCCACCTGAATTCTTACAGAGCTGTTTCGAATCTGGTTTAAGACAGGATATAAAAAGGGAAGTAAGAGCATTGCAGCCTTCCTACAAAGAAGCCTTCCAGCTTAAACCGATGGAGGACACTAGGCGATGAGTTAACAATGCCAAGAAACTACAGAGCATACCAAGCTCAACAAAATAAACAAAATCAAAGCTATCAACCACCTTTATTGCCAACACCTCCAGTAATTCTAGCAATCAACCAAAATAATGTGATGCTCAATAAAAAAAACATTCCCATCCGTAACCGACTCCAACACAGATGAAAGAAGGAAGAAGGGATTATGCTTTAATTGTGACGAGAAGTATCACAGAGGACACATTTGCAAATCAAAAATGTTTACTCTAACAAAGGATCAATGAGGATCAAGACAGATTTACAAAGAAGAACAACTCAATTACAAAATCTACAAGAAGAATTTCAAATCGCCTCAATGCATTTACGTGTCGGTAATCCTAGAACCTTGAGATTACAAGGTTTAATTGGTAATAAAAGTACAAGTTTTGAGATTGGATCCACCCACAATTTCATTCAATCAAAATTAGCAAAATTTATTGATTTCAAAGTAAGTCCAAAGATCGCCTTTCAAGTGTTGCAATGGGAAACTTTAAAATGTTCGTGCATATGTTCTAATCTCCTATTCAACTACAAGGCAATACTTTTATTATCGATTGCTATCTCGTACCCATGCAAGGAGCAGATATAGTTTTGGGGTTCAATGGTTAGAATGGGTGAATGTACATTTGATTACAAGAAGCAACAATGAAATTCTACTTTAATGACAGATAAAATGAAGGAAATACACAACAGTAATTTCTTCATCAGCTCACTAAGTTGCAAAGAATGTAAAGAAATAATATCTTGCTTCCAGATGAGTCAAATAATGAGGAAAGATTCCTCTATAATAGAATTCAATAATTGCCCGCAGAATACAAAGAATATTAAGCACTTACCAGTTAGTTATTTCAAAGCCCAACAGCTTACCTCCAAGAAGGAATATAGACCATCAAATCCATCTCGCACTGAACTCAACTGTGAGAGTTAAAATTACGTATCCACATTTCCAAAAAATGAAATTGAAAGGTTAATCAAAGAAATGTTGGAAAGTGGCATAATCGAGAAAGTATCTTTCTCTTCCCCAAAGATTATTAATCAAAAGAAGGATGGCACTGAGGTTTTGTGTAGACTACTGAGCCCTCAATAAAGTCACTATACACGATTTCTATTCCAACCCCTCAAGAACTCATGGATGAATTATATGGAGCTACCTTGTTTTCTAAACTGACCTAAGGTCGTTATGTGATAAGAATGGCAAAGGAAGACATTTATAAAATAGCTTTTAGAACTCATGAAGGACACTATGAGTTTCTGGCTATGCCTTTTGGACTCACAAATGCCCCATCAACATTTCAAGCCTTGATGAATGCAGTCCTTAAACCATTCCTAAGAAAGTTTGTCTTAGTATTTTTTGATGATATTCTCATATACAGTAAGACCTTGGACTTACACCAATATCATCTCCATGAAGTGTCAAACAACTCAAACAAAGATTCAATGTTTATTAAACCTTCCAAATGCTCATTTGTACAAGATAAAATTGAGTATTTAGGTCATATTCTATCGCAAGGCATAAGTGGATCCCAAAAGATTCAAGCAAAGGTAAGCATGGTTGTTACCCACTTCACCAAAGAATTGAGAGGTTTTTGGGTTTAACGCTATTACGTAAAATTTGTCAAAAAATTATGCAACAATTGCTTTTCCCTAACCTCTATGTTAGCCAAGCAACAGCTTTCACCGACGAAGAGGCAACAACAACTCAAATTAAAACAACAATGACAAGCGATTACCGGTGTTAGCATATCAAACTTTGATCAACCCTTTATCATTGAAACAGATGCATACAGTGCAGCAATTGGCTGTTCTCGTACAACCACATCATCTGTGCTTACTTGATAAACAACTTTCACCGACCTTACAGAAAGCATCAACATATGAGAGAATTGTATGCTTAAAGCAGGTTGCAAGATGGAACAATACTTCTTTGGGCAATAAGTTTACTATCGAGCGATCAAAAAAGCATAAGAGAACTAATGCGACAAACAATTCAAACACGAGCAGCAAGGTTTTGATCAAATTGCGGGATATGATTATACTATTGAATATAAACCGGGCATTACAAACAAAGCGGTGATGCTTGTCGGAAAATATTTAAAAAACAGAAAACCTCTGAGGATCAAACGAAATCCTTAATAGCATCCAACCTATCAATATATACTCAACAAGACAATAGTCTTATGCAACAAATCACAGAGGAGACAAAAGCTAGTAGAGAATTACAAGAATTATACAAGAAAATTTAGAAAATCAGAATTATTCCCATCTGAGACTTGTAAAGGGCTAATTCGGTTCAAGGCAATTGTCATAGCAAAGGATTCAGAACTCAAAACAAGATCATAAGAGAGCTACATTCAACACCAATAGGAGGGCATGGAGGCATCCAGAAGACTCACGATTACTCAACAATTCTACGGAAACACATGAAAAAGAAATTAAACATTTTGTATCAACGCCTATTTGTCAACAAGTCAAATATGATACAGAGGCCAGTTACTACAACCATACCACAAGACATATGGGAGGAGGTATCAATGGATTTCATTACTTGGTTTACCCAAGTCTCATAATAAAACAACCATACTTAGTAGTGGTGGATGACTATCAAAATATGCTCATTTTTACTACCAAATATTTTTCTGAGTTTATATAGCTCGGATCTTTTATCAGACATTGTTAAGCTCCATGGTATTCCACAAGAATAGTGTCGGAGAGACCCATTGTTTATGAGCAATTTTACGGCAGAATTGTTGATTAAGTGGACTACTTTAAAACACGGCGATCTTACCATCCTCAGATGGATAGATGGACGAGGTAACGAGAATCCTAGAACAATATCTAAGGAGTTTTGTTTTGGACACACCTAAGGTATGGTTACAATTCCTACCATGGGCAGAATTCTCATATAATACTTCAATCAACACATCAACAAAGAAGACCCCTTTTCAAATTGTATATGGACTTCCCCTCGTAATACCTCATGAAATGACAACATCCAACACAGTGGAAAGGATGTTACAGAGGGACCAGATCTTCTGACAAATGAAAACCAATCTACAAGCACAAAAGCAGAATGAAACAAATGGTGATAAGCATAGAAGAGAGCTTCAATTAAAAGTCAATGACTTAGTATTAGTCAAGATACAACCCTATAGACAAACTTCAGTGACTGGGAATCAATACACCAAATTACAAAGGAGATATTATGGGCCTTTTAAAGTACTACAGAAAATAGGACCTGTGGCTTATAAAATTGAATTACCTGCAACAGCAAGAATACATAATGTATTTCATATATCCAGATTAAAACCATACAGACAAGACTCTAATATACATCCAAAGATAATTATCAAACAACTTGAGAAGGACAAATGCTTATTAAACCTATCAAAGTTACGGACCACTATACTAAGAGATCAACAAATCAAAGAAGTCTATCTGATGGGAAGATTATTAGAAATAGATACCTCTTGGGTAGAGAAAGAAATGCAAGAACTTTTTTGATTTTGACCTTGGACAAGGTCAATGTGGGGAGGAGTAATGATATGAACCCATATCCCCAATCCAACAACAAACAAAAGCGAAGAAGGCAGATTGGCTAAAATTTCATGAGTATGGAGAAATTATAAAACAAAGAATAAATTACAACCTCAGAACAGAGAGGAATAAAGAATAAAAATAGAAAATTATTACAAAATAAGTTAACAATAATTCCAGCTAAAACAATAAAAGCTCCCAAAGAACCAAGAGAAAATACGACCAGATCTGAAATTTAACGGCCAATAAGCGGACTACAAGAATCAGAATATCCAGCGATATTGAGTTAGACAAAAGCAATACTTAACGGAACATAGTGAGTTAACAGAATCATAAAAGATAGCTATCAAGAAAGAACATCAAAAAACTATAAATAGGGATGAGAACAGCAAACAGAGGATCGAAATTTTATCTCAAGAAACTCCTTCTCTGTCTCAAGTCTTCTTCTTCCTCCTCTGAGTATTTCCCACGGTGGGCGTGAGGAATCCTCCCTAGACGGTGAAGCGAGTCTCTCTTTCGATCTCTCTTTCTCCGAGCTCTTCCTTTGGATCTCCCGGGCCGAATGGAATGATTGCTAGGCAGTGTCGTTCCAATTGAGTGAGTGGCTTCTCCAAGCTTCATCAACGGCGATCGGTTCATCAAGCGCTTTCACTCGACGGACGGTTAATCCTCCATTACATCAAGCTCTCGCCCTTCAACACCTGTAATCCACTAAAGCAGAGGTAATCAAGAACCGCTTGATCAAATAACACATCCAAAGGCCAACGAGAACCCTAATCATCCGGGCTCAGAGCCGATAAACACTCGATCCGGGTGAATTGGATCCAACGGACAAGTTACAACACGCTAGATCCAACGTCTCAGAACGCATCCGAGTGATCCTTCCTGTTAATTGTAACTCAACCGGGTTCCAATACTCAGGGACTCATCGATCGAACTCAAACCAAGCGGACAAGTGACAGAGCAATTCATTCTCACAAGCCAGACTCAATTACAGAAATTAGGACATATCAATATCAATGGAACTGATAGTGTGAAGAAAAAAGGGTTTCACAAATAGAGCTCAAACGGGGTAGGCATTAACAAGATTAAAGGCATGTGAAGGGAAGAAGTGGTTTGTGAGGTTTGCGATAAGTGATAACAAGGGGAGGCATCGATAAGACAGACAACATGTGAAAGAAGATAGGTTAATAAGGATGGGAGCTCACTTGGGGATGCAATGGATGAGACCAGCTATATATGAGAAAAAGGATTCATAATATAGGAAAGCCACTGATAAGATCTAGCTTGTGAAAACAGAAGAAGGGTTCATTAAGGAGAGAACTCTCCAAATACATTCGAACATGTTCAATTCTAGATTTGAATTTAAATTGAATCAAGTTTGAATTTAGGGCCAAATCATATTTGAATTCACATAAAGTCAAATTATATTTGAGTATAATATTTTTCTAATTATTATGAGTCATATAAAGTCAAATTTCTCCTAAATAAATTAGAATCAAGCATTTATTGAATAAGTTCATACAATCACAATATAAATTCATTTCAACAATATTCATTTTTAAAATACATCACATCAATTTCAAGTCGTCAAACTTTAAGCCACTTAACTCACCAGTTGAGTTCAAGCCCAAATTAAATAAATATGCTAAGGCTTCACCGTTTTCTGTGATATAATGTTGTCTATTGAAAGCATTGCGTGACCAAAATAATATTTAAATATAGGCAAACCAATAACTCATGGCATCTCTATTACTCCTTGCTTCTCGTGCTCTGAGCTCATTCTGCTATGTGATATTAGCTATAAATATTTAAAATAAACGTCAACCCTTCAAAAGTTGATTTTTAAGGCAAACTTAATTATTGATAGTTGAAAAAAATATTTTGAAAATAATAAATATGTTGGTTACCATCATTTGAATGGATGTAATTATTTAAATAACAAAACAAAATAAATACAAAACGATAAATTATAAGTTCGCCTCTTTCATGCCAAATAGCGTACTTATTTTTATTAACATTTTATAATAATATTATTTCACACTAAAAAACGCAATGGACACAAAACAAAATTACAATAAAGGGGATATCTACATTAACATATACAGTACATAATTCTTATATATTTTCATGTATCACATCTGAAATTTAACATTTATAAATATAATATTTTTAGCGAATAAAAAAGTTACATTTCATTCTAAAAAATTAATGATAATGATATTTTTAATATAATATTATATGGTCCGAAAATTCGCCACCGACATCTCGACAATTTTAAATGAAGAGAGTATAATTTAAGATGTCGGTGTAATTTTCAGAAGTCAGATGTAATAGTAGATAAAACTTCAGAGATTTCCTCATTTTGGTGAGACTTTAGATCTGTTAGGTTTCTATGGCATAAATCTAGTTAATTATCCCTCTCAATAAGTGAGAGAAAACTTTCGATTAAAGCTAGTAGTTAGATCGCTAAATGTGTAGCGTATAGTAGCAGCATATGAAATTTTAAAATTTAAAAATTTGAAATTCATCATTTCAGCTTAAACCGGATGGTTAGGCGAATGATGACGTGCCCGATCTAAATCATATAGTCCGTCATCCGAGGCGTCCTATCTACTTAATCGAGGAGGTAGTTGACCCAACTTAGAAGGATCCTTATCGGCCACATGAGTTACGTCGTCAAGAAATCTTTATAGACACGGTGGTATTTGTCAAGGAGGCAGCTTAAGTTTACCTTACCAACTATAACCTTAGTATACATGATTCTCAACTCAAATGGTAGAGCCATTGAGGAGCATACTATTCGATCATTGATTGTAATATAATGAAGTCTTACCAAACCACGTGATCGGAGGACTCAATTGCTTCATTCAGCCTCTTGAAAAGCATGACACAATTCATGTCCTTATTAATAAGAGATTGATTGAGAGTGAATATAATAGAACATTTGATTTGATATTGGCTCTTTTGTGAGCTAAAATTTTCTTAATTTGTCATCTCCAGATAACAGTTGCGGAAGGTGGATAGATTGAATTTTGCTTTAAGCTTTTAATGATAGAGTTTCATTTAAACCATTTTTAGATTGATATTTAATTTAAGTTGGATTTGATTTGAAAATAGAATCACACTTTGATGGAAGTATCTCCTCCGGTTGAAATCACCATTCAACACAACCATCATCGAGATTGTTAATTGATTGACTCGAATATATTTGAGAACTTTAGATCCTGTCAACTCAGTTTAGCTCCTAACAGAGGATCAGATCTACTATCATATGACAGAACTAGCTTCTCAGATAGTTTACTAAGTTGAAATTTTTATAATATATTTTTAAGTTTTGTTAACTTGACTAAAAGAAGCAACCAGCATCCTTAAACACTTAAATTTAAACATTCAACGTAGTGTCGGGGCCCATGCGGGTGTATTTAAGAATGCCTTAATTAACGTCTACTTTTTGCTTGTACGATGTGTTGAGAATCCGATGGCGTTTTAGTATAAAATTTTCAAATGGTGCCTTCTACCCACTTGTACTTGAATATTGCGAATTCGGTGGCGTTGAAGGCATTTTAAATTGTTCTAATAGCTTGTTAGATCCCCTATAAATAATATTTAATTGCTTTCTTCTATTCATAGTTGTATAGTCATTGAATCTTCAATAGACTTTCATCTATATCTATTGATAATCCCCAACTCGTTCCATCTTTCAATTTCATTAGGAATTTTCTATGGATTCTTTGATTTTCTTTAATTTATTTGGAGTGAGTTGTGATTTGAAAACTACTTTTCAATTCCAAGAATATATTCTGTACCCTCATTGGATAGTCGATCAAATCATCTTCTAAATCGATTGAGATGAGATATTGAAGTGTTAAACTTGTATTTATTGCTAAGACATCTAGCTTACTTCAAATTCATTGAAATATCTCTCTTAACAAGCTATTTAGGTTTACCAAAAATCTTTGATCATATTAGCTACTAAAATATCAAAATTCATATTTGCTAGTAAGCCATATAAACAAGACTTCATTTGCAAACCAACTTGCAAAACTTAATATAAGTTTATTTGCAAATTATTTCCATTCAATCTTTGCTTAAAATTGAGTTTTCAGATTCAATTGATTTCTATTGAGATCACATATCAATCTCTTTTGAATTTTACATTCAAAAGCTATACTTTAATCATATTACAAGCTTTCGATAATCAAATTATACATTCAAATAAATTTATGTTTATAAAGTATCGTTTATTTCACTCAGCCAATATTTTAAGCTTAGATTTAAATCTTATAAATTTTCTTTGCCTCCAAGCCTTACAATCCAAAATTTAATTTGATGTCATCATTAATTTTTAAATTTTTGGGCTCAGAAGTTACAATTAAATCGATTTATTTTGAATTTGAATTTTATTTAAAACTTAGCCTTTCAATTTTGTATTTATTTCATTTCAAGCTCATTTTCATTTAATTTCCAATTCATTCATTTATTTTGGACTTTCAATTTTATATTTAACTTAACGTTAAATCTCTTTTTTTATTAAGTCTCAAAAAATTAAGTAAATTTCAGTAGCCTCCCAACGTCATCCTCACGTAGGGTTGTATCGGGAGTATTTTGGTTTTCAGTGCGCCCAATAAGCGTGGCAGTGGTCTCTACACACCCGTCTTCACACCCGCTATGCCCTATGAGGGCATTAGCGGGGTCTTGAAACCTGCATTGGTGTCCAAACATAGGGATTAGAAAAAAAGTGAAGTCTGACGAAATTTCGGCAACATTTCAACTAGCGGAGCGACATCTAACAATTTATTTGATTTGCTCGGTGCACCTATTGAGTGTAGCGAGTGACATCTTATAACACCGCAACCGTCTTTGTACCCGCTACGTCCTATGGGTTAATAGCAGGGTCTTGAAACCCACAAAGAAAGATACAAGCACATATATCTCCACGTTCACACATTTTGAACTTATTTTTCTGTGCACTTGTAATAATATGAAGGAGGATTGTGAATTTCAGTAAAGGAGAATTTCAGATTTCAGCAGAGGGGAATGCAGATTTCGACTCCAGGATAAATAGTTTTTCTATTGACTTGATGTGTTTGTATCATCTGGTAACTGTTAAAGTTCATCTAGTGTAAGGTAAGCATACATCTTTTCTCCCTCTTTACCACGCAGCTGATTCTGCACATGTTTTAACTTCACGGTTGTCTCAATCAAGCGGCCTTGGAGTTCGACAAATGCCGTTCTATTCCCTTCATCCGCCATCTTCAAAAATCTCAAGAACCAGTATATAAGGATGTAGAACGAACAAATGGCGGCGACGGCGAACCCCTTCTCCTCGTTAAGCCTACGAACCCGACGGATGATCTATCTGTGCCAATCGTGCGTGTCGTGGCACATGTTCACCCTCGCAACGTTCATTCCGCTGACAGCAAGCGCCTCCAGCTGCTCGGCGCCGCAAGTAGCCAGACCAGTCATACAAACCAGCTTCCTCCGCCGCGTGCTATGGAAGCAGTTCTCTTTCAACTCTGCCTCAGTGACTGCGTCCACGTCAATAGATGGCGCAGCCGTCGCAATGGCGACGCCAACGATGCCGTTGTCCGATGAGAGAATTTCCCGAGAGGGAGGGTGAAATTTTCAAATTAAGAATGATTAGTGATTTAATTAGGTAATTAAGCAGCATAAAAAAAATTAAAATAGGCTGTCGCCCAGTCAGCCGTCGCCCGGCTTTTCATCCCAAATTTAGGGCGAAAACCCGAGGCTGCTGCGCGCATTTATCTTCATCCCGCCGTCGCCCGATCGGCTAATCCCCGTTCAGCCGGCGAGCTCCACGCCTAGGGGTCGCCGCCGACAGAAAGTCGCCGTCGGTGAAGAAGGAACTTGGAAGGATTATTTTCGCCGATTTAGGTATTTCTAACTCTAAACGAAAAAAAAATGTATGTCGAATTGTATGAGTTTATTTGGTTTGTTTAAGCTAATTATTATGATATTCATAGGAAATTTGTAATGGATCTCATTTTGTGCGTAATTTTTTTTAGGAAAATTTCAATTTTTGCGCAATTTTTTTTTGATTGATTAAGTGTGTATGTGTAGTTTAATTTGGTGTTATGAAGATCTTTAATTATTTTAGGCGCATATGTGGTGATTCATGTTCGTTAAAAAAGTTAAATATATGCTTGATCTGTTTTGCTGAATATATTCGTGTGTGATATTTTTTTTTGGCAAAGGAGGTACGTGATTGTTATAAAATACTGCTACAATATGGTTGAGATATCGATCTGATAAATGCAAAAGAGAATGATTGGCTTTTATAAGTGTGACGTTGCATAAATTGGTTGTTGTCACATTACGGATTTGGATTTTATTTGTCACATTCGGGTTGGATTTTATTTGTTATCTTTGAAATATTGATTGAGTGATTGCTTGAATGCGTAAGTATTTCACCATCTTTGTCTATATTAATGCAAGATTTTTTTGCGTAATAGGTAGTGATTGAATCGGTGTTCCGTTATTACTTAGTGATGAGTTGAATCGATGTATTGTTCTTTATTATGATGGTGAACTCGAGTAAGTGATGAGTTCATTCCAACATATATTGGTGGGAGAAATCGTCATCAAATTTCCGGATTAAATTTGAGGAATTACAAAAAGTTATGAGGTCGTTGAAAAGATCAAAATTCTTGTCGGTGGGTCATTTCTATTGGAACTAGATTTATTGCAATACACATTAACGATGATGAAGTTTGTGAAATTTAAGATATTCGTGGCTTTATTGTGGTGTATGTCGAATTTGAGGAACTCCCATGTGGAGATAGGGAGGTTATATAGTCGTCAAAGAGGTGGAATCACCGATTACATCACCACCTCCTCGAGATAAGTACTGAGGGAAATGTATGAGGCGGCAGAGAAAATGATTATTTTACGCACAAACTCGCCTATGGGTGACTGGTGACCCTAAAGGTAATGATGAACCCACCATCCGATGTAAATGTTGAATATGAAACTATGCTAGTGGAGATAGTAGTGATGAGGATGACGGCGATTATATTGACTTCGGGCCGATGATTTAAGAGCGGCGAACCATCCTATGTGGTAGAGATTTGATTGTCGATTACTCAGTAACGAACAAGTCATCGAGCATTTAATACATAATGATTATATGCGTAGTGCTCAAACCACCGGAGAATGGGATGAAGACCTGCATTTGATGGCTCATCAGATGATTCAACCTTCGAAGAGGAGAATTGCATCTCAGATGAATTAGTGGAAGGTATGTGCTTTCATGATAAGAAGCAGTTGCAATTTGTTGTTCAGGGGTGGTCGATTATAAATAATGTTGAATATGTCATATATGACTCAAGCCAATCAAAATTTCTTGTGATGCACCATTCGACCATTAGACCATGTTTATGGTTTTACATGCCCGCTTAAGAGGTTAGGTGGTACTTGGAGAATTGATAGGCTCTCCTCATAGTAGTCACTCAATTCTTATCTTTGGATACTGAGCATGCATCACAATTTATAAGTTATTTCATCCACCCCTGATCACGTCGGTTGGATCTCCCGGAGATCATAGGTCGTATAGAGTCGAAGTTCAATATAAGAGTGTCTTATATGAAGGCTTGGGATGCACGATGAAAACAGTTAAGACTATTTTTGGCAGTTGGGAGGAATCTTATAGATTATTGGAAAAATTTATGGTCATTGTTTGACATATACTTGATACATACACATGAATCAAATAGATTCCAACGATTCATCGTGGTTTGAGCCGTCAATCTGAGGTTGGCGATTGCCGTTGTCTCTTGTGGGATCCGAAAATTAGCCAAACCTCTTCTAATAAAAAAAAGAAAGAGTTGTCTTGGTGTCGGTGATAATTTTAGAAGGCAGATGAATAGTAGATAAGACACTACCCAGAGATTTCGTTCTCATTTGGTGAGAACTTTTTATATCTGGTTCCAGGTTTCCTATAAGCGCAAGCCCCTATAGTTAATTACCCCTCCCAGAGAGAGAAACTTTCGATTAAGGATAGTCGAATCGTTAAAGAACGAGTATATAATTGCATGAGTGGAGTTTAGAACTTATGAAATTTATTATTTTAATTTAAAACTTTTATGGGGAACGATGGCCGTCCGTCCCAGATCTCATGGTTCCGTGTCCCGGGATGTCGCGGTCCACAGTCAAGCTTAGTCGAAGGAGGTATGTCGGCAGTAGAAGGATATAGTCAACAAAACTTACCCTCCCGGCAAATACAGTAATTGAGTAATTGTCATATGGCCGAACCACGGTGGAAGTCAGGTAATGCGTCATTTATGTGTGGTGCCATATCAGCAAACCACGGACAGGACACCGACCACGCCCTACGCTTTAGAAATATTTGAGTATGAAGATAGTTATGTTTGATTTGACTTCTTTATGAGCAAAGTTTTCTTAATTTGTCATCCGAAGATAAACAATTGCGGAGGGATAGATTTATTTTATTTTTTTAGTTTTAGTTTAAATAATTAATTTCATTTTTTTATTTCTATTTTTTTTTTGTTATTTTCTTTGAATTTTGATCATTTTATGATTGATTTATATTTGAATATGTGATCATTTATCATTGAAATTTTAATTATAATTACCCTTCTCGATTATATATATCGATTGATACTTTCACTCTATCGATTTTCTACGAAGATCGGTCTTATATTATCTCAGATAATCCTTCAAAATCCTTCATCACTCTGCTTGAGCGTAGGATCGGGTTTGAGACTTTTCTTCGAGTTTAATTTATGTCATTGATTCATATATTGTATTATGGCGTAATTAGCTTCTCAAATATTATTCATTTGAAATTCTTATAATATCACATTTTTAGATTTTGTTAACGGGACCCTCAAGACCAAACCGATGTATAGCATCATTCTTTTGTATTTGACATGATGATTACTTCAACATACATACAAGTATTTGTTCTTTTAAAAATTTGTATGTACATATAAATGTCAAGTTGAAATGTAGGTGTCAATTTGCAAGTTTAGTTCATGATGCGATATTTTTGAGTTTTGTTAACCCGGACTCAATCCTAAGACCAAACCGGGATGTGTAGCATATGTCCTTTTATATTTGACTTAGTAATTACTTCAACATGCATGTAAGTATCTATTCTTTTGAAAATTTTGCATGGACATTAAGATGTCTAAGTTGAAGTTTATATGTCAAATTTTAATTTTTTGAGTTTTGTTAACTTCGGACGGTCCAAGACAACTGATGTATAAGCATGTTTCTTTTATATTTGACATGATGATTACTTCAACATACATACAAGTATCTGCTCTTTTAAAAATTTTGCATGGATATTAAGATGTCTAAGTTGAAGTTTATATGTCAAATTTTAATTTTTTGAGTTTTGTTAACCCGGACCCGATCCGAAGACCAAACCGGGATGTATAGCATATGTTCTTTATATTTGACTTGCATTTGGATCACATGTCCTTCTAGATATTTGATTTATTAGATACTTCATTTGGGCCAAAAATGAAGTGAGAAATCTAAAATAGACATAATTATTTGATTGGGAACATGATATGCACTTCATTTGGACCAAAAATCCCCCTTTTTATGCCACCAATCAGCAAGGAAAAGAGGATGAAATAAATTATTTTTGGAGGCCCATTTGATCCATCATGAAATAGTGGACCTAAAATAGACTTAGGCATTTGATTGAAAATAAGATATGCATAATGTTTGGGCCAAAATCTCCTTTTTATGTCACAAATCAGCAAGGGATATGAGATGAAATAAATCATTTTGAGGGTCCATTTAATCAACTATGAAGTAATAGACCTAAAGTAGATTTAGGCATTTAATTTAGGCTAGAAATCCTCTTCTTATGTAACAAATCAGCTAACGAAAGAGGCTGAAATAAATTATTTTAGAGGCTCATCTATGATCCATGCCATGTTTCTCTTAATAATGGGAGAAGACAAAGATATGAGTAGATGTCATATGTCATTTAAGAGACAAGTGGATTAATTAAAATTCACCTCCTTCACATGCAAGCTCATGACAAATGTGACACAAGTACTTATTAAATTTATTAAGAAGATATGACAAGAAGAGTTTATTTTCCCCAAAGTGATAAAGATGTATAAGCATGTCGTATGCATGCGTGTGCGTGTGATATGACAAATGGCATAAATTTAGATGATTTTCTTGCATGCAACTTATGACAATGCCCCTTATGTGTCAATGTCATAAGATAGATGAAAAAGAATGAGAAGCTTATAAATAAGAGAGGATTCACCTCTCATGAAACTTACTTCCTATCTTCCTCTTCTCTTTAGACTACTAGTCAAGTTCAATCTTGCAAAGGGTTAAGTTTGTGCCATAGACTTGTAAGTTTTCTTTCTAACTTGACAATTTTCTATTTGGATATCTTCATGATATATATGTCATGTCATATGGTAGATTTAATTTATTCCATATGTATTTCTTTCATTTTATTATGTTAATGGATGTATGTAAATCATGGTGGGAATGACAAGTAAAGTATGGGAGATAATTATGTTTGAGCACATGTCTAATGTATATTTCATAACATGTCAAGTTAAATAGAATCCTAAGGTGTATTCTGTACATAATAATAATAAATAAGAAAATAACATGATATAGAAATTCAACACATAAGCATTCATATTAACCACTTTATTTATGCTATAAATAGGATAGCTTTCATGATATAGAGATTGAAGCATAAGTATTCATATATGACATAAAGAGACATTTAAATCGATTCATGTCATATCATACAAATAGGATAGCTTGCATTAAACCAAAGTAAGTTCATGAAATATATATATATATTGAACATTTGCATGTGATGAAATAAGGTCGCCTTTCTTTTAGTTTTAGATTTCAGATATAGTATAAGAACACATAGAACCTTCCATGATCCAAGTCATATAACACTTCAAATCCCTCCCTTATTTTCAGAATTTAAAGTATCATGAAAGGAAGGTATGACATGCATCATTTCCCTCATCATGGATCATTCTAGACAAGGTAATTCAAACAAAACATTTAAAAAAGAAAACAAACAGCATGGGATTGATATCATGCATGTGTTTAGACTACTTTCCATAGGTAATGAAGAAATCCAGCAAATATCACTTCCTCTATATGGTAAGATGGATTAAGGCTAAGGAACATTTGTATCTAGCAATGGAAATGTCAGATTTCATTTCCCATAAGGAAGAGATAAAATTTCAACAAGTATCACTTCCTTAGGCAAAATTGATTTCGGCATGTAAATTGACAATCTTTCCCTTCAAATAGTAAATTGACAGCTTTTCCTTTTTCATAGAAACAAAATTCAACAATTTCCCCTTGGATAAAGTTAATTTCCAGCAAGCCTCATGCTTACTAAATAAAAAAAAAATGCAATTTCCACATCTCCATAAATTTCTAACATGCTAAGAATCACAACATCCATAAATGAATTTTGCACATACTCTAGGATTAAGCCAAAAAAATCCCTTTCTTTTTTTATTCTCCCTTTTTTTTTATAAAATTTCAGCCTCCATCCCCCAAGATAGAGACTAGTTTTCCCACCACGCCAAGAAAGGCATGGTATGTGTCGAGACCTGTAAATTTATTTGTCCGCCATGCCAAGAAAGGCGTGCGCAGACAAGACATTTCCTTCACGTTGGAACAACATACTTATATCATAACAAGTTTTACACGTTGAACAATGAATAGTACTTATAAAGATAGCAATAAAATCAGATTCACATTTATATGAAATTAAAGTATAAGCATTTATATATGACAAATTTCATCCCTTATTTTCTTTCTTTCCCCCATTTTTTTTTGAAAAAGCCTCCTCGCCATCCCCTGATATCGCCGGAGATTAAAGATTCCCACCACGCCAAGAAAGGCGCATGGTGTCGGAGACACCTCTAAAAATTTATTCCCACCACGCCAAGCGTGCATGGGTTAGCACATCATACAACAAATTTTCCTACCATATTGGGAAACATGAGTAGACTTATAAGTAATAAATTTAAAGCAGCATTTGCATAAAAAAAATTACTTGCATATATATTTAATTAAGAGCATAATAATCAAAATTTACAATGTCCGGCTCTCCCCACATGTGTTAAGAGAGGGGCCACCACGCCAAGAAAGTGCATGGTGAGTGAGACACCACTAAATTTTGATAAAGATACCATTTCCCTATTAACAAGATATCAAAATGATAGAAACAGACAAATATGCAAGAATGAAACTCATAGGGAATAGCAAATAGCATGACAAAACCCCCTCTTTTTTAATTTCATATTTCATTTTTCAGATTTCATTTTACTCATGTGCAAGAGATAAAACAAATGAAATCCGTAGGGGATAGCAAGTAGCATGACAATTCATTTTCAGATTTCATTCTACCCATATGCAAGGGACAAAACAAATGAAATTCATAGGAGATAGCAAGTAGCATGACAATTCATTTTCAGATTTCATTCTACTCATATGCAAGAGACAAAACAAATGAAATCCATAAGAGATAGTATGTAGTATGACATAGCCCCTTTTGATTAAAATGATTTTACCATGTACTACATTTCTAGACAACAATTCCATAGATTTCCCCTTAGGTAAAACTATGTCTAGCAAGTGTAGTACTCTTCAAAAGCAAATCTAATTCGATCTTCCTTTAGATAAAAATATTTTCATCAAATATCATCCCCTTAGAAAAGCAAATCAATAGGTTTCCCCTTAGGTAAAAAAAAAAATTTCAGCAATTCCCTCTTTGATAGAAACAAATTTCAGCAATTCCCCAATTTGTAAACATGAATTAACAATTTTTCCTTTTTTAAACACAAAATTTCAGCAAAAAACACACTTCAGATAACAAATTAATAACTTCCCCCCTCCCAAATAGAAATGATTTTAGCAAGCATCACATTTACTGAAAAGCAAATCGATTTGATTTCCTAGTATAACCAATTCCAAAGAAAGTAGACCGTAACACCCTAAAAGATAGCATGCAACACAACATTGGGCCATACATCATCCCAAATCATCTTTTCAAAGAAACTAAACAACTTAAATTTCATAAATAAAAGTAATAAGCATGAGATTTGAGCATACATCATCCCAAATTCTAAAGGAAACTTTCAGCATGAATTTAAGCATATTTTGCAAAACCCTAATTTTCAGCATACTCAAATGCATAAGAATAAGCTTAGGGTTAGAGAGAAACGACCTGTAAGTGTCAATTGCTAAAGGAAAAGGAGGAGAAGGACTTTGATTGCTAGGATTTCACGGAACCGAAAACGAGAGAGGGAGAGGAAGTGAGACCGAGCGCAGCAGGAGGACCTCGCGTGAGAAAGGAGAGTCGTGTGGGAGGAAAGCCTCAGAGGAAAACCCAGAGAGATCGTGAGAGGGAGAATCGCGACACTAGAGCTTCAACAGAGCAGAACGAGAGAGGGAGAGTCGAATGAAGAGTGTCGTGAGAGGTCAACCTCGTGAGAGAGGAGAGTGCCTTGATTCGACCGATGCTTTGAGCCTGTCAGGGATTAGCGGTCGGCTTTTTCTATTGGAGGCTTGGGCGGCAAGGGTTAGGTAAGGATTAGGGAGAATTACTTAGGTTAAGGGAAATGAGGGATTAAACAACCATTAATCATTCTAATTACATTTTAATATTATTTTGCATGATTTTATTTTATTTAATAAACCCTAGCAATATGGGCGTCAATCTTAGGTGTTTCCATTGTGCTGAACGCAACGACACGATTTCGCGATCGGAGGTCGTTTTGACAATGTCGACGACAATTGGAGCGAAATTAGGTTTAAATTGCGCGACGTCGCATTTGAATTAATCGATGCTCGTGCACACTTTGCCGAATCGATCGCGGAAGGCATCGTTTGATAGGTTTCGATGCGGCGACACGCCAATGATCAATTTCAACGGAGGTCGTTTACATCGCCGAGGCTTCAACCGATATGCGCATAATTTCATTAAAAAATTAATTTTAATTATTTAATTGGTCATTAATTGATTCGATATTTTCTATTTAATTAATTTTGATGCTTTCGACGCATTATGAAGTCGAATTTTTAAATCGAATCGAATTTAATTGATTTTGATCGCGATTAGGGGGGTTTTAACCTCTACTTCATTTATTTAATTTTAAGTGACACATAGTTGTAGGTCAACATCTTGATGGGACTTTTCTCCGGTAAGGCTGAGGCACTCTAATCTTTGTTGGGATCGACGCAAACAATGGGTTGTTCCCGCTCGGAGTTGTTGAATCGAGTGCATAGAGTCCGGATTTAGTTTCAGCACTCTTCGTGACTTGATCCCTTTAGTGTCTACGAGGGTGATCTATGCCTCATCTCGATGACATGCAGTCTTGCGGTCCGAAAAACTTCTCATGGACTGCACATCGCTTCTGCCCGTGCCATTTGAGGGAGAACTTCAAAAGAGCGATGTACAACTCAAAGATACGATGTACTTCATGTAAGAAAATATCGGGAAATACGATGACATCCGAATTTTCAAAAGGCACATGTCAGACATTAAGAATATTAAGCAGGAGGCATACGACTGGCTAGTTTCAAGGGATGTTCAACAGTGGACTCAAACTCATGATAACGGGTACATGTACGATACTATGATGACAAATGCAGAGTGCTTCAACGGAGTGCTTAAACGTGCACGTGGCTTACCAATTCAAGCCCTGATTACGGCAATGTACTATAATATAGTTTCCCTTTTCATGAAACGTCTTGAAACAGCTACTGCTCTAGAAAGGCAACAAGAAAACTTGTTTTCCCCTCGCATTAAAGCTACACTGATTGCTAATGAACGCGAGGCACGAAGATTACCTGAACCTATTAGGATTAGCATATCTGAGTATCAAGTGTTTGATGTCGAGAACCTACAAAGAAGTTTCGAGAACTATGACCGCAGTGTAGACAACCACGCCTTATCACCTACCTTGTCCACACGTGATTGTCGCTTTGAGCCATCGCCACCTAAACCACATGCAGTATGTCTCTGGTACTACGCCTGAATTATATTAGCACCTACCGTGGAGAGTTCCATGTAATACGACGGGAGTGATCACATCACTAAGGCGCTTATGAAAATTATAACCCACCTAATATTAAAGTCCGGGAAGGCCAAGGACAAGCGATTTAAAAATATCATGGATAAGAACATTCTAAAAGTTCCGTATGCATGCTTGTAAGACTATTGGGCATAATCAACGCGTGTCCTCATTGCGCATAGAGTGTGATATTTTCTAAGTTAGTTGTTTGATGTCATGTTGTGTACTTTGCTATTTAGTAGTCATACCGCGACTCTATCTTTTGACTAGTGTTTTATATCATATTGTCTTGTAGTAGTCCCATGTTTTATGTCATATTGTCTACTTCCAACCAAGCATGTTTTGATTAATTTTTCTCTGTAGTTATTGAAAGTGCATATTTCTTTGCTTAGCTCATACACATGGTGCAAAATAAAATTATAAATCAAATTATTTATTAGTTTAGTTAGTTTTAATTATTAGTTAGTTATTAGTTTATTAGTTCTAGTTTTTTAGTTAGTTAGCATACATACCATATGTGGGAAAATTTAAATCTAAAATCTCTCAATTAATAGCAATTATTTTTATAATTATTTTATGTCTTGCTATTTTTATGTATGTCTTTCAACAGCAGGTATTTCTTTTAGTCCTCTGAGATACTAAGATCAATTAGAATGCAATGTAACATTTTTAAAATGTCGACTATGTTTGTTTTAATGGTACCAGGTGAAGATGTCCACGATGCCCACGTAGGAGGAGGCAAGAGACACTTGAGGACTACGGTCCACCACCCAGGGTGCACCCCAAGATAGCTATGTTACGTGGTAAGTAAGATCCCGATGACATTATTTTTTGAAGTCATTTCTGCGCCAATGTATGTATTTGTTATACTAACGTAGTCTATGCATGCTCCATTTTGATTGCGTGTTTCGTGCATGTAGCGACACTCGATGTTCGCGAATAATCAAGTCTAGATTCATGCATTCATGAGATGTCGCTTTGGCGTCTCGCAGATGCAAAGATATTGCCGGATCATCACTTACTAACATCATTGTGGAGGCCGGGTGCCCATGACGAACACATTCCACTTTGCCACGAGATGAGATGATCAGCTGAGATGCGATGATCCCGGCTCGATAGATAACCCTCCTCTTATTGGCAGTGTTGTCGTTGGTGGAGGGAGACGGTGAGCTACATGGCCAGACTATGACGAGTTGATCGGAGCGCATCCGGAGCCAGACACCGTGTATCGTGATCCGATCCATCCACATATCACATCAGAGTTTCGGATGGGTCAGGCTCATACACGCACGTGCTTACCATTACGATGGCTGAGGTGGACTTTTTACAGAGATTCATATTTAGATCTACCAGAGCTCCAGTTTATTATGCATATCAGAGCATACATACTATTTGTCATTGGGTTTTTTCTTCTTCCACACCGTGCTCGTGAGGTCCACCCGCGATCTACCATTACTAGGATATTCATTCCTTTAGGGGTTGGGCTCGCCGGCTTGCGCAGATCTATATATAGAGAGTTGCATGAAGCAAGCACCAACATAGCAGATGTATTCATTTACCGCAGGGCCCTGGGAGCACATTCATGTTGGCAACTACCTTACGTGTTCCCTATCCCGCAGACATCGATCTTTGGCCGGAATGAAAGATTTGTTCAGAATGCCGCATCCAACATCGAGTATGAGGGATGAGATGGACTTAGTCGCACGCTAAATATTTTTACGCGTTTACCATGGGATTAAAATTTTCATAACTTCGCTACATGCGAAGTCATCGGGAGCCATACATTGGGATCCGCGATATATGATAGGGGAAGAGATATGGCTAAAATGCCGAATTTGTTGGAAGAGGGTAGAGTGGTATTTGTCGTCGTGATCGAGCGATGCCTCCCATGATTGATGCCGATAGATCCATCATTTGTTCGGTTGATGGGCGAGAAAGGACGTTGATTGGGTAGAGTACCATCACTCATACATTGCAGCGGGAGTGCGAGTTGGTTGTGACTGTGGATTCAACGCAGGATGATCGAGAGCCAACGATCAACCGTTACATGAGGTGGTACCAATCTGGGCTTCACTTTATACGCCGCAAAGCACATACTACCCTCGCGCCTGGAGATCCCTCGATGGTAAGTCTATGTGGAATTACAATTTGCTTTCCTTGTTACAATGAAACCCGATATAAATTTACTTTCTGCTGAGCACATCCGAATATATATTTCGCTATTTCGGCAGAGATGATGACACAGAATTTCAAAAATCCATCGACGATTATGAAGCGGTTGTCCGGAGCCGAGCAACATGGTTATCTTTGACATCGATATATAAACATTACGCACTTCGCATCAACGGGATGCACCATCGATAGATGTGGGTCCATTATATATGCCCGTGGTGGGACAATCTACCTATTTACACAACCACCCCGATTCATATGTCATAAATGGTCTCGATGAACCCATGACATCCCATCCGCCATATATGGTCCATCATCATTCCATATGACATCGTTACATTACCACGGTATCGTTATCTCGCTCACCGATATACCACATGTTAAACTTGGGATATGCAACAACCCAAAAGGTGGGCGAGGAGGACCGCCGCAAGATCATCTGGCGGCCACGCCGACCACCATCCCATTACACCCCTAGTAGCGATGCGATTCCACCGCGCGGACATCGACGACGATAGTTGTGTTTTTTTTAATGCTTATGACATGTAGTAGTATTTTTATTTATGTTATTCGCTTAGACATAATTATAAATAGTTGTTTGTTATCAATTTAATCTTATTTGGTTAACTCACAACTATTTAGACTCATCATCCTAAAAAATTTAATACACTTAGAATGTTTAATATTATCAAAAAAATATATGTATTCAACAAGTTGTGTTAAGAGCACAAACGAGTGTTGTCGTTATTTTTAATTTTGCAACATCAAATTTTTTACATTTGCAAAACTACAATAATAGACTAGATTCGAAGTTGTCATATGAAAGTTGTATAATTTTTCATTATCTTTCCAACGATACCAACCACGTCGAAATCCGACACTTGATATGAGATAGATATAGCCAAAATAAGATGGTTGTCTACTTTTTTTAAAAAAAATATACATTTGCAAAAATCGAGATTCGTCAAAAGTTATCAACATAAAAGTTATAAAATTTGTTATTATCTTTCCAACGATACCAAACAGCCAAAAATCCGACACGATAAGCTCGAATATGGCCAAAAAACAAGCTGATCAATTATATTTTGAACTCGTAAGTCACATTTGAAAAACCGCGGCCACCGGCTAGATTCGTCGAAACTTGTTACGAAAGAATTTTTCATTATTTTTTCCAACGATATCAAGACGCCAAATTCGACACCTAATAGTGATAGATTAAAAAAACATCGAATTTAATTTTTTAAAAAAAATTAAATAAATACCCGTCAAATAATTAGCCTATTTTAATTTTTTTATGCTGATTAATTAACTAATTAAATTATTAATCATGCTTAATTTGAAAATTTAGCCTAGAGGGAGTGATGTCCGAAGAAGAGAAATGCGCGGATGCAGAGGCACGGGGAAGGCATGTTCTAATGTCATTACACCATCCTCCTCCCTCTGATTGGACAAGCCAACTATTTGCTCCATATCCAAATCCACGGTGAAGGTGGTAACCGACAGCCATCTCACCATCGAAGACCACCTCCGTCCAATTCAACTCAAAGCCGCAAGTGCAACTCTCCAGCAGCAGACTAAAAAAAACCAATAACCCAGAAAGACTTCATGGAGATTGGGTGGGTTACAAATCAAATAGATGAAGCAAATCTGAGTGGACAAAGAAACGTCTCTGTTCTTCTCAGCTTAGTGCGATTTTAGTGGAGATAACCACGAATCTGCTTTTGCCGAGATACCTCTATTATGCCTCCATTATGTAAAGACGAAAAATTCCTCACTCAGCAGAGGAAGACAGAGTGTGAGAGTGAGAGAGAGAGAGAGAGAGAGAGAGAAACAAGATCGTGCTTGAGAGCAAAAATAACGAGAGAGCCGTGCCCTCTTGTCTTGCTCGTCTTGCGGTTGAAGAAGGGGGAATCGAGAGTGGAGTGAACGGGTTTTCTTGCAGTTCCTCAACCGAACTCACACAAAAGGTCGGGTGGGAGGAAATCGGGCGCGGGCGCGTGCGATTTCGGTGCAGTTGAGAGGGTCGGACGAGCGAAAATAGGGATCGAGAGATTGAATCGGGGTTTTAGGATTTAGCTATTAAATGATAACTTAGATATTTTATTTAAGTGATTAAATTAATCCTCAATTTAAAATTTTATAGGACGATATCATATAACTAATATATATATCTATTATTCGATGTTAGCAAAGATGTACCCGCTTCGCATGGACGCCATTCGCTCAAGTCAGCGTCAAATGAAATGCCAAAACGCGCGATTCGACCACTCGATTTTCAGACTTGTCCAATTGAGCGAGCCTTACTCGATTTGTATCAAAAAAGTAAATCAATCAAACGAAGTGGCTTACGTCGACGCCTCGATCTTGATATGTGTGTGAGGACGACGATCGCTGATCGACGATCGATCATGGCAATATTTATATTACACCGTTGAGCTCAACGCGATGACAAAGTCCGTTCGTTGATCTAAGTCATTTGATTTTGGCGATACGTGTATTTCACCACTCACGCAGACTATCACTTATAATCATTTGACATAGACAAACTGCCTCAATTGCGCATGCTGGTTTTCGCAGATTCGTTTAACGGCGTGATCAATTTCGAACTAAGCCGCCGGATATCGCCACTTCTTTTCCCGATATGCGCGATCGACACATTTGAGCTGATCACTGACGGTGCTCGTTCAATAATATTTATATTCGAATTTCGACGTTCTAAATGAGAGTGAAGTCCGTCGTCGGATTCGATCATTCGATATTTTCAATGATTTGAGAATTGATTAGTTCCTGCCAAATTAGACAGAGCTGACTCAATTGTCAACATTGTTTTAAATGATTATAAAATTAACATTATTTTCTGATATACTACTTTTCATATATAATACACCCCATAAAAAGTATGTCAAAAAAAGGTCAAAGGTATGGTTTATGAGGGAGTGGCAATTTTGCTGGTCCAAGGGCCATTTTATATCACTAATTACAGCAGAGGCTTAAAGGAGTATATTTGCATCTAAAAAAGTTTTCCTATATCAGTTACAGATCAACATATATCTACAAGATCCTGTTTACAACTAAACCATGAATTTAGAGCACTTCTAGCTTCTGAAAGTGATTAATATCACAAGTCAGTATAGATAGCATTTGACTATTGCTCTGGTAGTGCATATAAATCTAGAAATTTAACAAAAACAACAGAAGAAAGAGGAAAGTTATTTCTTGTAGAGATCCAGACTCTATGCCTCTTTTTGCATCAATGTTTGCTTATAATCTTCGGTTGAAATCTAAATAAGTTACATTTTCCAACAGATTCTAATGTTTGTCACGGATCATTACTCCATCTTCAACATAGCAGCCAGATTGTTCTAAAGCCGACTGGAAGAAGCCGCCTCCAACAATTGTTGCATCCATGGCTGGAGGGGAGAACATCGACATTATATCTCTGACTGTGATCACACACTGTAGCTGGCCAGATTCTGTAACCAAGAAGGAGCACTCGCTTTTTGATTCCAAAATGTCATGTATTACTTGTTTAAGGGAATCAGAGGAGAGGTTTGTTGTTGGAGCATCCATTGGAGGAAGTAGGTTGTTCTTTAGGAGAAGAGGAGAGGAGGACACGAGCGAGCTGCTTTCTTCAGTGATTGATGAATTTGAATCCTTGTTAGTTCTTCTGGAGTAAGATCTGATGAAGTCTTCTACATGGAGACACCTGCAATAATATAATCCATTCTGAGTACTGTGGAAAAAAAATCTATTTGGCTAATTGGACTCACCCAGTTATTGAGGCAACTATCAACTGTAGAGTCAGAGTGGAGTGTCATAATTTTTCACCTACTTTTAACAATAAAGCTTTTTCCATGATTCTAAATCTGAATCATAGAATCTACAGGTCAGAAATGAGAATATAACTATTATTTAATTGTTCGTACCTCTGGCCTACTATTGTTAATGGGGGATTTACTGCATACCACCTAAAACTTTATTATTTACATATCTAACACCCTAAATATTAATATTAGTAATATGCCACCTAAAACCCTCAAATGAATCATTTTGCCACTTACACAAACCACTGTTACCAACGTATAGTGTCTTCATTAGCAAGCGCCTAACATCATTCTCGTATAACTTTCGCTTCCAACAATCGCAGATCACAATTGCGCCTACCCTTTTTGTCGCACGATAGATAACCTAGGAGAGCCGCACTCTCTTCCATGCCTTAAAATGTAGTATATTCTCTTCATGGTCTTCATTGATTGCCTCTCTAATATGTGCAAGATAAATATTCATAATCATGTAAAAGATCATACTCTAATTTTTTTTTTTTTTTTCCGCTACCTTAACAGAACTCCAAACTCTAAAAGCAAGATAAGATATTTGGTAAAACTAATCAAGTTATCATCGGCTGCAATTAGACCACTAGTAAAGAGTACTTTCAAATAATTTACTTGTGACCACTTGGATAAATTGTTTGCAGAATAACTTAAAGCCAACTGGTATAAAAGTTTTAGCTATTCATATACAATAGAATAGCTAGTAACCCATATATAAGAGAGCAACAACAACAACAACAAGCCTTTATCCCACTATGTGGGGTCGGCTACATGAATCCTTCTTCTCCATTATGTCCTATTATGTGTTAAATTCTCATTTAATTCAAGTATACTAAGGCCATTTTTTATATATCTTAACCAAATCTTTTTAGGTCTACCTCTACCTTTCTTAACATAAGGCAAATCTAATGCATCTACTCTCCTAACCAGGTCATTAGACGGCCAACGCTTTATGTGGCCAAACCATCTAAAGCGACTCTCTCTAATCTTATCTGCCACTGGAGCTATTCCAACTTTTTCCTGAACAGACTCATTTCGCATTTTATCTCTAAGAATAAAACCACTCATCCACCTGAGCATCCTCATCACAGCAACACTTAACTTAGTCTTATGCTTATTTTTTATTGGCCAACATTCTGCACCATAAATCATTGTAGGTCTTATCACCATCTTATAAAATTTTTTCTTAAGTTTAAGCGGTACTTTTCTATCACACAACAGGTCAGAAGCATTCCTCTACTTCAACCATCCAACTTGAATTCTACTAATAACATCTCCATCTATTTTACCATCATTTTGAATAATAAAGCCTAGATATTTGAATCACTCACTCTTTTTAATGGCTTGTTCACTCAATGTCACAACACTACCACTAGAACTTCTACAGCTAAAATTACACTTCATATATTTAGTTTTAGATCTACTTAAACGAAAACCTTTAATCTCTAAGGTTGACCTCCATAATTCAAGTTTCTCTTAGACTCCCTCTCTAGTCTTATCAACAAGAAGAATGTCATCAACAAAAAGCATACACCAAGGTACATCTTCCTGTAAATGACTAATAAGAACATCCATAATTAAAGCAAAAGGATAAGGGCTTAAAGTTGATCCTTGATATAATCCAACTGAAATAAGAAAGTATTTTGTCAATCCTCCTTGTATTTGGACACAAGTAGTAATAACTCTAGTATACATATCCTTAATGACTTGAATATAACTAATATTAACTTCTTTCTTTTCTAGAACTCTCCAAAGAACACCTCTTGAAACTTTTTCATAAGCTTTCTCTAAATCAACAAATATCATATGTAGATCCTCCTTACTTTCTCTATACTTTTCCATCAAACCTCTTAACAAATGTATAACATCCATAGTAGATCTACCTGGCATGAAAACAAATTGATTGTGAGAAACTTTTGTATCACATCGTAACCTATACTCAATTACTCTCTCTCATAATTTTAATGTATGACACATTAACTTAGTTCCTCTATAATTTGTATACTCTTGTGCATCACATTTATTCTTAAATATAGGAACCAACAAACTCTTTCTTCACTCATCTGACATTTTTTTAGTCATTAAAATAACATTAAAAAAATTTCTAAGCCAAAAAATTCTTTGATCTCCTAAACATTCTCACACTTCTATTGGAATATCATCAGGTCCTACTATTTTTCCACATTTCATTTTCGTTAAAGCTTCTTTAACTTCAAATTTACTAATACGACGATAAAAACAAAATTCTCTATTTTGTTTGGGTATTAGGATTAAAAAATAAATCGTATTTTGATCCTTCATTGAAAAGTTTATCAAAATACCTCATCCACATATTTTCAATATCCTTTCTAAGAACTTATGATTTTCATCCTTAATACACCTCACTTCAACTATATCTTTACTTCTCATATCTCTTTAGTTGGCTAATTTATACATATATCTTTTACCTTCTTTGGTATCTAATCTCTTGTATAAATTACTAAAAGCTTTTTTTTGCATCATATATTACTTAGAATCTCTACGGGCCGCTTTATATTTTTCTCAATTCTCTGAGTTTTAACATTTAAACCAAATTTTATAACAATGTTTTTATTTCTTATCTTTTTTTACACATTCTAACTATACTACCAACTATTTTATTAAAAGAAGTTTTTCTTTTTAATTCTCTAAGCATACTTTTTTGCAACTTGTTTAATTTCACTTGCTATTTTTTACATAACATTAACTTCTTTATTAAAGCTCAGAATAATTTGGTCTTAAAATATTATTAGTTTTTTTAAGTGCCCATCTAATCCCAAGACAATAATTTGATTTATTTTTCATCTTAAAATCTAAAACTAAGAAATTGGAGTTTAAACTTTCATTTTATAATCTTTATAATCTTTCTAAACGATTTATTTATTTTATATAAAATAATCAATCTGTGTTTTACTAGATTCATTTATAAGTAATAATATGCTCATCTATTTTCTTAAATAAAGTATTAGTAACTATAAAATCATATACTAAAACAAAATCTAATGTAGTCATACCTTCATTAGTCACTCCATATACATACCCACTATGAATACTTTTAAAATTTTCTACCACTCTATTAACACGCCCATTAAAATCTCCTCCAATAAATATTTTTTCTTCAAGAGATATCTTATGTATTAATCTATTTAATTCATCCAAAATTTTTCTTTTCAACCTACATCCAAACCTACTTGAAAAGCATAAACACTTATAACATTGATAATCTTAATATCAATAATAATCTTTAAAACTATAATTCTATCTCCAACTTTATTAATATTTATAACATTATTTTTCAAACTTTTATCTATAATCACAATTATGTTATTTCTAATTCGACTTCTACTTGAATCCCAAAGTTTAAAACCTAAACTATCAATCTCATTGGTCTTCTCCCTAGGGGCGGAACCAACACTTTTTTTTAGGGTGGGCAAACCTATCTTATAAATAAAATAATATTAAAATAGTTAGAAAAAGATAATATAAAATTCAAATCAATATCTTCCATTTCAATATGATCAATACGTTAAATATTAATTATAAGCTTTGTCATCTATTTTACATTTTTTTTATAATGTTGCATAATCACATTATTAGAAATCAAATCAAATACTTCTTCTTTAATATAAGTTATTAGACAGTCATTAAGCCAATCATCTCCCATTCTGCTACATAATCAATGCTTGATAATTCTCATTGCAAATAATACTCTTTCCACTGTAGCGGTGACAACTGATAAAGTTAATGCTAAAGTAACAATTCTATAGACTAAGGGGTACACACCATTTTCTTCATCTTAACCAATACTTTTGCAAGATCAGTAATCCCATTTAAAGAAGAAAATTCATCACTAGTACGATATCAATAATGTAAGTAGACAACTGATACTCAAGAGTCACAAGATCTATTGTAGAGAAATCACTTGGATATAACTCTGTCAAACGAATTAATTTTCTCTTATCAAATGCAGAGAAAGAGTCACTTGGATTTAAGCATGCCACATAAAGAAATAATTATATACTAGTTTCAGATAAATGATTATTAAGCTCTTGAAGTTGCATATCAATTATTGTGTAAAATAACTCAACTTAATAATAATGTAAGTTTATGATTTCTTCAGCTCTTCTTATAGATCGTCGATGAGATTTATGCACATAATTTATATTTGGTACAATAATATCAAAAATACCACAAAAATATGACACTTCTCTAATAAAGAACTTCATCCATTATCTCTCATAATTTGTAATTGTTGCTTTGATATTTGCACTAATCTTACTGCATTCTCAATGTCTTGATCTTTCCTTTGTAATGACCGTGATAATTCATTTGTAGACCCAAAATATTAATCATTAAATGCATTGAAAAAAATGAAATCAAAAGATTCTATTGTATCTATTAACACAGATGCTTCAACTAATTGTTGATCATGTACATCATCCTCCTTAACAATCTCGAGAACTTCAATTACAGAAGCATACATTTTCACGAGGCTAATTAATGTATAAAGATGTGAACTCCAACGGGTGTCACCAGGTCATTGTAATTCAGTCTCTAGATTCAAATCACGACCACTAATTAACTCCCCACTTTGAAGATATGAGAAAATTTTTTCATGCTGAATATTTCTAAGAATGTCATTTCTTTTACAAGATGTTCCAATAGTATTTACAATTCTTGTAGTAATTTCAAATAAATATTTAACTTGCTAATGATTTTTTTGCTACAGCTACTAAACATACTAGAAGTTGATAAGAAAAACAGTGAACATAAAATATTTGAGAATTATCCCTTAAGATGAGTGCCTTCAATTCATTGAACTCTCTAAGCATATTTGATGCTCCATCATAGCCCTGACCACGTATTTTATGTAAACTTAATGAATGTTTGATAAGAATAAGGTTCTTCTTTCAATGCTATCAGAAAAAAAATATGTATAATCCCAATAAATCTCTCAATAACTTATCCTTTTTTGTTAACATATCTCAATACAATAGTCAATTGCTCTTTAGTTGACACATCACGAGACTCATTTATAATTATAGAAAAAAATGAATCACCAATATCAGTTATGATAGAATGTAAGGTCTACCAGAATGTAATAATGATTTTGAACCTTCGGTGAAATTAACTTCAACTTTGTATTTGCATTATCAAATTTAACTTTTTTATTTCTTCATTATGATTAGCTAGCAAATGAAATAACTCTAAGTAATTCCCTTGGTTAGTTGATTTAGAAGACTTACCATGATCACGAAATGATAGTCTTCGTCGTAGAAGAAATCGAATACAATCGACAGCTGCAGTCAACATGATGCGATAATCCTTTTTCTCCTCCTTACTCAAAAATATAATATGAAGATTTTGTTCATGAGGCTTCATTAAATCCTCACATTTCTATCTTGCCTTATTATGAATACTATTATGATCTCCGACATGAGCTAGAAGCTTAAATTTTCTCTTCCAATTTCTAAACCCTTCAACAATGAATGAGTCTCCACCACTTTGGCTTGATAAGATAACAATACAAACAAAATGTAGGTGTTGACCTCCACATATGCGTCATAAGTCGAGTTATGCCCACAAGTCTAATTCGACGGACTTCGGAAGTGATAGTACGCAAATCGAGGCTAAAAATACACTGGACATCATCGAAAATGGTCGAAATGACCTCTGATCGACGAACGGACTTCACCGTCATGTTCAGAACACCGAAACTAACCAGAATATAATATTACACAATCTAAGGAATAACCGATCAAACGATTGAGCTATCAATGTATCAACGCGCATACCGGAGTCGGGAAGCTGCGATAATGTCTAAATGACCTCCGTTCATGATATTGATTGCGTCGTTAGCTTTAAAACATCAAAAGCCAAATGAGCCCACGCCAATCGCAGCGCAAAATGTATCATCGTGCGACAAAGACGCAAATCGAGGCAGAAATACCGACGCCGTCAAAATCAACTCAAATGACCTCCGATCGGCGAACGAACTTCGTCATAGCGTTTAGAACATCGAAACTGGTTAAAATATAAATGTTGCACAACTTTTTCAACCGACCGATCGATCGCCAACGCTACCGCACGCATATCGAGGAAGCACCGACGCGAAACCAAACGCACTCGCTCACTAAATTGATTACGCCATTATTCAAACGCCGAAATCTATCGTAAGACTATTCGCACATTACAAAGCTGCAAGCGTAGTTTACGACGCCGCATTTTGAAATGAATGACCCAATTGGGCCAACTCCAAATGATTCACCACGAAACAGTGCGTCGTTGAGTCCGGAACATCAAAATAACCTACGATTGATATATATATATATATATATTGACTATATGAGTCTGTTGGCATAAAACTCATAATTGAGATTTAATTAAATATTTAGGGAAATTAACTAAAGCCTAAATAGCCATAATCGAAAAACCGATCCCGCTCTCAATTCAAATCTCTCATTTAGTCAAGGAAAGTTGTTCCCTCCACTCTCAATTCCTCCTTCTCTATAACCGCAAGCTACAAATCGATTTTCCTTCTGAGAAAAAAAAAAACCGCCTTTCCCCTATTCATTGCCCTCCTCAACCACGGAACCACGCCATTCATTTGGTGTTTGGTTGCCATTTAAATGAGCATGTAAATGAAACAGAAAAGGATTACTTGTTGTTTGGTTGAGAGTTTTATAAATATAACTTTACGGTTGAAAAATGTAATGTAAATAATATTTTAAGCGTCCGGCATGAGCGACCGGCAATGGCGGCGCATGACGGCCGGTGGCACATGGCGCGGCCAGAAGAGCGACAGTTGCACGACGTGCTACAAGCGGCAAGCATGTACCAGAATGCGAGAAGGCCTACGGCCACAGAGGTGGCGTGATCACTTTGGATTTGGATAATAAATCGGAAATTCCAAATATAACAAAATAATTTTCTATATTTGGAATATATTACAACAACAACAACAAGCCTTAATCCCACAGTAATTTGCTACATGAATCCTTCTCCTATCATTGTTATTAGTCAAATTCTCATTTAATTCAAGTATATTAAGATCATTTTTATACATCTTAACCAAGTCTTTTACTACCTCTACCTTTCTTAACATAAGGCAAATTCAATGCATCTACTCATCTCTACGACGCTTTATGTGGCCAAACCATCTGCGACTCTCCCTAATCTTATCTACCACTGAGTTTACTCCAACTTTTCTTGAACATACTCATTTTGCATTTTATCTCTGGTAAAGCCACTCATCCACCAGCATCCTCATCTTGTAACACTTAACTCTTATGTTTCTCTTTTTATTGGCCAACATTCTGCACCATAAGTCATTGCTGGTCTTACCACCATCTTATAAAATTTTCCTTAAGTTTAAGTGAAACTTTTCTATCACATAATAGCCGATGCATTCCTCCACTTCAACCATCCAACTTGAATTCTACTAATAACATCTCCATCTATTTCACCACATCATTTTGAACAAGAGCAAAATATCTAAATCGGTCACTCTTATTAATGACTTGATCACCTAAAGTCACAAAGACTACCACTAAAACTTCTACAACTAAAATTACACTCCATATATTCGTTAGATCTACTTAAACGAAAACCATCTAAAGTTGACCTCCATAATTCAAGTTTCGTTGGACTCCTCTCCTTATCAACAAGAAGAAATGTCATCAACAAAAGCATACACCAAGGTACATCTTCTTGTAAATGCCTCGTAAGAACATCCAAAGTAAAAAGATAAGGGCTTAATGTTGATCCGATGTAATCCAAATAGGGAAAATATTTTTGTCAATCCTCCTTGTGTTTGGACACAAGTAATAGCTAGTATACATATCCTTAATGACTTGAATATAACCAATATTAACTTCTCGTTTTAGAACTCAAAAAGATCTCTTGAGACTTTATCATGCTTTCTAAATCAATAAATATCATATCTAGATCCTTCTTATTTTCTCTATGCTTCCATCAAACCTCTTAACAAATGTATAGCATCCATAGTAGATCTACGGCATGAAACTAAACTTGGAGAAACTTCAGATCACATCGTAACCTTATGCTCAATTACTCTCTCCCATAATTTTAATGTATGGCGTTAACTTAATTCCTCTATAATTTGCACTCTTGTGCATCACCTTTATTCTTAAATATAGAACCAACAAACTCTTTCTCCACTCATCCTGATCTTTTAGTCTTTAAAATAACATTAAAAGATTTGTGTCAAGAAATTCCTCGATCTCCTAAACATTTCCACACTTCTATTGGAATATTATCCTTCTAGCTTCCACATTTCATTTTCTTTAAAATTTCACTAACTTCAGATTCTTAATACAACGATAAAATGAAATTCTATTTTTGTTTATAGGTTGCTAAAATCAATCGATCTTCGGATCTTTCAGTTTATTAAAATATCTCATCCACCTATTTTCAATCTTTTTCTAAGACTTTATTATTTTCATCCTTAATACCCCTCATCAATCCATGTCTTTACTTCTCCTATCTCTTTATTGGTTAACTTATACATACATCTTTCACCTTTCGAGATCTAATCTATCAGATAAATCAAAAACTAAATTTTTTTCATCATATCGCTTTCTTAGAATCTCTGGTCATTTTATATCTTTTCAATTCTCCAAGTTTTACATCTAAACCAAATTTTATAACAACGCTTTATTTCTTATCTTTTTCTGACACTCCACCACCAACTATTCTTATTAAAGGAAGATTTTCCTTTTTCGCCAAACACATCTTTAAGAACTGCTTAATTTTGATATTTTTTCTCACATAACGCTAATTTCTTTAACATCCCAAACTCTAATTTCTTATAGCTTCTTAAAAATATTTTTATTTGTTCTTTAAGTGTCCTATCTAATCTGTGACAATAATTTAGTTTATTTTTTCTTACAACCTTTCATCTTAAAATCTAAACTAATAATACGTGTTGATTTTAAAATTTCACTTGAATGACCTACAAATCTTTCAATCTAAACGATCTATTTTTCTTATCAAAAATAATCAATCTGTTTTCTTAGATCCATTTTATAAGTAATAATATGTTCATCTCTTTCTTAAATAAAGATAAGAACTACAAAATCATGTTCAAGAAAATCTAATATAGTCCTTCTTACTTTCTACCAAATTCATAACCACCACTTGAATCTTTTAAAATCTTCTATCACTCTACCAACACGCCCATTTAAATCTAATACTTTTTCTTCAAGAGGTATCAGATTAATCCTCTAATTCATTCCAAAAATTTTCTTTCAGCTTACCTCCAAACCTACTTGAGAGATACTTATAACATTGATAATCTTAAGACAATAATCTTTAAATTTAATTCTCCACATCTATTAATACTTATAACATTATCCTTCAAACTTTTATCTATAATCACACCACACCATTTCTAGGACTTTTACCTAATACCAAAGTTTAAAACCTAAACTATCAATCTCCCTTTCTCACCAACCCATTTAGTTTCTTAAGCACATAAAATATTTATCTTTCTATGAACCATAATATCTATTAATTCCATTAATTTACCTGTAAGAATACCTATATTCCAAAATCCTAACCTAATTCTAGTTTTATGGACTAACTTCTTTGCCATCCGCCCATAAATGTGGGAACCTTGCTTATTTAACACGCATCTGGCGATGCATGCTCTAGCATTTTTTCACTCTGCTATAGCCGCCTGTGGGACAAGATAACACAATGATTTAAAGGATTCATGTCATGATTATTTCGACAAATTTTACGGTGACTACTATAAACCCCTCCACTTTTGCATCGGGACTGGGACAATGGTAGTGAAGTATAAGAGGGAGAAGAGGTATCCATGTAGAGGGTCTCACGACTATGATAACTTGTTGTTCTCCACTAGAACATTTTTTTTGTGGCTCGTGGGCCGAGGTTTGCAAGGGGGAAGAAGATCCCTTCATTTAAGAATATCGAGGTTTATAATCTTGTAACAACTATTCCGAGTTTGCATAAAGCTTCGAATAACGGCTATGTTTGCAAATTCTGTTCTTCTAAGCAAATAGGCTTGAAAGAGGATTGTTGGTCGATTTTAAGAAGTAATACTGTCAATTTCCATCAGAGTCATGAACATGCCGTTGAAGCACAAAAATTTGAATGGACAAATCATTGTTGAGAAGGGGCAGAGATCATATAAAAAATATATATATATATATATATATTATATGTGTATGTTTGTGTGTGATTTTATGCAGGTTTCAAGACCCCGCTAATGCCCATAGACGGCGGGTACAAGAAGTGCGAAGACACTCATGCTCATTACGCCAGAAGCAGCAAAATAGTCTGAAAATCTTAGCGGGACAACGCCAAAATCAAACGTCAATTTTGGACTTAAACAAAAAAGGCCTTGAATCTGTATGGAATATTCTGTACTTGCTTTTATGCAAGTGATTGAAGGTCTCGTTATGCTCATTAGGGCATAACGAGATTGAAAGATTGCGTCGAAGACATGCTTTCATTACGTTGTGATATCGGTAGAAAATACTCGAGCAACCCCATGTGGGGATGAGGGTGTCCAAATTCTAATTTTAGATTAATTTTGAGACTTAAGTAAACTTAAATGGAAATCATTTAAATTTAAATCAAATAAAAAATGCATAATAAATATGAAGGTAGACATTAAATTAAAGAAAAAAATAAATAGAGCATACTTAAAGGGAAACTAAAAAAAAGAGAGAAATATAATAATGAAGTAAAATACTTACTTTAAACGCAAACAAATTCTCTTACTTTCTTCAAAACCTTTAAAGGCTATGGAGTGTTTTTCAAGCAAATGATATGAAAGGTAACTCCTCCTCTTAGCCTTATTTATAAGAAAGGAAAATCACCTTTGTGGGGCCCACTTATAATTAAACTAACATATGTAAAACATATCACAACAACCTTGTTCTATGATTGTTATCAAAATAAATGCTGAAACTTAAGTTAATATTAAACTCATAACAAACTGCGAATAAATTTAAAGACTAATTTTCAAATAAATAGTGAATTTGATATGAAGTTAAAATGAATCTAACGGCCTAACTTGTTATAAAATGTGAAAAGTCCTTAAATGATAAAATTAGAGTCCCCTCTTAGCCTTATTTATAAGAAAGGAAAACCACCTTTGTGAGGCCCACTTATAATTAAACTAACATATGTAAAACATATCACAACAACCTTGTTCCATGATTGTTATCAAAATAAATGCAAGTGAAACTTAAGGAAGTTAATATTAAACTCATAACAAACTTGCAATAAATTTAAAGACTAATTTTCAAATAAATAGTGAATTTGATATGAAGTTAAAAATGAATTAAATTGGGTCAACAACTCTTGTTGTAGAAAATGTGAAAAATCCTTAAATGATAAAATTAGAGAGACTTGAAGTTTTCTTTTGGGTGAACTTGACATATAAACTTATGAATATTAACATTTAAGTACGCCTCGCATATCTTATAAATAATTCCTCTTCAAACATTCCAAAATACAAAATACTGAATGAAAATAAATTCATTACACATATATAAAAGAATATATTCTTTTCAAAGCTTGTACAAACTTTCAAATGAACGCCACGGATTTAAAACATCGCATTAACGTAAGGAGATTAATAGATTCTCAAATACGCGCACCGACACTACGCTAAATGTTTAAATTCAACTGAGGATCGGCCGCTTCCCGATTTAATCTTAAGACTGGGTCCGGGTTAACAAAACCTAAAAATCTATTATATGAATCTCAACTTAGTAAAATCAAAAGTTAATTCTATGCGTGATCTAGATGGTCCTTCTAAGATCAAACAGAGTGCGATCTAAAGCTCAGTATAGGGATACTTCCATCAAAATATAATTTTAATTTCAAATCAACTTAACTCAAGTTAAATATCAATCTAAAAATGCTTAAATGAAATTCTATCATTAAAGCTTAAAACAAAACTCAATCTATCAACCTTCCGCGAATCGTTTTTGGACATTAAAAAAACACAAATTAGCCAATGTCAAATTAAGTATTCTACTGCTTATCAAATCTCTTGACAAGAAAAGACGTGCCCTTCACTACGTGTTCGCCAAGAGGCCCACAGACGGTTAGCTACACCGTACCATCGATTGGCCGAAGACTCCATTATATTAATCACACGACTGGCGCGAATGCTCTCCCGCTGAGTTGTGAATCATAGGGTATACTTGATAGGGCAAACATCCCTCTGTCACCTAAAGTAAACTTAAGTCTGTCTCCTTAGACAAAAACCACCCCAGAACTATAAGGATTTCTTGGACAACTTAACCCATGTGTTGTTGATGAGGATCATTCTCGGGTTACTACCTCCTCATAGATACAGGACGCCCGGGATAATAAACCATATGGATCTAGACGCACGCCATCATTCCCCAACCATCCTTAAAGCGAAATGATGAATTTCATAATTTTAAATTCTAAAACTATATCATACTATACGCTACATTAAGCTATCGCATCAAATTTTAATCGAAAGTTCTCTCTCACTCACCGAGGTAATTAACGCTGCTTATGGAAACTTAGAACCATATCTAAAGTCCTCACCAAATGAGGATGAAATCTCTAGGTAGTGTCTTATCTACTATTCCATCTACCTTCTGAAAATTACACCGACACATAAAATCAAACTCTCTTCAATTCAATTTGTCGAGTGGTCGGTGGCGAATTTTTGGAACCCACGGCATCTTTTTAAACACTATACTCCAACTAATTTTGATATTCTTCAAACTATTTATGATTAAAACTCTGTGCAACATTTCCTTATCATTATTTGAGGAAAATTAAAATTTTTATGCTGATGAGGTCATTTCACCAAATATGTTCTTCGCATTTGTTTCCTATCATTAACATCATAACTCCAAACAGAAGATCGAAGACCGGGTCCAATCAGAAGACTGTCAATATCTAACTATGTTCGTTGTTTCTTCTTAAAAAAGCGATCCATTTACTAAACCCTAAAAAAATGAGTGTAAAATATAGTATAAATTATTATAAACTATTTCTGAAATATGAGAAAAGATGTACTTAATATTATAACAAAGGCATACATTCAATAATTTTTTAAAACAAAAATATAGTGTAAACTATTTCTAAAACAAAGGCACACTGTCGGCCATTTAAAACAAAATAGAAAATAACAAATTTTAAAAAATAAAGGCACACATTTAGACATTTTTTAAAACAAAAATATAATATATATTGTTTCTAAAATAAAGGCACACCGTCGGCTTTTGTTTAAAAAATAAATAAAAAACTAATCACATTATCACATACCTGTATTGATCGTCAGGAAGACTAATCAAAGTTGATTTTTGTTTGAAATATTTTAACTACTCCAATTCTCAGAAATCACCTCTCATAAAAGAACATCTAATATAAAAATTAAAGTTGGTTAATATTATCTATAATACAAGAAAAGAATAAGCAAACAATAAAATATCAATGAAATATCATAAAACTTTAGAAAGGGTTGTCATTGAGTGTAGCTAACGGAGCAACATTGATGTATGTTTGTATAGAGTATTTATGGATTATATATATCTATCAACAGGCTAATTGAATAATACCTAAGAAAAAATAAATATAATATGATTTTTGAGATATTATAAACTATTTATTTGGAAACCACTTTGTGTGAAGCCTAATAAAAATAAGGGAGTGATAGATTTTTTTTTCGGTTCTACTTGTTAAAAATGATTTGAAACTTATTTCTACAATAGGTTTAACATTGAGAATGATCCTATGATATTATGAATCATGAATGTATCGATTGTGTTATAAATTGATAGCCACAGTAGTGTGGGGTTTTCAGAGGTAGCATTGCAGATAAAATAAAAGATTGCCCACATTAATACCCCTAGCTCTTAAATTATCATCAATATTTAAACCCCATTTAACAACCATCCAATAGTATAAGGAATACTTTAGAAAACATCTTTTGGACCAAATAAAATTTGCAAAGAAACAAATGGCAAATAAGAGAAAGTGGCATACTCTCATTTAATGGTATTCAGTATTACAAAAAATGCAATTAACAGGTTAATAAAAATACAGAAGAGTGGGAATTGCAAAAACAAGTAAACACAATAGCCAAAATAAAGCCTAACAACACATTCACAAAATGGTCAAAATGAAAGCTACAATGTCAGAATTGACCCAACCTGGAGGTTAAAAAAAATCAATACCATAATAAAAACCACATATATGCATCAACGGCAGGAGCGAATAGCCCTAAGGAACCAACCAGTCAAAAGAAATACACAAATAAGCACAATAGCAACAGGAGAACGAAACCTAAAGCACTTAAAATGGCAAATCAGGTAGATTAGGGTAAGAGATCAAACAAAAACTATTGGCGACTCAATTTTGGCATTACTATGGTGTCCATTTTAGCAGCCAAAATACAATAAAAACAACGGGAAAAGACCCAGCTATATTCATCACTTAATAAGCCTTATAAGTATATGTTTAGTATCCAATTATCCAAGAGAATAACAACAAACAGGCCTAATTTTTTTAAAAGCTCACGACTATGATGAATGGGAGAACAAAAAGGAGCAAATTTGCCAACCAACATAACTTAAAAGCAATCCTAAGGACCTTAACCTCCTCATCAGAAATCATTAAAACCTGCATGCCTCGGAATGAGGTAGAATAATAGGAAGAATAATATAAAAATGCGGACAAATCTGTTAGTGCTTCTTTAAAAGATTTCGCAAGGATCTGATTACTCCAACAACCAAAACTATTTGAGGAAGGAGAAACATTACCAGAGGGTTCTCCAAAAAAGGATGAAGAGAACAGAGATTGGTTGCTATCAGATCAATCCTCAGAACAACATGTGAAGAACTATCAGCCAATGATATTAAACTGGAACAGCAAGCCGACACCAGAGAAGCGTCAATGGAGAGACAAAGCCCGAATCCAGGCTGAAAGCAGAGGGATAGCAAACAAACAAGAGATCGCCGGAGAGAATATACCACAACGGTCAGTCGGTCGGTGGTCACGGTGGACTGGAAATGACATCAGCGACACCTCCAGTCGTCAACAAGGGTGAGCGTGAGCAAAGCATCGAATGCGGCGTGGAATGGGCGAATACTAAACACGAGAGAGGAGATTGAGGGTCTCAAACGCTGAATATGCCCTTTCTCTTTTCATTTGAAATTACCTAAATACCCATACTTAATATTTATTTTTCAGGGTGGGCAATTGCCCACCCTGAGCTTAGTGTGGATCCGCGCCTGCTTCTCCCCAACCCATTTAGTTTCTTGAATACATAAAATATTCATCTCCCTATGAACCATAATATCTATTATTTCCATTAATTTACATGTAAGAGTATATATATTCTAAGTTCCTAACCTAATTCTAGTTTCATGGACTAGCTTCTTTGCCTACATTCGTCCATAATGTGGGAACCCTTGCTTATTTAACACTACATCTGGGCGCCGATGTAGCGGCCCTTATACACTTTTCACTATATTCAGGCCATCGCTTCCAGGGGATGCCTTAGCATTAACACAATGTTTTAAAGGATTCATTTCATGATTGTTTCGACAAGTTTTACGTTGGCTATCGACTGTCTATCGCAACTCTTCACTTTTCACATCCGGACTTGGGACCGGCAAAGGTGGTGTTAACCCACGTATAAGAGAGCAATTTCAAAAAATCATTCCTAACTGCATGGGATGCTTCCGGAGGCAACCTTAATGTCTCACCAATACAATAAAAGAGGAAGGAGGAAAATAATAAATATGTTAATTATCATATACCACAAAATAAATAATGGGATGAAAGCACTAAGCACCGATGGCATAACCAAAAGCCAAAGAAGATCAGGAGAAGAAGTGGACAACTTGCGTGCTCAAAAATAATAGCTATGCTAATTACCTTAAACCACAAAATAAATATTGGAACAAAAGCATCGAACGTTGATGGTATAGCCAAAAGTCGAAGAAAATTGCAAGCTATTTGAGTCCCACGCAAGATTAGGGGAACAATTCGCGTGGGAGAGGGGTACTATTCATGCGGGAGGAAGGGAATTGTTTGCATAATTTTTAGATGGAACAAAATGGGGAATAAAATAGAGTAAGAGAGGATATGACAATGACACCATACATTGGCAAAGCGGACTATATAGGAGGTACAAATGATGCATTTGAGGGTTTTAAGTGGTATATTAGAAAAATTAAAGTTTGAGGTGTTAGGTAAATAATAAGATTTTAGGTGGTATGCAAGTAAATCCCTTATTTTTAATTGGTTGTTTCTTAAATTTCTAAAAATGAGACTATTGAAGGTGAATTATATTTCTAGCTAATGAATTAGAATCTTATCCGCAAATTATTGAATATACTCAGATAGGTACACTCAAACTCATGCATGCCCTGTTGACCTCAATGTCTATCGCATAAGTTGAGTTGAAGCCACGAGCCAAATTCGACGGATTCAAATGAAGAAATATACTGACGCCATCTAACTGAAATGACCTCCGATCGATCGAACCGACTCGTATGTTGTTCAAATGTTGAAATTGATTAAAATAAACATATTGCATAATTCGACGGTTGACCAATCAAAAAGGAAAACCGTCAAAGCGCCTACGTGCATATCGAGGTGAAGAGACTACAAGGATGCACAAACGACCTCCGTTTGTGAAATTGATCGCTCCGTTAGCATCGAAACATCGAAACCTATCAAATGAGACTTTCTGCACTAAATTGGACGAGCGTGAATGTCGAATGGAATAACAACAATTTTGAGCGAAATTGACCGATTGACGCCAATCAATCAAACGGCCTTGATCGTAAAGCGGTGTTATTGGCCCCGAACATCAAGTAACCTTGATATCCAACTTGTCTATGTGCAGATACAATTGTGAAAACTCAAAATTGAGTTTATTTTATCTCAAATAAAAAAAAACCTACCAATATATACTCATATTACCCTACACTAATCCTCATAATACTCTCTCAACAGCCTCGATAACTATTCGTCGCCGCAGTCTTCTCGCTTCCTCTCGGTCGAACGAGCCCGTCCGTCCCTATTGCAAGTAGAGCGACCGAAATCCACCCTTCGACCGTCCAAACCGAGCACACGAAACTCTTCCCTGCTCACTATTCACGCGTGAGCAACCGACATCCGTCCGTCTGTAGTTCTCGGCCGAGCACTCTCCTCCTCCGTTTCTTCCTCAGACCTTCACGCAGACGATCTCAGTTCTCCCGCAGCCGTCTCGCAGAGCGAGTGAGCGGCCTCCCTTCCATCCTCCCTATCGGTCGAACAACAAGCCGCACACCTCAAGCCTCTTCCTTTCTCTTGATCGAAGGTCGAACCCCTCCCTGCCTCTGCTCCGCACGCAGTAGAGGCCATCCTTGAGTCTCGTTATGTCCGATCGAAGGTTAGCTGCACGAGATTAGAGTCCCTCTGTCTGATCCATCTTGTTGCCCTCCATAGTAGGTCGAGTTGCTCTAAGCTCGATTCATTCTTTCCGCCTATCCGTCCGTCCAAACAACGATTGAAATCCCATTCTAAATTCCATCGCCGGTAATCCTTCTCCAGCAGGCTAACCGTGACTCTTCCTCCCTCACTTCCCTTCAAACCTGCTAGTCGAACTCCTAGCATTCGGCTTCAATTTTCCTTTGATCCTAAAGTCAACCTAATTCCTCCTTAAGATTTAATACTCATATTTGATAGACGAATGATGAGAGATGTGAATCATGCAGTGGAGTGATATTCGATGTGTACATGAAAGTGAAATTATAAAAAATGTTGCGCTTTAAAGTACCCACTCGTGATTGTTTCAACACAGTAGGAAAATTTGCTGGATATAAGTACTCGTGCATGGTATTTCAGCATGGCGAGAAAACTATGATGTCTTTTACAAATGTTTGAAGGCCTATGCGACGCTTTTCATAAATGCGATAGGTGCAAAAATCACTACCGGTGTCGCAAGATATCTACGCACGCACATAAGCGTCTTTGGGAAGCCTTTACTCGACTAATAAGGGGATGATGTCGGGAAGTTCCCGAATTTTATTTCAAATACATGTGCATATGTCTGCTTAGTATATTAATTTTTTTGTACATACTGCTTCAATTCAATTGCAAATATTTGGTAGACATAAGTACACGTGCATACTACTTCAACGTGGCGAGGAAATCAGGATGTCTTTTAAGCACGTATTGAAGGTCTATGCACGCTTAAGATGGGTTTAAGACTCAGTAGTGTGAAAGACATATATGTATCTTTCTTAAGCAGGGGAAGGAAAGACTCCATGTTCTCCTGCGAGACGCCGGTGAGACTGCCAAAATTCGGATTGATAGAGGGCTTAATTAATTTAATGTCAAATGAGCTTTAAGCTCAAAATTAAAATCTGAATTTAAATTGCAGATATTGAAGGCCTATACACATTTTCTTAAGCATGGTGAGTTTAGAAGACTCTTTAAGTCAATATCGCAAGACGCTGACTATGCATGCTTTCTTAAGAGAATGCTTACTCAAGCGACTCTATGTGACGACGAGCCAAATTTCATTAAAATAGAGATTAATAATTAATGAAAATGAAATAGTTAAATATTAATATTTGAAGCTTAAACGAATAATAAGATCAATAATTGAATTAAGTATAATGTACTAAACTACTGAGACAAGATTGGAGTTATAATTATCTAACTAACAATAGTCTACAACAAGTAAGATGTCTGTCCAATGCAAGCAGAATGACTAAATGAAAATCATTAACCTAAAAAAACTTAAAGCAATCTTCAATTCAATTTAATCTTTCCAAATTCGTATAAGTATTCTAAATAACCCGCATGGGCCTCGACACTACGCTGAATACTTGAACTTAGTGTCGAGACGCCGCCGCTTCTGGACGGGCGGACTTAAACAAAACTTAAAAATCTAATGCTATTATAATATTTTCAACTTAATAAAATATCTCGGTTTAATTTTGTATGATAGATATATCCCTATTATTAAATTAATAGAGTCGATAGGATCTGAAATAATAAACTAAAAGATCAAGCAAATTTATATACCCCGAGGATGGCTGTGTTGAATAAAGATTTTAACCGGGGGGATACTTTCATCAAAACGTGAATGTTATTTCAAATCAAATTAATATAAGTTAAATATCAATCCAAATAAAAAATTTGATGAATTATTAAGCTTAAAATAACTAAACTAAAATCATCAAGTTAAAATTTTAAAGCTAAAAATCCAACCCACTTTCCGCAATTATTTGCCGGAGGTGATAAATTAAGAAAACTCCAATGTATGTCAAATCACAAACTATATCCACTCTCAATGTCATGTGAAGTGCCAGTTGGCCTCCGATCATTGGCTATATGATGTAGTTCGACCAAAGTCCTCTAATTGAAATGGTCAATTCTAAATGACATCATTATATTATATCATGTATATGTTTATGTCCTTTGAGATGTGAACCATATGAGCAGGGATAAAAAACCCTCATCGGTAAGGTGGACTTAAACTTGTCTCCTTAGATAAACACCACCCTAGGTCTACAAGATTTTCTTGGATAATGCAACCCATAGCTGCTGATAAGGATCATTCAATCAGGTTGGGTCGATTACCTCCTCTAACTAAGTAGATTAGGGACCACGACAGCCCAAGATGACGAAACTATGGAATCTTGATCGGGCGCGTCATCATTCCCCCAACCATCCGCTTTAAGTTAGGATGATGAATCTCATAAATTTAAATTCCAAAACTCCACGTGCTGCTACTATACGCTATGCATTTATCGATCTAACGACTAGCCTTAGTCGAAAGTTCTCTCTCAGTATTGGGAGGTGTAATTAATTATAGGTGCTTGTGCCTATAAGAAACCTAAAACCAGATCTAAAATTCTCACAAATTGAAGGTGAAATCTCTGGGTAGTGTCTTATCTACTATTTCATCTGCCTTCTGAAAATTTAACTGACATAAATCATACTCTCTTCATCAAGAAGCTGGTTGTGAATTTTCGGAGCCCACAAATTTCTAGCAACTCCACTGGGGACAAGTTTCACTTTCTATCTTTGGCTAGTCAAATCAAAGCTATAATAGTAGCAGAGTATAGTAAAATAAAAACTTAAAGTTATTTATAAAGTTAAATTGATTGAAACTTAAAATTATTTTTATAATGAACATAATTCTGAAGTTTAAAAACCTTTTTTATACATAACTTATTTTCATATTTTATCATGTTTGTTTTATTGTATCTCTGCATTATGTAAGTGTGGGGTAATATATCAATTATTGATTACTAATCCCCATCTTTCACATATGCAAAATGGATCTCCAGAATATCTCGTCATAGCATGAGCTAACATCCACCTTCTATTTATCATTAACACCAAAGACATATATAATTAGAGCGTGATCGCCGCAAACACCGCTAAGCTGCAAGATAATCATGCACAACTTGCACCTCAACTCAGGCAGCCAAATCCACTAAAGCCCTCTTACTACTGGGGGAGGTTCCTCGAAGAGCCTCATAATTAAAAGGTTGGGACATCAAACTCCGACCATGAAGAGAGCTATACCGAAATAATTTTAGAATGTGAGCTACTTTCTCACCAACCTTGCCCTTTACGTAAGGCCGACTTGACACTGAAGCTTCCTCATCTAGAAGAAAGATAACTAGAAGACAGAGGAGAACAAGGAATGTTGAGTTGCGAGCCCATCAGCTCTCACCTAGTCCATCTATTACACATACACCACAACCGGAATATTCGCAATAAATTTGAAAATCTTAAATGGGTAAAAATGAATAGCTGGCGTTAAGCCTTCTTCTGACTCAATAGCAATCGACCTGGAAGAAACAACCTGAAACTCTATCTGCTCAAGTACATAAAGTTTTAAAAGTTGAAAAAGAACAAGGCCTTATGAAGAAGAGATATCAAAAGCCAATTATCAGAGAGGCCGATAATGCTTCACTGTAGAAGCTACCATCAGTGGTAATAAGAACTTATGAGCATTGCAAACAAGCCCTGCACGGTGAACATCATGGCGTGACACCTAAACCACACGTTAGGGAATCTGCTATCAAAAGGTCCCAGCAGAAGTGAAAACAAATCTGGAAGCCGAAATCTCGAGAAGAAGTGGCCACAGAAAGGCAGAAAAGCGTGACATCCAGTTTGCATACTTGGAGATCCGCCGATGATAGGACCCAACAGGAATGAGTTCCTAAAAAGAATGTTATAATCAATAAGACCTGTGGTGGTCGACACCCTGGAGAATCCTCCAGGGAATTTCATCACCAACTTAAACGATCTTCCCTTGATTTTGATCAGTTGAGAGAGATGTTAGTCCCATTCGAAATCAGAATGGAGAGATAAAGCTTCAAGAAGAAGAAGATGATGAAGAAGACACAATAGGGGTAGAAGTGGTGTATATGGTACAATACATCGGAGAACCATCTGGTGTATGACACTACTGATCCAGGCGTCATGGAGCCACACCTGCTATCCACATTGGAGAACCAGCATAAGGTCAAACAGAAGCGGAACCTTTTAGTTCCTCCTCAAGTGATGAGTAAGAAGAGGAACAAGAAGAAGAAGATAATACATTATTCGTTGACACTGCTATGCTTGCTCCGGTGCAAAGGCAAATGCAGCGACAGGTGAAAGCGAAGGATAAAGAGATCTCTCAGCTGAATTCAAAGATGAATCAGATAATGACGCAGATGAATCTCATGATGCAAATGATGCAGAAGAATGTTGTCACAACACCGACACCAGTTCCTCTAGTTAATTATCAAACAACCAACACTGCGCCCATCAATCCACTAGTTGAGCAAGCGTCGCAAACCTTCGGAGCACAAAGTGCTCACGATGGTAGAAACAAAGTCAATCAATTGGCTGCTCAACCTACCCCTCCGCATATACTAAGCACATCCGAGGCAGTGACAACTGTACAACTTGAAACTATTATACGAGAAAATATTAAACATAGAACAAGTAGAAACCGATGAACATAGTCCCATACCGTAGAATATGCCGTGTTGTACAGCTTACTCGATGCCAAAATTTTACTCATTTGATGGCAATGGTAACCCCAGGCAACACTTAGCACAATTCAAGGCGACTTGTGGAAATACTAGGGGCAATAATGCCTTGTTATTTAATGCTAACGTTTAACTTCAACTTTTCGAATAATGCGCAGAGTTGCCAAATGACTTAAAACGAAGTTGGAGAGAATGTTCATCAAAAGATTTGTCGAATAAAAGACTACTATAAACCTACTTGGAGAAAAGGAAGAAGGACGATTACAAAATACATAACTGGCGAATGAGTAGTATGAAGTCAGCAACAATGGAAGAAGAACATGCAATTCAGCTGTTAATGGGCACTATTGATGATAAAATAACGCCCTAAGCATGACTTTCATCACCACCTTCCAAGAATTAATTCATCGGGTGACAAAATTTGAAAAGCTGAACCTTTCCAAGCTTAAAAGTCATTCAGACAGAACAAAGAAAGAGAAGTTCTCAGAATCAAGAAGAAATGAATCTCACACTACTTCATACGATTCGAATAAAGGAAAGCGAGCAACCTATAATACGGATAAGGGTAAACAACCTGTTTATTCTGAAGAAAATTTCAAACAACCCTTCAATTCTCAACCAAAGTTAGTTCTTGGAGGCAATGATAAATCCAGAACTTGTAAGCAATCATTAAGAGATGATCGAATGCATCCATCTCTTAAGGAGAAAATGAATAAAGAATACTCTTTCAAAGAGAAAGTGTAGCTAAACTATTCGACAAGCACTCAAGGCTAGAGTTTAGTGTAAAGACTTGAAGAGTCGACTAATGACCCAAATTATTGTCAATATCATCGGGTAGTTAGCCACCCTATAAAAGATTGCTATGTATTCAAAGACTAACTAGAAAGAAAATACAGGAGATGTGAATTCACACTATCCAACAGTATTCTTATTCACTAAAAAAAATCTACAAAGCAGAAATTCAAAGGCCACCCATCTCCTCAATTAAAGAGTGATTTATGTCAATGAAATTTTCGAAGGATGGAATAATAGATCGACACCTATCGAGATTTACCTCATTTTGTGAGAATTTAGATCCGGTTCGACTATAGGTGCAAGACCTATAGCATACTCATCTCAATCCGAGAGAACTTCGATTAAGAGTGTTAATTACATATAGCGTATAATAGCGGATCTGAGTTTTGAAATTTAGATTTATGAAATTCATTATTTTAACTTAAAGCGGATGGGTTGGAACGACGCCCATCTAGATCCCATGATTCATCCCTGCCGCGATCCCAGTCTTCTAGTCGAGAGGAGGTAATCTAACCCGATAGAAGGATCCTTATCAATAGTCATGGGTTACGTCATCCAAGAAATCCTTATAGACCTAGGGCAGTGTTTATCTAAGGAGATAGGCTTAAGTCTACCTATCAAATATACTCTATGGTTCACAACTTATAGCATTGTGACAGAATTATACCTAAGAATCCTCTAGCTACTGAGGAGGTAGTACCCAACCCGATAATGATCCTACAACAACAATCATCACGCTGCAAATGTAGAATTCGTATTTCGGAGCATTGGTATACTTTGTGGTTTCCATTGGGAATAAGATTGTTTGAGAGTAAATATGCTTGATTTGACTTTGGCTCTTTAAGGAAGTTTCTTTCAACAAATAATTGCGAAAGGTGGATTGAGTTTTACTTTAAGTTCTTTTAAAGATTGAATTTCATTTAACATTTACTTAATGACATGTTAAATTTTAATACTTAAATTGATTTAATTTGATTTGAAATGAATCACATTTTGATGGTGATCTCATCCGCTTAAAATTCTATTCAACGCACCATCATCGACTTATTTTTTATCATGTTTAATTTATTAATTTAATAATAGATGATCAGATTTATTATCATATGACATAATTAGGTTCTTAGATGTTTTATTAGATTGAAAATATTATAATAACATCATTAGATTTTTAGGTTTTGTTAATCCGGACTCAGTCCTAAGACCCAACCAGGAATCAACCCGCATAGTATCCTCATACACTAAGTTTAAGCATTCAGCATAGTGTTCGGGCCCATGCGGGTTATTTAATTTAAAATTGATTTAACTTTAGAGATTTGAATAGTGTTGCGTATTTTGATTGAGTTTTATTGCATGTTTATAATTTTAGATTAAATTTTGACAACAATTCAACTGCATTTCGGCTTCGTTCCCACATAAGGGGCCATAATGTGGTAGATGCCAAGAAAGGCATGTATGGTGTAAACACCACCAACGCATCCTACATAGCCAAGAAAGTACGGGTCTCTAAAGCTGCGTACGATTTCCCCGCGTCGGGAAAGCGTGTCAAAGTACTTATATTTCGAATGTCAAGTTAAAATATTAATTTTGTAGTTGAATTTTTATCGTATTTATACCTCATGTAAAGTTTGGTGACATCCCCGCATCCCGATGGCTACTTCGATGATGATGCATCACGCCGAAGAAAGGCATGTATATAAAACCACTGAATGCACCATCCCACTATGCCAAGAAAGACATGTATGGGGCTCTAAAGTACCTACTAAAATAAATTTCTCCGCCACGCCAAGAAAGGCATGTACGAGTACTTATACACTTGAAATGTTAGTTTAAATAACAATTTTATATTGCGGCATAGCTTTATGTCAAGCTGTGTAGATCCCCCTGTCGGTATGAAGTTTGACAGCATTTTAACAGTATCCAGGCATCATCCTCATATGACTGCCGGGTATGGGTGCACCATGCCAAGAAGAAAGGGTAGGGTGGTATAAACCACGGCTTGAATGTGTCTTCTCACCATGACAAAAAAGACATGTATGGAGTTAAGGTAGCCGAAATTTCCGCCATCTAAGAAAGGCGATGCGTGCTTTACATGCATCACAGATTTCCCCGATGCCAAGAAAGGCGCACGATACTTAGTCAACGCTTATAAGACTGCGCATGAGTGCTCACTAGCGGCACTCCTCGCTACACCGAGGCTGGCAGACGACATTATGAACAATCTTCTGACGGGCTATGAATAGTGATTCCTGAGCGAGGCAGGTTTCGGGGAAGGAGAGAGAGAGAGAGAGAGAGAGACGAACCGCGGGAAAGAGAGGGCTTCGACTGCGGGAGAATCATAGACCGACGGGGGAAAATAGGAAAAATTAGGGTTAGGGTAATAAGAGAGGCATTTATAGGATTTATTTATTTTTATTATTTTATTTGCCCTAATTTTGATTTTTGCGCCGACATCGTCACATAGACAATATATATGTCGATTTTAGGTTACTCTGATGTTCTAAACGCAACGGCGCAGTCCGTTTCGCGATCAGAGGTCATTTGGTTCAAATCAGCGTCGAATCGGGGTCAATTTCAATTTAAATTGTGCGTCGTCGCTTCCGCTCGCTCGATATTCGTGCAAACTCATTCGAATTGAGCCTGGACTGTCTCATTCAATAGGTTTCGGCATTTCAACACTATCAGCGCGATCAATTTTGCGAACGGAGGTTGTTTGGACATCGTCGTGACTTCCCAACCTCGATATGCGTGGCAGCACATAGGCGACCCTCCTTGATCGGTCGACCGTCGAATTATGCAAGATGCATATTCTGATCAATTTCGATGTTCTGAACGCGGTGACAGAGTCCGTTCGTCAATCAGATGTCATTTTAACTGATTTTCATAACCTTCGAGTGTATTTCATCTTCAATTTGTGCACTAAAACATCTGAAGTCCGTCAAATTTGCATTGTGAGCTCGACTCGACTCACGGAGCATGCATGGAGGTCAACAGTTACATCCTCTTCCTTGCCCCTGTAGAAAAATAAAGCAAAAGCAAAAACAGTTGAGAATGATAAATGGGAGACTGCAGTCTCAAAAAAACTATGAAGATGTTGAAGCAATTAGAAGGCGTTCCTGGTGTCAGATAGAAATCACCACTTGAACCGATACTGGAACAAAATGTAGATCTACATCAAAGGTTACGCTCTTGTCCAGTGGTTGGTGTTCCCCAACGAGAAAGCCTATTCGTCAAAACTCCCAAAAGGCCAACCAAATGAAAGAAGATAAAGAAAAATCCACTAACAAAAAGATTATTAATAATCTAGAAAAATATCAACAACCAGCAAGACAACCAATTAAGCTTGCTGATTTCATGTCAAGACTCCAAATCATTGAAACAAATGATGAAGGAGATGATGACAAAGAATCTCTTTTTGGAGAAATCTGTTGGGTTGTCTCAATGTCCTTAAATACTCCCCGACAGAGTTCGCTTCTTCAAGATAATTCAAGAAGAATAACCACCAATGATGTGACATTCATGTCTTGCCTAATGGTAAAGCAAATAGATGATAACTCAAAAGAAGGCTTGTGCTTTCTAGAGGAAGATGAGTCAGAGTCTTCAATATCACCACTGATGAAGGGCATAAAATTGGAAAGTGATTCCGAAGTCTCCATCCAATCTTCTAGCATAAACGGTGATTTTGAAGGAGAGACTTCTTCAGAAGAATTCGAGCTAGATAGAGCAGCCCCAATATAGTTAAGAAGTGGCAAGATGTTGCCATCATCACAGAAGAAAGAAATACTAAATAAAGGCAATGAAGAATATAGAAGTTAATGAAAATATCATTTTTAAAAATCCCAAAAAGAAGCCTAATGTAGATAAAGAAATCGATTACAACATCTTATCACACTTGAGGAAGATCTCTGCATAGTTGAGTGTGTATGAGGCCCTCTTGATGTCGCAAGATCTCCGTGAAATTTTAATTCAGGCTCTTAAAGATCCAGATAAATATGAAGCATACTTTGCTGAGCGGTGTATGACTGAAGTATTACAATCTCAAGACCTTCCGATGATTAACTTCTGTGAGGAAGACCTTATGCTCGGGACATAAAAACACAATCGCCCACTATATGTCTCTGTGGAGAGCGATGGTGTCATAGTCAATCGAATTTTGATTGATCCAGGTTCATCTGTTAATCTCATGAGCCTACGAGCATTGAGAGGGTTGTCGCTTGACATTCAACATCTAGGGCGAGACAAATTGATGATCCACGACTTCAATGAAAAAGGGCAAAAGACTCTCGGATCTTTTACCTTGCCACTAAGATTCGAGAAACTTTATACATAAGTCAAATTCCATATTATTAATGTTGATACCTCGTTCAGGGCCTAGTTAGGTCATCCCTGACTCCATAAATACGGAATGGTCTCATCTACTTTACACCAATGCATGAAATACATAAAAGAAAAAGAAGAACATAGAATCCCTAGCAATCTTCAACCATTCGCAGTCCATGAAGCTAAAATTTATGAGGATGCGAAATACTATTTTCTGAAGGAGCCTAAACCTTAACAATCCAAAGCTTTCACTTCAAAGGCTGCAAAACAATCTAAAGAAGTGAAGAAAGAAGAATAAAGAAAGGAGGCGACGCCGACTCTTCCTAACACAGCTAGCGCATCAGTTAAGCTGAAAAAGCTAGTCCCTTATCTGGGCAGTGACGCAGAAGAAGAGGATGATCCTTCTGTTGGGCCTAAGGGAGTAAACAAGCCTCTAGTGAAAGGAAAAAAATGTAGAGCACTCAGATTATGACTATAATTTTGAATCTATCTACGAAAGTGAAATTCAATACATCTCTTCAAAAAGGAAGGTAGACCTATTGATATCAGAAGATTCATTAATAGTAGTCAGTTCCTCTTCAACATTTCAAGGAAATCACTCCACGTGAGGCCCACATTGTTGAGGAGTTGAAGACTTTTTATATACCTCCTTTGTCTGGAAGTGATAGACCTGAAACCTCATTCTACAAGTCCGAAGAGTGTTATCATCAAGATTCTGATTAGCTTATGCAATTTGATAAATCATATGTTATGGTTCCCACAAGAATGCCAAAATATTACCCTCTAAAGATTCGAAGAATGATGCACAAATTAGGGATTGATGTTAGGACTGATAAATGGCAAGCTCACCTTTTCGACACCCTCTGGAATTTGAAGAGTTCACAGACCTCGTGAAAGTGTGACAATCATACATCTAAAGATCTTGGATACATCCGACATAAGCATCGTCAAAGAGCTTGTTATACAATAACAGAAAATGAGATTGAGACTGAAAATAAAGATGATTTTTATGAAGTCAATCTCACAAATGATGGGGAGGTAGAAGCTAGGCCTGCACCTGATGAACTCGAAGATGGTGGACAGGTAGCTATCATGGATGAGCTGAAGAAAATCAACTTGGGAACAGAGGATGATCCTGCAACTTTCGTAAGTATCCTTCTGCCTAATGAAAAGGTTGAAGAAATGAAAACTCTACAATGTGAATTCAGGGACTACTTTGCTTGGACATACTCTGAAATGTCAGGCTTATCCCCTGAGGTGGCAGTTCATAAACTTGTCATTAAACAAGATGCGACGCCTGTTAAGCAAGCTCCTAGGCGAATAAGATTGGAGATTGAAGAACAGGTAATTGTAGAAACTAAGATGATGATCTAAGCAGGCTTCATCCGGGAGGAGAAGTATGCAGATTGGATAGCCAACATCGTCCTAGTTAGGAAGAAGAATGATCAAATCCGTGTCTGCATTGGCTTCCGAGATCTAAACAAAGTATGCCCAATATCGGAACTATTAGTGGATAATACTTCCTACAACAACATGTTCTCATTCATGGATGGATCATCAGGGTAGAATCAAATCAAGATGGCTCCTGAAGATGAAAGACACACATTATTCAAGACGCCAATTGGTATATATTGCTATACAGACATGCCCTTCAGATTGAAGAATGTTGAAGCTATGTATCAGATGACCATGACACGCATCTTCAACGAGTTGATTCATCAGAAAGTAGAATGTTATGTGAATGATCTCGAATTTAAAGCCTTGAAAGATCATTTCAATGACCTAAGGATGGTCTTCGAAAGAATTAGGCAATATGATCTCAAGATGAATCCTCTTAAATATGCATTTGGGGTTTCATCTGGAAAATTTCTTGGATGTGGTGCGGCATAGAGGAATTGAGATGACCCTAATAAAATCAAAGCAATAGTAGATATGCCACAGCCGAAGAACTTTTGTCAGCTTCGTTCTGTGTAAAGACATCTAGCATTCATCCGGCGCTTCATATCAAATCTGTCGGGCAGGTGTCAACCATTTGCTAAATTGATGAAAAATAATGCACCATTTAAATGGAACGATGAATGTCAAGAAGCATTTGATAACATCAAAAGATTCCTGTTGAATCCACCAATCCTTGCAACACCAATTCTAAGGAAGCCCCTCATCTTATATACGGCTGCATTAGAAGAATCCCTCAGAACATTACTTGCACAACACAATGAAAAAGGCAAAGAAAATGTGTTGTACTATATCAATCGAAGATTGATAGAGGAGGCAAGTACTCCGATCAAAAGCACTATCTTGCACTAATCTTTGCTCAAAAAACTTGACATTATGTTGTCGCATAAGATAACACTCATCTCAAAGATCGATCCGTTGAAGTTCTTATGACAAGACCGATTATCGTTTGGCCGAAGAGGCGATGCTTCTATTACGCTCGATATTACATATGAAAGCTATAAAGAAACATATACTACAGATTTTTCTGCTGCATCCTATCCAAACAGATTTAGCAATCAATGATGATTTACCTGATGAACAGATTATGCTTATTCACGAAAGAGAAAAGTTGCAGATCTGAGAAATGTATTTCGACGGTACATCATCTATTAAGCCTGCTCAACCCCCAAATCTACCAAAAGCAAGAGCTGGCATTAGTCTCGTCTTCATAACACTAGAAGGTGGCATAATGAGACATTCATACAAGCTAACTAAACCAAGAACCAACAATGAAGTTATTAGAAGAAGCTGTTTGTCATCAAAATTTGAGCATCTTCGGAGACTCTCAGTTGGTGATCAACCAAGTATTGGGCGTCTACAAAATTAATAAGCTCGAACTAGCATACTATCATAAGCGAGTTCTTGAGCTCATGAAACAAATTTTGAATGTTGAATTGGCTCGAGTTTGTTGATCGAAGCATAGTAAAACAGATTGCCTAGCCAAGCTAGCAAAAGAAATAACGAACACGGATGACGACGATGTGTTGATTGAAGTGTCCACTCGTCAAGTTCTGCAACCAGTAAATCCATATTCCCCGCAGGTAGAGGGGACATCAAACTCAAACCAGCAGGAAACAATACAAATAGTTCCTCACTCTCCCAAAGAACAAGCACAAGAGATAAAAAAATTTAAAAGTACTGCAAAAAAATCATGTGAAGCTTTCATAGTGGAAGAGCCTAATGATTAGAGACAACCCTTCATCGATTATTTCAAAGAAAGAAAATTGCCAAGCAATAATCACTAGACACGCATATTACAAAAAAGAATCCTACGATATGCTTATATTAATGACATTATGTAGATCCTTTGAACAAATGTGGTTGCGATGTTTGGGGACGGATGAAGCCAATAAAGTGATGTCCAAAATTCATGAAGGACTTTGTGGGGCACATCAGTCAGGTCCCAAAATGGCAACAAAATCAAATGATGAGATACCATTGGCCATCAATGGTGAAAGGCTATAAATCATGCTAGAAAATGTCATGAATGCCAAGTCCATAGATATATTATTCACCAACCTCTGAATCCTCTGCATTAAATAATATCATCTAACAATAGCATCATGGTCGTCGAAAGTTAAACGATTGATCCTCCATCATCGTACATCGATTTATTCTAGAAACTACTGACTACTTCTCTAAATGGGCTAAAGTTGTTCCATTTAAGAAAGTCATTGCTGATCGAGTCGTTAACTTCTTCACCAACAATATTATTTATAGATTCGGGGTGCCACGACGAATTATTTCAAACAATGGTCCTGCCTTTAAGAGCGCGAAGATATACAAATTCGCTGATCGACACAAAATCGATTGGCGATGCTCATAAATTTACAATCCAATGGCCAATAGTTTAGCAGAGGCTTTCAATAAGACATTGGTAAAGCTGCTCAAAAAGATTCTCACGAAGAATAAAAGAAAGTGGCACACAAAAATGATGGAAGTACTTTGGGCATATAGAACCACTTACAAGACGACGACCAAAACCACTCCTTATGCTCTAACATTTGGAGTTGAAATTGTTCTACCACTAGAAGTTGAGCTACCATCACTTTGAGTAACTGTCCAATTCAATCTTACTCAAGATAAGAATGCTCGTCTGTGAATGAAAGAGTTGGACGCGATAACTGCTCAATAGAGTTTAGAAATCTACCGAGCGAGAATGCCCAAAGCATTCAATAATTCCGTATATCCTCGAAGATTCCAGAAAGGTGAATTAGTTCTGGTGTTTAGAAGACCAATCATTCCTCATCGCAAGATTGGTGGTGAATTCGAAGCTAACTGGGAAGGTCCTTACATCATAGAGAAGGTGTACGGAGGAGGAGCTTACCAGCTTATTGACACGAATGATCAAAAGACCAATGCCACAAATCAATCAATATCTCAAAAAATATCACCGGTGGATGAGTATATAAATACTTAAATGAATCTTGCACTAGTAAGGCTTTCCTATCGAATATGTAGATAATGCACTTAACGCATTCTCTCACGAAATGAGAATGCATTTTCAAGTTACTATGAAAACTTCCCTGTTGACAGGGGGCATTTTTTGTATTTATTTACATCGTGTTTCAAGCGAGATCCTCGATAAATATACATGATCGAATGAGTTGTGTTTATTTATTTTAAAAAAGTTCAAACTTAGTAATATATTTTTGAACTAATCTGCAATCCCCCTGTTAGACTGGGGACGTTTTGTTATATATTCATCTGAGTTAACATCGTGTTTTAAGCCAAGATCCTTAGATAGATACATATTATGATTGAAAAACATATCATGTCTATTTTGCAATAAAAGAAATTAAACTTTGTAATATATTTTTGAACTCATCTGCGATCCCCCTATTAGACAGAGGGCATTTTTTTATGATCAAGATTGTTTAATTTTCTCCTGTGAAACGGATGTCTTTTTATATATATATTCAGGTTGACATCAAGCTTTATGCCGAGATCCCTCAATATATCTATAATTGTTATTATTAAAATTACAGGCTCTCGCAAGGACGAGAAGAATCCATTTTCATGAATGAAAGAGCAGTCATAAATATCAAAAGTTTGGCTCCTAGATTCGTCAAATTTTGAAGATCAAGTCAAAATAACTCTCAATTTTGAAAGCTTCAATCAACTAAGTTGAAAAAACATCAACCTCTACACATTCAAGTCAGGATACAAACGGATTTTAAAGGTCGAACTCAACAGCATAAATGGTCGAGTAACGCTCTCTCAATAAGCCGCAAAAGACCGTAGTGAAAGAGCCCTCGCTCGCTATTCTATTCTAACCAAATCATCAATCCATCAGCCTTAAGTCAAGACTGTAGTTCTAAAATCGGACTCAACAATCCCACAAATGGCCGAGTTATTAACACTCTCCTCACTCAACAAGCCATAAAAGTCCAGATGAAAGAGCTGCCGTCACCGATGATGATAGTTGTTCAATCTCAAATCAAATTCATCTTATTGATTACAAGTAGAATCCAAGAGATATTTCTACTTAATCGATAGACAACAAAACAACTCAACCCGAGCTCTCAAATCAATTCTATATTATTCAGAGATATTTCAATTTACTCAAATGATCTGATCAAGCACAAAACACAGATCAAAGTCGGTTTCCTCATCAACTCTGTCCAAGCAGAAAGCGCAGGACTGAGGAAGCAATTTCATAGTTCATACAAAAGCAATGGTCAAACTAAATGAATTATGTGGTTATTCAGTCTGTCAAAGCATACATGGCTAAACTGATAACATAATATTATATGCCTAGTATAAGTCGGAATGTTGGGTCATCTGTATGCATCCTTCAATGAGTCTATCAAAGCGAAGACGGACTTACATATACTTCCCCGGCAAGTCAATAACAAATCGTCAATCATTCATCAAGCTTAAAACAAGGACAAAAAATTTCAAATCTCAAAATAAACAAACCAATTCCTCCATCAAACTCAATCAAGCACGAAACTATGGTCGGAGAAAACTAAAATCTTCGATGACACAAAAGAAAGAGATCTTCAACAAACCCATTGAAGCAGAGAATAGATGGTGGAAGAAGCTCTTCAGCGAGCTATTGAAATTGAAGCTAAAGTGATCCAAGATATATGATCAGCCCAAATGGTCAACGCTTTCAACAAACACGACGCTACGTGTCCAATTATATTTGTTACATTTGTTTCCTCAATGCTATTACATAAGTTGAGTCACAAGCCAAATTGATCGAATACAACATCGCAAAATCGTGAAATACACTCAACGCCATCGAAACTAGTCAAATGACCTCTCGACGAACGGACATCGCCGTAACGCGTCGCTTACATATCATATTGCACAATTCGGCCACGATCAAAAAAAAAGAAAATTCATCGACGCCAGCCACACGATATCGGGTGCGAAGACGCAAACGACCTTCAATTGAGTAATTACCGCATTAGTGTAAATCTATCAAAGATCGTTGCGTTCCGGACGAGTTTGCGAAATGTCGAGTGAAAGGCACAATTTTGAACAAATTGACCGATTCGACAACTAGCCATTTCGACAAAGCGTATCGCTGCCAGATCCTATCAAGAACTAAAATTGATATCCAATTTATCTATGTGCGGATACAATTGCAAAAACTCAAAATTGAGTTTATTTTATCTCAAATAAAAAAAAAGTCTACTTATACATACCCCTATTACCCAACCCTAATCCTCATAACACTCTCTCAATAGCCTTGATCCCTTTTCGGTGTCGTAATCTTCTCTCTTCCTCTCGGTCGAACGAGCCCATCCGTTCCTATTGCAAGTCGAGCGACCGAACTCCACCCTTCAACCGTCCTAACCAACGCACAAAACTCTTCCCTACTCTCTATTCACGCGCGAGCAGCCAGGATCCATCCGTCTATAACTCTCGACCGAGCACCTCCCTCCCATCTCGTCCTCTTGCACGCGACCCTTCCAGCAACCTCACGCACGGAACCCGTCTCCAGTTCTTCCGCAGCCGTCCGACCTAAGCCGCATGAACCGCACAAGCAGCGTGTGAGCGGCCTCCTTTCCATCATCCCTCTCAGTCGAACAGCAAGCCGCCCGCCTCAAGCCTCTTCCTTTTTCTTGATCGAAGGCCGAACTCCTCCCTGCCTCTTCGCACGCAGTAGAGGCCATCCTTAGGTCTCGTTCTATCCAATCGAAGGCTAGCCGCACGAGATTGGAGTCCCTCTGTCCGATCCATCTTGTTGCCCTCCACAATACGTCGAGTCGCACTAAGCTCGATTCATTCTTTCCGCCCGTCCGTCCATCAAACAACGAAATCCCATTCCAAATTCCATCGCCGATAATCCTTCTCCAGCAGGCTAACCGTGACTCTTCCTCCTTCACTTCCCTTCAAACCTGCTAGTCAAACTCCTAACATTCGACTTTAGTTTTCCTTTGTTCCTCAAGCCAACCTAATTCCTCCTTAAGATTTAATACTCAGATTTGATAAACGAATGATAAGAGCTGTGAATCATGTGGTAGAGTGATATTATTTGTGATCTATTAGATCGCCTCACTTCGATGTGTACAAGAAAATGAAATTATAAAAAGGGAGATTTACATACATACCACACAATTCTTATGTATATACATATCTAACACTTAAAATTAGATATTTATATATCTAACACTTTTCTATGCTTAAAAAGGTGTATTTTATTTTTAAAAAGTGAATAAAGTGATATTTTTGATGTGATATTGAAGACAGGTATTATATATATAAAAAAGTTTAGGTGTTAGATATGTAAATACATGAATTGTGGTATGTATGTAAATCCCCTTATAAAAAAATGCTATGATTTTAAGTATCCACTCGATTGTTTTCAACGCGATTGAGAATTTCTAGATATAAGACTGCGTACTCAAAGACATGGTAAAAACTATGATGTCTTACATGCGTTTGAAGGCTACGCGACGCTTCTCATAAGTGCGGTAAAAATCACTCGCGATTACAAGACACCTACAACGACGCTTCCCATGGCTGGTGCTTTACTACCATGATGCAACCCCCTATAAGAAGATGTGACGTCGAGAGGCTGCTGAATTTCATTTCAAATACCTATGCATATGCCTGCTTAGTATATTAATTTTTTGTACGTGCTGCTTCAATACAATTGCAAATATTTATTAGACATAAGATCGTGCTTACTTCCGGACGAAAACCATGATGGTTTAAGACTCTCTGCCGTAGTGTCAAAGACATTACATGCATGCTTTTTATAAGGAACTATAGACCCCTGAGTTTCATCGTGGATGACGGGAGGTCACAAATTGGATTGACATGCTTAATTAATTTAATGCAAAATGAGCTTTAAGCTCAAAATTAAATCTGAATTTAAATTGATATTGAAAGTCTATACACGCTTTAGAAAAATACTCTAAACCCAGCAAAAGACGCCGACTATGCATGTTTTCTGCAGGCCTAACACTTCAAGGACTCTATGTGAGGACGACATCGGGAGGCTACCGAATTTTCATCAAAATTGATATTGATAATTAATGAAAATGAAATAGTTAAATATTAATATTTGAAGCTTAAATAAATAATAAGATCAATAATTGAATTAAGCACAATGTACTAAGCTATTGAGATAAGATTAGACTTACAATTATCTGACTAACAATAATCTATAACAAGTTAGATGTCTGTCCAATGCAAGCAAAATGACTAAATGAAAATCAATATAAAAAAACTTAAAGCAATCTTCAAATCAATTTAATATTTTCAAATTCGTACAAGTATTCTAAATAACTCGCATGGGCCCCGACACTACGTTGAATGGTTAAACTTAATGTTTAAGGATGCTGCGTGGATTGCTTCCTAGTTGGGTCTTAGGACCAGGTCCGGGTTAACAAAACCTAAAAATCTAATGATGCTATTATAATATTTCCAACTTAATAATCTGAGAAACTAATTCTGTCATATGACAGTAGATCCGATCCTTTATTATTAAATTAAAAAAATCGACAGGATCTAAAATAATAAACTAAAAGATCAAACAAACTTATATACTACGAGGATGGCTGTATTGAATAAAGATTTCAATCAGAGAGGATACTTTCATCAAAACGTTATTGTTATTTCAAATCAAATTAATATAAGTCAAATATCAATCCAAATAAGAAATCTGATGAATTATTAAGCTCAAAATAACTAAATGAAAATCATCAAGTTAAAAAAGTCAATCCCGAAAACAAACAAGGAACCGACTTGAGCTAGACCATTTTTAAATCTAAAAATTCAACCCACCTTTCGCAATTGTTTGTCAGAGGTGACAAATTAAGAAAATTCTAGCTCACAAAAGAGTCAATGTCAAATCAAGTACACAACTATATTCACTCTCAATCAATCTCATGGTAAGAACGCGACCGGTCCTCCTCATCATGGTTTGGCCAATAGCTTACATATGATCATTTACGAGTCCTCGATCGTGGTTGCCGTCAAATAACACCATTATATTATGATCACGACTGTAGCCCGTATGCTCCCCAATGGCTCTGTCTTTTGAGATGTGAACCATACGGTGCACTTGATATGACAAAAAGCCCTCTGTCAGCTAAGATTGACTTAAACTTATCTCCTTAGACAAACACCACCCCGTTCTTCTGGGACGACTAACCATGGCCGACAAAGATCCTAGACAGATCGACTACCTCCTCTAAATAAACTAAGGACTACACAACCCGACGATGTAATGGGATCTTGATCGGTGCATCATCATTCCCCAACCATCGCCTTTAAGTTAGGAAGATGAATCTCATAAATCAATTCCAAAATTCGCTTATATCGCTATGCATTTGTCAATCTAACGATTAACCTTAATCGAAAGTTATCTCTCAATATTGAGATAAGTAATTAACTATAGGTGTTTGCGCCTATATGAAACCTTGAATCATATCTAAAGTCCTCACGAAATGAGAGCAAAATCTTCATGTAGTGTCTTATCTACTATTCTATCTTACGAAAATTAAACCAATATAAATCATACTCTTCATTTATAGGTTGAATTTTGAGCCCATGCCCAAGCACGCAAGCATAAATGACTAACTAATTTACTGCATTACCACTTCATTGAGTTTACCTTCGGCCACAAGAAAAACAGTAATTAAGAAACCATAATGAACTAGACTGGGTTAAATAAAAAAAAAAATAGTAATGCTATTCCAGCCATCCTTTGGTTCCTTTCGAGCAGCTAATTTTTAGGACTGTAGCGAGCGACTGTTGCTGAATCCTAAAAGAGTGATGGGATTGAAGTGTCTGTCATGTTTTTTATTGCTGATTTTGTGGCGTTTTGTAGATCCCTTTATTAGCAGGGACTTCAATTGGACTTTCTATCTAAGTTCTTCCATTTGGCTGCTATGAAAAGTTGAAATCTAATTTTATTTCGTGATTATAAATACAAATTTGAAGCATGTAAAGAAACAATTGAACAGCTTAGGTTTTTTTTGGAATCTTTTTTTTTGTTTTTGAAAAATACATTTGATTTGTGTGTTTGAGTTGCTTTCTATGTATTTTTTTTATTTTTTAAAACAAATCAAGTTGTTATAAAAATACTTAAAGTTTTAAATATTTTTAGGTAGTTTTTTTAATGATAACTACATTGGATACTACTAGTAGTTGTAGACCACCAATCATAAATTCACCCATCATCAATCACCTCATGCAATATTCAATACAACAATAACAACAAAAGTCTTTATCACACGGAGTTGGCTACCTGGATCCCTTCTGTAATGTATCCGATTAAGTGTCATATTTTCATTTAATCCTAATAAATAAATGCCATTTTTTATACTTTCTAAGTCCTTTTAGGTATACCCCTACACTTCTTAACATAAGCAAAATCTAATAAATCTACTCTCCTAACTGAGTCATCGGAAGGCCGATGTTTTATGTGACCAAACCATCTAATGCGACTCTCTCAAATCTTATCTGTCACTAGAGCTACTCTAATTTTATCATGTATATAATAAAGTCACTCATCCACTGAGCATCTTTACCTCTATGTATAATTTCATGCTTCTCTTTCACATACAAACATTATGTGCCATAAAGCATTTCAAGTCTCACATACCATCTTATAAAATTTTCACTTGAGCTTAAGTAGTAGTTTCCTATCACACAACAAACCCAATGCATTCCTCCGCTTCAACCATCTAACTTGAATTATACTAATAATATCATCTATATCACCATCGCTCAGAACAATAGACCCAAGATATCTAAATTGTTCGCTCTTTTCATGACGATCACCCATTATTATCACTCTAACACTAGATCTTCTATAACTAAAATTATACTTCATGTACTCGGTTTTAGATCTACTCAAACGAAAATCTTTAGACTCTAAGGTCGACCTTCATGATTCAAGTTTGTTTTCAACTCTCTCTCTAATTTTATCAACAAGGAGATCATTAGCAAAAAACATACACCAAGGTGAAATCCTAAAATAGGAAGAACATTCATAACTAAAAGCAAAGAAATATGAGCTTAAAGCCAAGCTTTGATGTAATTCATCTAAAATAGGAAAATAATTGGTCAATCCTCCTTGTGTTTGAACATAACTGATAGCTCCAGTATATATATCCTTAATGACTTAAATATAAGTGATATTAATTCCCTTCTTTTTAGAACTCTCCAAAGCACTTCTCTTTGAACTTTATCATATTCTTTCTCTAAATCAACAAATATCATATGTAGATCCTCCTTACTCTCTCTATACTTCTCCAATAAATCATTCAACAAATGTATAACCATAAAAGACCTACCAGGCATAAATCCAAACTGATTTCGAGAAACTTTTGTATCATATCATAGTCTAATTTTAATGTATGTCACATTAACTTAATTCATCTAAAATTTGCACTCTCTCCTGCATCACCTTTATTCTTAAAAAATAGTAACCACCCTTTCTTCACTCATCGACATATTTTAAATCTTTAAAATAATATTAAAAAGCTTCATAAGCCAAGTAATTTATTGATCGCCTAAGCATTTCCACACTTCTATTGAAATATCAATAGATCCTATTATTTTTTCACACTTCATTTTCTTTAAGGCCTCCAACCTTAATTTTACTAATACAATGATACAAAAAAAATTTTATTTTTATTTAAAATGCTAAGATCACAAAAGTCAATCATATTCTCACAATTTTATTAAAAGTTTATCAAAATATTTCATCCACCAATGTTGAATATCCTCTTCTAAAAAAAAATATTTTATGATCTTCATCCTTAATATATTTCACTTGAACTAAATCTTTAATTCTCATATCACTTTAATTGGCTAACTTATACATGCGTTTATTGTCCACTTTAGTATCTAATATATTATATAAATTACTAAATGTTGGGTTCGTCACATCACTTTTTTTTATTGCAATATTTAATAAAAATGCAACCTATTTAGAATACAAAACCCATTTTAATTTTGTATCAAAATACAAGTAAAACTAAATAAAATTGTAAATTAAAAAAAAATAGAAAGTTATATCAAATGGGATTGTAATAACTTTCTTAATGAATAAGCAAATCATGTTTCTTGCTTCCATGATTATAATCCTTGATCGAATTTGAGATTTAATAATTCTAGGAATGATCATCTCATTATATGAGGCTTATTTTTTGGTAGTTTCCCCCTTCCTTTCCTTTCTTCACATATTTTTTTATTTATTTATCATTATTAGTTGAAAATGAAATATGAGTACGATAGAATATATGTTTAGGTTAGACATGCTAAATATGAATTTCTTTCATTGCTTGAAAGTTTATTATTGCATATATCTTTAAATGATCCTTAATTATTAAAGTTATAAACCTCGTTTGGCTTTTTACTAGTATGATCGAATCGTCGCTTGGCAAATTGCGGGCTATATTTTTAAAGAATCTACGACGGAAAACTACATTTTCAATCTAATCTCAAAGCGATAGCAAAAGCAATTTGACTTTTTGAAAATAAAAAAATTTGTAATACCCACCACAATTTAGACAACAGTTTCTTCTGCAATAGCTTCACCATTGTTTTTCTATACAACTGCAATTGTCTAAAACAGACCCATAATTGATAAAAGAAAATCAAAGATAATTTATTTTAATTGAATGCTTTCATTTTTTTTTAATGAAATGCAATAAATACTTTTTTTTGAATTAATAGTTTGTGTTTTATGATTTTTGTTTATTTGTTTTAGCATCATATAATAGATTCTTATTATAAAATATAGACTCTAAGATATCAATTCAAGATCTTATACAAAACTTTAAGGTGGCTTACCACATGATAAAATATCAAGGTCAATCAATAATAATAAAATCATACAATTTAGATGTTGAATGCTCGGTCTATTTACAACCCTATTTTATTATGAGCGATGCTAAACAAGATCTACTGTGGCACATATGAATCATAAAATTAAAGAACAATATTTTTGGTTATATATTGAGATCTACAAAATTTAAGAACATCAACAAAGTATAGTATGTTTGGACATTTCCTAAGTTTTGAATGCTTGGCAGCCAAAATTTATTTGCATGAGTATAATATTATCAATATAAATAGGGTTTTAAACATAAAATTAAGCCTGAATTTGATGAAGATTATTATATTGCCAATATAAATGGAAGCTTGAATTAAGATACGTTTTCTCAAAGATAATAGATGAGGTACAATATAGAGCTTTCAAGTTTGAAATATTACAATTATCTTATTACTAGAACTATTGCACTTTTGCTTAATAATTCTAAAAAACCTTTCACATCTCACCTAAAGTATATTAAATATGGACCAACACTAGTATTATGTGTTACTAAATTTGATTTTCCTTAATAAAATTTGGTTCATGAATATTAGTAAAACGAAATAGTAAACAACTTAGTTACAGAATGATTTAAATTTGATTTTGTTAAATCTAAATTTACACCAAAGCCCACACTAGAAGTCTATGCCATAATATATTCATGAACCTGTATCTAAAATTAGGTGTCATAACCTAAATCTAAACTTGAATATAACTTGATGTACACCTAAACTTGAATTAAAATATGAAGTTATTTATAACTTAGAATTTAAAAATTATATAAATTGACATTGTTAAAATCATACGAATAGTTCGATGATGAATTCTCAAGAAATTATTATGGTATTATCCTTACAATGAATGATCAAACTAATATCAATTTTATTCTTAAATCTTAGTTTCTTGATGTACAAGTTCATTGAAAAATATTATCAAAAATTCAAATTATACAAAAACTAATTTATTATTAATGGTAGTATATTTTAAGAAAAATAAAATTCAAAAGTCCATCTATGTAATTGAATCCCTAAATTGAATCCATAGGTATAAATCACAAAAACCATCACCTTGGAAGCCGTTCGAGAGATCAATGAATCCCATAAGATTAGATAAGTAGATTTCATAGTATTAGGCCTCGATCAATATATAACTTATTCAAGGTAGTGGAGTCTATCAAATACATAGCTTTGAAGTCATATTATCCAAATGATATCATCATTGTTCATTAAACTGAAGAAGTTATTTAATCCTAACACGTGCTTCTTTAGAAGATTATTGTGGGCTCTGAAAATTCGTCACCGACCTCTCGATGAAAAGAGTATGGTTTAATGTCGGTCAAACTTTCAGAAGGCAAAATGAAATAGTAGATAAGACACTACCTAGAGATTTTACCCTCATTTTGTGAGGATTTTAGATATGGTTCTAAGTTTCCTATAGGTAAAAGCACCTATAGTTAATTACCCCTCCGAATACTGAGAGAGAACTTCTCATTAAAGCTAGTCGTTAGGTCACTAATTATTTAACGTATAGTAGCAATATGTGTAGTTTAAAATTTAAGCTTATGAAATTCATCATATTAACTTAAAGCGAATGGTTGGGAGAATGATGATGCACCTGAACAAGATCTCATTGTTCCGTCATCCCACGCTGTCATGGTCCATAATCTATTTAATCAGAGGAGGTAGTTGACCCAACCTAACTGAAGGATCCTTGTCAGCAACTATAAGTTGCGTCATCCAAAAGAACCTTGTAGACCTATGGTAGTGTTTGTCTAAGGAGACAAGTCTATCTTAGCTAACATAGAGCTTTTTGCCCTATCAAGTGCACCCTATGGTTTACAACTCAAAGGACAGAGTCATTATGGAGCATACGGGCTACAATCATGATCATAAGATAATGGTCATTTGGCGGCCCACGGTCGATTACATTGGTGGCAATATGTGGAGCTTATTATGGCCCACGGACAAGGACCGCAGTTCCGCCTTAGCGTGAGATTGATTAAAAGTGACATAAATACACTTGATATTAGCTCCTTGGTGATCTAGAATTTTCTTAATTTGTCACCTTTAATAAACAATTGTGGAATGTGGGTTGAGTAGAATTTGTTTTAAGTTTTTATATTATGAATTTCATTTATGGAGCCTATTGGCCAAACCACACAAACAAAAGACACGGTTCACGTCCTTACTAGCATGAGATTGATTAAGAGTGAATATGAAAATACACTTGACTTGACATTAACGATTGATCTAAAATTTTCTTAATTTGTCTTGATAAACAATTGTGAAATGTGGGTTGAGTAGAGTTTGCTTTTAAGTATTTATATTATGAATTTCATTTAGACATTTATAACTTAATAGCGTATTAGAATTTTCCTTCAAATTAATACTTGTTTTAAATTAAATTGATCCAAAATTGCAAATGCATTTGGATAGTGGTATCCCCTCCGATTGAAATCCTCATTCAACATAGTCATTGGGGTAAATAAGTCTGTTTAATCATTTAATTTATTATTTTTTGGATCATGTTCATTAATTTAATAATGAGGATCAAATTTAAATTTATACTTTGAGAATTTTGAATTTGAAATTATTGAATATAAATATCTTTGATATTTTGGTAATAATGATCATTCTGGTTGATATCTTCAACCAAATTAGTCATCATTGAGGAGTTATGAGATAGTCGTTATACTATCATATAATAAACTTAACTTTTTAGAGATTTTCTCAAGTGAAGAAAACTATAACATCATTAGATTTTGTTCGGGACGGTCATAAACCCAACGAGAATCAACCCACACCTGACGCTAGATTCATTCGCATTCGGTGCTTCGCATCTTGGTGGTTTAGAACATCTGCAATTCATTTGTGTCTTAATGTTGAAATTTTGTTGACTACTTCTGGGGGAAAATTTTCACTAGTTTAACTCTTAATTTAAGCGAGATCGATAACATGCGGTCATTGACTTATGTAACATTAGTGTTGATATGAATTTTGAACATTTGTAACATAAGATCAATGTCATGATTATCTATTTCAAAATATCATTTCAAATTGCATCTTCTCTGTCGTATTTATTCTTTAGAAAAGTACCTAGTAGGGGATTCATTAATACTTTTGTCCATTTATAGAGATTGTAGTGTAAAATCGATTGAGAATTTAAGAGTTTGACTACACAAAGAAATCCTCCAATGCAACATAACATATTTCATAAAATATTAGTATAATGATTTTCTTGAATCAACATCTTACGAATGTAGGAATTCAAATTTCTAATTTCATTATACATATCTTGATCCAGTAATTTTGAGTTTGAAATCACTTCAAGATATGTGTAACTCTTTTTTAGGATATTCATAGAAATTATTGAATGTTTAAATTAAACATAATGACACTTTGTGATGTCGGTAGGACTTAATTATGATTAATCTGTGAGTCTACTTAGCTCTCACATTTAATTATAAATTATGAGATCTTTATGGATCAAATTGTTTAAAATTTGCATGCAAAGATCATGCTTTTGATGTAGGTAGACAAATCTAATAATGAATTTATCCACTAAACCTCATAATGTATTTATTTAATATCTGTGAGCGGCGAGGTTTCCGTATTCAACTATAAATATGGGACAGGTTCAATTCATTTTCATTCAGATCTATTCAATTTTTCTAGGTGTTTTGAAAGTTGTAGATGCGATATGATTCTGTTTGTTTAGAAAATAGTTTTGGAATCTTATTAAGTCTTTTTATATGTCTCGCTTAAACATAACTATATTTTTACTTTAAGCTCTTGTATTTTTGGGTTTTTTTTTTATTCCAACTCAATTTATGTTTCAAATTCAACTTAAGTTATTATTAAGTTCGATTATTCTCTTATTTATTTTCATTCAAGTCATTTGTTACTGTTCAATCTAACGATATTTTGGCATCCACGACATCGTCCGCATGCATTAGGATTGCTTTGATCTACCCATCACGCTCTTCTAAAATGGGTGATCGGTATCGCACATGCAATGTAGTCTTCAATCTCACCACGCTCTTCTAAGCGCAGTAGGGTCTTTAAATATACTTGCATTGATAAGTGTAACTTTATATGCATTCATCAAAAAAAATTTTATTCCTTCCTAATGAACAATGTGAGTTGAAGACATGCACAAAATTTTTTGAAATTAGAACATAAATCAACAATAATAATATTTTTGTTCTCTTTTTTAGAGAGATGGTAGACGAGTAAGGTAGGGAAGATCACTTGGTTAAGAGAGAAGTGAAAGAAATATAGGTTGCAAGTGGTTTAGGCACTAAGAAAAATAACTAATGTTGAATACTATAATGAAGGTAAAAGATGTCCATAGCTAGGTTATATGGTGGTTGTGCTTACGCCAAGAAGAGGAAAGAAAGTCTCTTATGTGTAGACTAGTGAGACAGTAAGCAATCATAGCGGGGAGGAAGAAAGAATTACATGAGGGAGCTACCGGTCAGCAGTCACTTGTGAAATAGAAAAGCTAGAGCGAAACAGGAGCCTCGATTTGATGAAATATGAGTCAGGAGGTGATTCCGTTAGGTAGGTTCAAGAGGAGAATCACAGAGCGAAGTGAATGTGTGTTAAAGATGGTTGATCCATGAGGCTTAGGCACTAAGAGAGCTGAACCAAAAGATGGAGTTAGGTTCAGTGGAGAAGCAAGAAAGAGGAATGAAAAGAAGACTTGTCAAATTGGAAGGAAGAGGAAATAAATAAGGTCTTGAGGTGGCAGCTATTATCGGGAGGAGAAGAAGAAAGATGTTAGGTAGAATGGATTCAGATTCTTGGAAGGTTTTGGAAGCCTTCGATGATGGAGACGAAGGGAGTGAAGACGAATAATGGGAAGAGAGCTACTCCATGTATATATTGTTTGAAGTAGGGACAAGGAGGGTCTGGAGAGGGAGGAGAGCGTTGTTGTCAGCTGGAGCGAGAGAGAGGAAGGAGCCACCTCCTTGGTACATGGGACCTGCCGAGGGTGGGCAATTGCCAAAAAAAAAAAAAAATTATGAGGGTATTTTAGACTTTAATATATTTACTTTAAACTCTCCAGTCTCCTCCCCAAAATAAACCCTTGACCGGCGATTCGCCTCTTAATCTGAAGCCAGTATCCGCCGATCTCCCTCTCTCGGCTCTCTCTTTCGCACTTTGCCCACCCTCAAGAGCGGATATTCTCCCTCATTTTCGATCGTCGACGCCGTCCCGCCATCCCGGACCGCCTTACCCGAGGGTGGGCAATCTTCATGTGTTACCGTCTTTCCCGATGCCCTTGCGGCGGTATGGTGAGGCGGTAGCAACTCGAGGAGTTCCGGTTCTTCAAGGCAAGGAATTCTTAGTGAAGAGATGGCGAGAAGATCTACATTCGTGTCTTAATCGAATATCTAATAACTAACTATTTCATCGATTTGACTTCTTTTTTCTTTTTTTTCTTCTTGATAGAAAATGGAGAGGGAGAAGCGAGAAGTTGGAGAAGCTAAGCGGAAGGAGAAGGAGGCAGAGAAGGAGGAAAAGAGGATAAGGTTATTGGTGATCTTCCATCCTTTATATATTAAAACTTTTATTTTTAATTCAATTGAGAATGATTGAGCCTTGTTTGATTTTCAGGTATAATACTATTTATAAGCATAAATAAAATCATCCCTCCATCAATTATTGTCTCGATTTTTCTATTGTAAATTCTTGAATTTTCTCTTTAGCATTTCTCCAAATCTAAATATTGTAGAGTGTCTTCGAGTTACATTAAAATTTCACATAGACTTTATTCATCATTGATTTAAGATTAATAATAAAATATGTTTAATTATTTATGTACTCTAAATCCCAAATCGAGAATGTCATTAAATCTTACAACACTTGTTATAAATTTATTAGAATTGCTTTCAAATTATGATCAAATCACGTCTTTTATATGACTTTTGATAAAGAGAACTTCCCAATTTAACTCTAATTTTTCATTACATAATAATGGAGAATCATGGGTATTTGGTGTATGAAGTCCAATTCTCTTTGAAATTCTTGGGATAGACCATGCATAATGAGATATAGTCATTTTTGTTATGCAATGCATTTAATTTTGTTGATACTGGAGTTGAATTTCATCTAGAGACGTGTTATGCCTAAAGTTTCGCTTTACGTGATCGCTCTTCTTTTCAATATTCAATTTCATTCTCCTTTGAGATTATTTAACAAATGCCACATGATTGATGACAAACTTGTGCGCGATTATCCTAAACCAAGTCTAACACATATTTGTAATTACAAGAAAAGTAGTCCTTAAATTTGTGTATTAATCATTAGATTAGGGCATTCAAAGTTATTTTTTATCACATATAGTAATCATTAATTATATGCTTTATGCAGGTGATATTGAAGGATTAGGCTATTCAATAATATTTTTGAGTGCAACATTCTTTCAATCAATTAAGGTATGTGAATAGCATTTTTAATTTTAACAGGGCGAAGGTGTGCCTTTTTAAGATATTATTGGTTTAATTTTATTTTAAAAGGCGAAGGTGTGCCTTTTTTAAATATTGTTGGTTTAATTTTATTTTAAAAGGCGAAGGTGTCGTTATTCTTGAGATATTATGAATTTGTTTTGAAAAGGTTGAAAGTGTGTCATTATTTATTGATTTATTTTTATTTGCCTATCATATTTAGGATTTTCTAAATGGATCGTTATTTAAAGAGAAAAGAACGAGTTGATCTTGATATCGATAATCTTAGACGATCACGGCTTCGTCAGATTTGGAGTTATGATGTTAATGGAGAGAGATAGAATCGTAGAGCATATTTGGTAAAGGGACACATCAACCTAAAAGTCATAATTTTCTCAAACAATGATAGACAATGTTGCCGCATTTAATTCAAAGTGGTTTGAGGAATATCCATATTGGTTAGAATATCTGAGAAAGATCATATTATTATATTGCTATTTATTTAATGAGAACAAGTTCTTATAAATCAAGGAGGTGGAGATTCATTTTATCGAAGAAGGATTTAAAATTAGAAAAGAAAAGAAAAGTTCTTGTTAGCGTTGGTGAACAATAGTGTATTCTACGTAAGGAAGCAGGTAAAGTGTGAAGACTGACACTTCTGAAAATATACCCATGTGGTTGATTAATTCAAAGTGTCTTATGAAGATGTATGCATCCATTACTTTCAGTATGTTTGAGAAGTAAAAGGGATGGAGCACATGATCATCAATCGGTTGAAGCGGTGTTTTAATCGGTCTATGAGTCTTTTTTTTTGTATTTCTTATACATTTTGATGATTGATATTTTAGGTATCGCAGATGAATTATCCTGTCCACTGCAAAAAAAGACAAAGATTGAAAATGCAAATTAGTGCGAATATCAAAACAGCGATTCTGAGATAATGAGAAATATGGATGAGATTGTACATGAAGTATATTTTTGTAATGTTTTTTGAGATTCGGATATATAGGATATGAGTTCTGCACTAAAACTGAGAAGTATCAGGGAGGTGAAAAGAAATAATTTACATCCTTATTTGTTGATACATAATTGATGCAACTTCAAGGCTGAATAATCATTTTTTAAAACGAGTTACTTCTTTGTGTGGCATCTTAAACCAGTGATTCATTCTTTACTTTGATAAAAAAACTTATTACTTACAAGAGTTATATCCTGAGTTGCACTACAGGTTGACTTGTGGCCGGACATGACTTTCCCATATATTCATCATGTCATTAATTGATTTCTTATCTTTAAATGGTATTCTTGATGCTTTAACGAGACGAAGAAGGATGGGTGTATCCTTTTAATTTATAGACTTATTATTTTGGCACTAACTTTGGTTCTAACAGTGGAAGGCATTTTTACTGATGAAGATTGTACTTGTCGATTAGCGTAGGTAGAATGAGTGATGATTGGCTGTGAGCTTTATGCCTCATATGAGAAAGTATTTGAATCGATTAGATGAATATCATAATTCTTCTCAGAATAATCAGCGAAATAGATTAAGAAGTTTGTAAGCTTTTTATTAGATTGATGATAATATACAATTCATCACTTTTATATTAATTTAAATTCACCTTTTTTTAAGTACTTTTGCTTTGAAAATAAAAGGCGGTTCGCCCGGCTGATGACAGAGAGAGAGTGAGGAGAGGCCTTCACAACGTATCCCCTCCATTGATTTCCCCTTTTTTTCCCTTCTTTAAGAATAATATTCATCCCACTTGTTTCAGCTAGACATGGGTGATGAGTGTTGATAACCTGATATTTGGAAGAGAGCGTTTGGGCGGTGGACATAATTGGATTTGTGCATTTAAAACTCAATGATTTTGATTACTATTATTATCTTTTTATCTTTTTTTTTTCTTTTTTAACATGAGCATTCATTTTGCTAAGGTTCAACAACAATAACAACAAGCTTTTATCCCATTAAAGTGAGTGTACATGAATTATTAATTGTTGTGTCTTGTATGTCAGTGTATTTAATTCAAGTTATACTAAAGACATTTTTTATACATCTTAATCAAGTATTTTTAGGTCTATCTCTACCTTTCTTAACATAAGGCAAATCTAATGAATCTACTCTCTGGCCAGTCATCAGGCGTCAACCTTTATGTGGCCAAACCATCTAAGGCTCAAAGGTAATAATTAAATTGAATGTTATAACTCAAGTGAATAAATGAACTTTTAATCACTAATCTATCTGATTAAGGGCATATATTTCTAAATCACTTTTAAATTCTTTACTCTTTTTATATCTCCTTTAATTTTGTCATGTAACTAATTAAGTATGATGATTTTAAACATCAAGAATGTACCCCCCCCTTTTTTTTTCTCTTTTTTTTGTTGGTGTAAATATTAATTTGATTTAATTAGTTTAATTTGAAATTTTTTTATTTTTAATGATAATAGTTAAATCGCTAAATGAGAGTGTATATATATATATATGTGTGTGTGTGTGTGTGTGTATTGCCTTGTATATGTATTATGTCACGTATTGGTCCTTACTACTCAATCTAGTCTGATTTCACATTGATTTCAAATTAAATTACTTGATTTATCATTTTTTTTACAACTTGTGTAATTTGATTTAATTTCATTGATTTCATATATATATATATATATATATATATATATATAAATGTAATGGATTATTTATTGTTTTAATATCTCTTTCCTTTTGTTAATATAATTCAAGTTATGTTGATTTTAATTTAACTAAATTTTCTTGAATCAACTTATCTAATACTTCTCTCTACTATTTTTTGAATGATATGTATGTTACTCTTTCAATGAATTCATTGGTATACACCTCTAATTATGTATTACTACACTTTGCCGAATTATGTTGATTCTCTCATTCGATAATCCTTAGCAACTTAAATATCTTTCAAGAGTAACTTTAATATTCTAAGCTCATTGACACCGTTTTTATGAATGGATGTCATCCAGTGGGTTTCTACGAGGACTAAAGTTTTTTCAATCTGACTCGTGTGATATTAATTTATAATCTATCATTATTATTATACTTTTCGATTGATTCAGGATCATATCTGAGGGTTAACAACTGCCAAGCTTCCTCAGTAAAAAAATTATTCTACAACATATATGAAAAGATCAAAAGAAAGAGCAAGAGCTTTCTGGTCATCATCTTCATTGTCATGATCATCTTGATCACCATCCTCTTCCACAAGTAGCTTACATGAAAAGTGATAGGATTCACATGAAGAGAGTCACTAAAGATATCCGATTCAGGAAAGATGTTAGAAGTTGTAACTTCCAAAACATCTTCAAGAACTGTATAGATCACAGCCTGTCTACTTTTGATCTAAGCCTATCTATTTTAATATATGTAATATATGCTTGTATGCTTTTGATCAAGCCTTGCCATCTCTTCAAAAAGTTTTACCTTATAAAGGTATGGATTCAAGTACAACCATCTTTTGCTCATTAATTGTTAAAACATGAGCAACAACATGACACTAAAGCAAAATTAATTAATGCTATGTGGTGTAAAGAGAAGCTTCATCGTTATCTTGTTGGACCTTTCATGATTTATCTAGTTGTACATTTAAAAATGGGAACACCCTGAAGGATCCATCTTGCAGAAACCTCACTCAATAGGCATAATAAATAAAGAAAACAGAGGATTAGAGGATTAGAGGATTGAAAGAGTTATATAAGCCTATCATATAAGGAGTTAAAATTGGGGAAAAGCGATCCTCAAAACTCAACAATGTCAAAAAACATAATGATCATACATGTGGAAATAACAATTTAAAATATTTAATGGTAAATGTTTAAACTTCCATAAGAGCTCTCAAGAACTTTATCTATCAAAATCTCTCAAAACCCTCATAAACTCTTCCTCAGAGCCCACTTAAGAATATAAAGTCACTTGAGTAATACTTAATGACATAAATTGTCTCAAAAAGATCATAGACATCAAGTTCTAATGACATTGGAGATATAAAGGCGTTACAACTTCTTTGAAGGAGAACATTATTCACAGAAAATGAACCCAACGAATACTACAAAAGATAATTAGCCTTGGATATTAAAATATGACAGTTCTTGACATTATATCTACTCAAATATTCAGTGCATCTTCAGTGTATCATTCGGGAACAAACATTATTGCAAATAACAATAGTTAAATCTCTCATGGGATAAACAGGCTAGACACAGATACACAAAACATTTGACCATAAAAAACATTATTGCAAATAACAACAGTTGAAACCTTTTAACCCAGAACTCTGCAGTCAAAAAGAGGATACTCCTCTTAGCAATTTACTGTCTAAAAAAAACAAAAAATTATAATTTAGCAACAGTCAAGATGAAAGATTCAGCAAACAAGGCAAGCATATCAGCGAATCTCTTAATCAGATGGTGCTGTGAACCATTCATAGCAATACCTTATCATTATGCTATCCATTTTAGCATGTCTTATCCTAGTGGATATTAATAATATATTTCCTATTATTGCCTATATGTCAGTACCCATCATTATCTCAAACTTCAAATTATGCAAAGGCATAACAAAAGAGACTCTTGTAAGTAAAGAAGGTGGTAAAACATATACAAAGCTGATCGCATATAATTTTCAATTTATGCAGATAATGAACATGAATGACAAAAATTTAGTAACTTACTTCCTATTATGGTAGAGGTCATCATCCTCGAGGAGAAGGTAAATGTCACTGCTCCTCACAATTCCAATCAAAGTTTTTGTTGCTCTTTCAATCACAGGGATAACATCAAAATGTTTTTCCCAAATAATATGCAAAGCATCTGCAATTGTTTGATCTCCAAAAAAATACAAGGGAACAACTCTTATCAAATCTGAACAAGGTGAAAATTAGTTTAGTAATTATAAGCTATAATATTAAACTCTGGCATGAGATTCAATGAAGATTAGGCTTTTCCTTACCCAAAATCAGAGATTGGCATTTCTACAATTTGATCATCAAGTCCATGCGACTGAAGAAGCAGCTGCAAAACTGCATTCTAGCGCAATAGTATACATTTACAATCTATGAAGATATAACTTCTCTTTGACTCTTAAAGCAACAAAACCATTACATTTGATACGCTAATCACTACCCAGAATCAAAATCCACACACTCACAAGCCTTGGCAATAATTCAAAACTGATTCGTGTCATTTAATTCACAAAGAACACAGATTTGTGCTGACAGATATCAGATCTTTCATTCATAGTAAAGTTGCAAATGTCAATAAAACATTTACAAACTAACTCAAGGTTAAAACAAGCTCACAAAGGTTGACACTTACTGGTATCAAAATAAACTGGAAATAATCTACAAACTAGCACACTACCTTTGCCAGATATTAGCTTTCATAACTGCTCAATGGTTTAACAAGTTAAGGTCCTTAGCAGTAGTTCCCAAACATGAATATTTATGTCTGTCCGTAGTCATCGATTGTATTACCTGGCTGACAACACAAGAGTTTGATGATTCTACAACTGGCACAACCTTCAATATTCTATGTTTGGAGAAGAGCAACATGACCCGAAGGAGGGAATCACTAGGGCTGGCGGGGAAAAAGGGCTCCCATAGGAATAACTTGGCCAGTTCACCAATCTGCTTTTAAGCGATCTTTAAGTCATAAAAGATTCAAATTTCAAGCTTTAAAATGCAAAAGATAAAGTAAAGGCACATAGGATTATCCTTGGTTTGTTATCTAACTGGTTTACAGCGTTCATTTCATCATTTTTTAATAAGAAGACTATCTTTTGGTTAAATTTGAGAATGAAAAAATTTTTCTTAAATGAAACAACAGATGGGTTGGAGTTGAAAATAAGCAAATCGGTTAAACATTTCAAGAAAGGCCTCAGATATAAACAGTACTACAACTTCAAATCAAGTGCTTTTGCTACTCAAGAAAGGTTTTCTACAAAAAAGAAACATGGGAAAATTAGACTATTGGGGATAATCCTCATTCATGTCCATCCATCACTACCCAGTTGCATGAATTCTTTTTAAATCTTGAATTATATATTTCATAACAGAAGAAATCAGAAAGCCGAACCTTCGTTTGTCCAATCTGTGAAATTTGATCCAGCATTGAGAGAAACCCATGGTTGCCAATCTTTAAATCAACACCGACTTTATCAAACTCCTAATAAAGAAAAGTTGCAAAAAACAAAAACAAAAAATAAAAAATGAAAACAATCCTTGCAGCTGAGAAAAGCTCAAGAAACTATCAAAAGAATAATGAATGCTAGGAGAGATTTACATACATACCACATAATTCTTATGTATTTACATCTCTACCGCCTAAATTTCAATTTATATATATATATATATAACATCTTAATATTCAATATAATATTAAAAATATCATTTTATTCACTTTTTAAAAATAAAATGCATCTTTTTAAATATAAAAAAGTATTAAATAAATAAATATCTAATTTTAGATATTAGATATATAAATACATAAGAATTATATGGTATGCATGTAAATCCCTTTACTACAACTCTTCCTGATAAGCATTTCACGCTAAACAGGTGGTTGATGGGAAATAAACACAATTCAATCATAATGGCACAATCAACTTACCTCAAGCGACCATAGGACCATGCTGGAAAACTCAATGAACCCGATATCGCGGTCTACAAAATTACCACGATCAGATGACACCGCATCAATAATGGGTGCGCCGAAAACATTTCTTTCATATAATGATCTGATTGCATCTTGGACGCAGTCAACGTGTTTCAGCTCCAAAACTGCATTTTCAGACAAAACCAATATCAGCACACAAAAAAATAGAAAAAAACTCGCGGTTTAAAAATCAAGAATCTCCAACCTGGGGCTTCGAGGAAGTTAGTAATGGAGTCGATGGGAATGTGATCAAGAAAAGATTGGAGGGTAGAGCTGGAGGCCAATGGGTTCAAACTACCACTACAAATAGAGGGGGTATCATCAAATTGCGAGTTTGGAGAAAGAACAACGCCGTCCTTTGTATGCCCATCAATGGAGTCGTTCAAACCCTTGGGTATGTTGTTCAAGTCCATGGCCGGACTCTTTGGCAGCAGTGCCTAGCTCTCTGCGGCAACTTCGCAAACACCTTGCGTGAGTCTCACTTTGTAGCGATAGCGATTTCAGTCTAGGAAAGTCGGCGAGGGAAGCAGTACGAGTCGTGTTGTTGCAACGCGTGGCAGGTTAGGCTGCAAGCAAGGCAGAAAAGTTCCGCCACGTGGATTGATAACAAATCTTCTTGATGTTTTTTTTTTCGGGGGAAAATTGAATCGTCAGAAATTAGAAAGAAAATAATAATTCAAGTGCTCTAAATAAATGTATGTAACCTAAAATATTTAGGCTTAATTAATAAATATGAAAGTAAATTTTAATAAATAAATATGTTTTCGATTAATTAGCATTAATTATAATTTTTCATGATAATTAAATTGTAACAGTATATTAAGCTATAATTAAATATGATTAATTACACAATCACATAATTATTCAAGCTAAATTATAATCCACAAATTTGATAGATAAAAACGTAAAATTTCTTCCAAATTATTAAATATTTGATAAAAAAAAGAAGTTAAAACTGTTGATTAAAATGTTGATTGACCAAATTAACACATAATTGTTAATTCTTAATGAAATGGAGGTCATTCATAGAGATCTTAAGATATAAAGACACGTGTGATGGTTGAGACTTTAATTGTTAGACTAAAGAATGAGATGTTATTCAATCAAATTCGAAAGATAATATTGATGTCTAATGTGAGAATTTTTTTATGCCTATCTAAGTTTATAAAGTGGAGCTCTATTATGTTGTAGGTGGGATTTAAACCTAAGATCTTGACAATAATTTTTAAAATTCTTATCAATCGGACAAATTAGCACTCACATGTAAAAATATTTTTAGGGGCATACTGCATAAGGCTCATCTTTGACAAGCAAGTTTAGAACTTATAATAACTTCATCAAAAAAGACAATTGACCCATCAAAAGGCTCTTAAATCTATCATTTTAATTCATCTCTCAATCCAGCTCATGTATTACTTTTTTTTCTTTTCATAGCTGGATGCCACATAAAATAGTTTGTTAAGACACATTACCGAATGATAGAAAGTTCAACACAATTAAATTATTTCTCATTAGATATACTAGTTAATTCAATGATTGTAGTCGACTAAAGATCAAACCATTTTTATCCTAAGATATATATTTTGAAGAAAGGAAGATTATGATACCATAAGGAAAATTATGATACCATAACTTCAAGAAGTCGTGAAATGATCATGTCAATGGATTTGACATCTCATCTGTCATGTGTTGACGATTAAGATTGCTTTATGATAATAAATTGACATCTTAAACTGTGGCATGTTAGCAATCATATTGATATGGAGTCATATGGAGCATTTAATCACTTTGGTATATAGAACGGTGATGAAATGCCTCATGTGCTTAGAGGGATCACTTTGGTATATAATCATTCAAAACTCAAGTAGAAAAGAAGGGAGATGTGGTTACAAAATGTTAGTTTTGCCTCTTTGTGAGAGGCATTTGAGAAGTTCGATATTAATTGAATTGATCTAAACAATCCTATTAATATCTACTATTCTATTACAAAGGTATATTTGGAAGGGGGGAATCGATATCTCATCATCATTGCTATTCTTATAAAATTTTATTGGAAAGCTAGGATCAATTAATGTATTAATAAGCATTAGAGGGATTTTGCTAGCTAGCTAAGTCTAATTGGACCCCCTATTAGGAAATGCTTTGACATGTTGATCTATCACAAGAGATCAAATATTTGCCATAGATTTAATGGGACATGCTCATGAATTTAGTCAACTCACACCCTGAGTCTCAAAGAAGACGTACCTTAGTGATATGGGATGTGATAAAGGGTTTAACCTTAACTCTTAAAATTAGTTAGTCAAGATTGATTAAAAAATTTTGCCTCATAAGAGAAAGCTTAATTACAAATGTGATAATGTTATCATTATTTTATCAATAATTATTATAATAAAACTATGAAGAAGAAAGAACAAGAAGTAATGAAATAAATGGTGTGAGAAATAACTATACGAGAAAAACTATCTGAATTTAAGAGAATAAATAAATGAAGTTACTTCAAAATTTTAAAAAATCTAAATGAAATTATACTATTAAAAATTTACTACTTTTTTTGATGATTATTAGCGTGCCGGCGAACGAAACGGTAACTTTGCTTTTATGAAAATTCAACACGCCGAGATAATTGAAAGAAGAGAAGAAACTTCAAAATTTTACGAAAAATCCTAGAATATGGTAAAAAATCACGGATTAGCGATAAAGATGCTTTTCTATATATCAACTTTGGAATATATAGTTTGAATCTTTCTTATAGCATAATTACAAAGTTGTATGTGAGAAATCCTAATAATGGAATTCGAATTAGATTCTGTATCTGATGGTAGTTGGAATTTAGCGGTTGTTGGTAGTGATGGGTGATGATAATGACGGCGATTGGCGACGGCGGCGATGATGACAATTTGAGCTCTCTCGGTTTTCTCCCAAGTTTGCTTTCTCCTTCCCTCATGACAAGAATGGGGTCCTTATAGGATTACGAGGGGGGCATTTTAGTCATTATAGCCAAAATCTCAAAACACCTTTGGACGATTAGTATTTTTTAATCATAAATAATTTTTTGGCGATTTGATTATTCAAATGACATTTGATTTGAGTGATCTTAGGCATTGAAAATTCGTCTGGTCTGCTGATTAAAACATAGTAAAATTTAGAAGTCGTTTGATCATTCGATTTCCAAATTTATACATTAACGTTTGAGAGCGATTTACTCATTTGATTGATTTGATTGGTTTAAAGATTCTTGACTCGTCTCATTTGGGTTCATTTGATTGTATGTATACTTTTAAATTGAGATTCGTGTTTAATTTATAAATTTTAGAGTGATATATCATTTGCCCCCTATTTTTGGATGAAAAAATTTATTTTATTTAAAAATATATAAAATCACTTTAAATAAAAATTATTAGGATATATATATATATATATATATATATATATTATTTATTTATATTAAGTAATTATTAGTATTTATTTATTTTATTTTATTTTATATGTAATTAAAGTAATAATATTTACAAATATGTAAATTATTTTATTATTTTATATTATTATATATATTGTTGGCTCTTTGATTTGAAAAGAGGGGTCGTATCTTCATATTTTTATTTTTGCGTGAGAAAAAGAGAGAGAGATTGAAAGAGGGAGGTAGTGGGCCCACATTTTTTTTTTATTCTCATCTTATAGTGTGAGAGTGGGAGAGAGGGAGAGAGAGAGAGAGAGAGAGAGGATGCAAAGACTTTTTTTTTATGAGAAATATGAATAGTTTTTTTTTAAGAGAGGAATATTAAGAATTTTCTTTATTTTTTTAATAATTTTCTTCTCTCTCTTTAAAATTAATAAATTCTTTATTTTTATTTTAGAAGAATATGAAAAAGTTTTTTATTTTTATTTTAAAAAAAGAGTACATCATTTTAAATATAGATGATAGTCTTTTTTTAATCTACTCATCAGTGAATTGACTCCCATCAGTTTGGACATTATCAGAAATAGAACCCTAATCGAAAAAAATTGATTTGGGCCGTTTGTATGGGCTCGACACATCTCAGGCGCGTTCTTGTCATCGTCGGTGATAGGGTTTGGGCGATCAGCTTCGTAGTTCAGCGAGGGTCGATTTTCTGAAAGAGGCGTCGCTATCGTCACCGTCGGGTTTGGAGGCGATCAAGGCCTCAATTCATGGCGAGCTCGATTTTTCTCGAAAGGCATCAACTCCCCGTCGGACCGACCATGTTTGGAAGCGATCAAGGCCAATTCATCTGACAGTGAGGCTCCACTCGAAAAGGTGTTGCTTGTCATGGTGGACCGGAGTTTGGAGGCGATCAAGGCCATATTATTACAACATAAATTTATCCTATGATGAGAGATTGAGTTAAGTCTTCTTTTGATAATTGATTGCACCTTGATCGAGATATGATAAAGTCATATATTTTTTTTAAATCATAGATAAAGATGATTTATATATAGACTATTATTTCTCAGTATGAAATCATAGATGTGATTTTTCTCAAGAAGTAGAAGACTAGCTAGAGGCTATAAAGTTTGACATTCTTTTAAAAGTTTGGCATTCTTTCATAGTTATAATGGAGAGCATTTCAAATATATTCCTTAGACATGAAAATAACACTCAAATGTTTAAGATAATATTAAAAATATCACTATTATTAATTAAAAAAAGAATATATATTTTTTCATTTATTGCTAAATTCAAGAAGTCTTTTAAAGATCATGTACCTTTTAATGCTTAAGTTATTTGAGGATTTTAGATAATGGAGACCATATTACTTTCCCCAATAGGATTTTTTTAGTGAAGATTCTATCCAATACTCTCAACCCATTAAGGCCTCCTTATTAACACCTTCTAAGAGTTTATCTTTTTTTTTTAGTTTAATAAAGCTTCAACTATCAACTATTGTTTATGATGAAGAGAAGTAAGAGAAATTCCCTAAGGAATTATGCCTATCTTAGTTTCTCAATATGAATATTACAACATAAATTTATCCTGTGATGAGAGATTGAATTAAGTCTTCTTTTGATAATTGATTGCACCTTGATTGAGATATGATAAAGTCATATATTTTTTTTAAATCATAGATAAAGATGATTTATATATAGACTATTATTTCTCATATGAAATCATAGATGTGATTTTCCTCAAGAAGTAGAAGACTAGCTAGAGGCTATAAAGTTTGACATTCTTTTAAAAGTTTATTGTGAAATTTCTCTTATATATGAGAAGTCTCATATGAAATCATAGATGTGATTTTTCTCAAGAAGTAGAAGACTAGCTAGAGGCTATAAAGTTTGACATTCTTTTAAAAGGTTAGTTTCAGCACAAATGTTTTGAAATATAACAACACAGTTTGTCAAATATTTGGAGCAATGCGATTTGAATCATGTCGCAGGTAGAACATCGTACCAAACAGGGACTATATCAATAAAATTGTTTCTCTCAACTTGAAAATTCATTATGAAATGTTTATTTTTTTTTTAAATTTTGAATACAAAATTATTAATTTGAAATCAAATGACATTCTTAAGGAAGAGTGAAATGCTCAACAATCAACAATTGCTTTGGGCAATATCTAATCTTTAACGATAAAATTGACTAAAAAACAAGAGTTAGAGGAGAGAAGATGTGATTTTTATTGCCGAACTCGAGATAATAAGATTATTAATTATTATTTAATAATAAAGACTATCGATGAAAGGAAGATTAATTAGTTCTGGCTTCTTAATTCTATTTAATATACATTAATATTTTTTAAATAAGGAATAAGCCCACATGAAATTGCAGGCCTACTTTTTCTTAGTTGTGTCTTTGTGCGTTACTATTTTAATTGCATTATTGTATTGGGATTTTACAAATCAATTATATATATATATATATATATATATATATATATATATATATATATATATATATATATATATATATATATATATATATATATATATATATATATATAATTTAATCACTTTGTTTGGAGGCATCACAAATGCAAGGTGTGCTTTCGCTTTCTTCTCTTTGGTAACCTCTACTAACCTTTATAATGGTGTGACCCTCTCCGCTCCAGGTTCTCCCGATCTCGGTTTCCAACCAGTTGGGAGGCGCATCCCGGTTCGTGTGATTCCAAACTTGAAAAATAGAGACTATCTTCATGGGTGAGCATCCTTTCACAAATATCCAATGTCTAAAGATTCTCAGTAAATCTTGCACAATATGATGGGTTTAGCATCACGGACAATGAGATTTGATGATGTAACTATCAACAAGGATACTTTGATAATCTTCTAAAATAAGTTTTATTTTCCAAATGATTTGGTGCATATTCCTCATAAAAAATCATGAGCTTATCATTTTCCGTTGGGGCACAGTCTAAAGATTTTTTCTTAAATTTGATGTATGTGTATCCCCGAGGCTTTTGCCTTTGAGATTTTGATGTACTATACCTTTTGCTTTTTTCCTCTTTTTTGATGTACATGTCTTACTCTCGCCTGAGATTTTAATGTACCTATACTTATGAGCTTTCGCTATTGGTTTTGATGTATATGTATCATATAAAACTTTTTCCTTCTAAGGATTTTGATGTACTGTTGCCTTTTGAGGCTTTTGCCTTGAGATTTTGATGTACTGTATCTTGGTTTTGCCTAAGATTTTTTGATGTATCAGATCTTTCAGGCTTTGCCTTGGTTTTGATGAGTGGAGACCCTGTCAACCACTTGCTCCTTTGGAGTCTTTCTAGTGAGGAACTTGTCCACTGCTAGCTTCCCATCGAGGCTTCCCCAGGGGCTTGCCCTCTAGGGGTTATTAGTGGAGACTTTGTCTACCACTTGCCTTCTTGAGGTCTTTTCTAGTGAGTACCTTATCGACTTCCATATAGGCCTCCTCATGGGTATGCCTTTTAAGGAGTTTTATTGAATGCAACAAAGGAAGATTTCATTGATAATAAAACTTATTTTTAGAAACTAAAATCCTATAAACTTTTCAATGAGTAAGAAAAAAATTTAACTTTCTTTGGTCACTTGCCTTAGTGAGATCTTTCCTTAGATAAGTATTGGTGGTATTTCTTACTCAATAACTCCAACAATTTCTTTACCATGATTCCTTTGATCTTCTTTTTGATGATCTGTGCATTGCTCCAACAAGTAGTGTCTCAAATGTCCGTGCATTAAACGTCCAATTTCTTCCTTTAGATGAACGCAGCTTTTAGGTTGAATGCCCTTTTAAATGGTGAAAGTGACAATATTGTGATTGATTTCCTCCATTTGGATTTCTCAATGGGTTTGATCATTTGAGATATTCAGAATTCTAAATCTATTATGATATATCGTAATATTTAATGGAGTATCTAGGTAATATCGTCGATCTTTTGAATATTTTTCTTTTTTATTTTGAGATACTGTTATAAGATCTTTTAATGCATACTTACGCTTAGAGTTATTCTCAAATTATCTTCAATGAGCAGTAATAACTTCATCAACAATAATTTGTGCATCTACTCGAAGAATAAGATTAGTGTAAGATCACACAGTATCTCGCATTAATGAAGAGTAGAAAGGCTTGGGTCGAAGACATCTAAGAAGATGCCTTGAGTAGCTCTGGATCTACTCCTGGAATTTGGCGAGCTTCTAAAGAGAATATTCGAAAGTATTCTTTAAGAGTTTCTCCTTTATTTTGGCAAATTCCAGAAAGATGAGAAGAGTCTTTGATGATTCTTCGATTTGAGAAAAATTGTTCGACAAGGCGTCTAGCCAAATGAGCAAAGTTGAGAATGGTCCCTTGGGGGAGGGAATGAAATCATGTACGAGCTTGTCATTTAAGAGTGATAGGAAAAACTTGGCAAAGCAAAGCATCGAGCTTGTTGAATATGTATATGTAATGATCGATGTGCTCATAAGGATCGAGGTTCCATCATAAGGTTCAATATTAGGTAGTTTAAATCTCAATGGGTTGTTGAAGAACCATATCATGTAAAGGAGAAGATTCTTGAATACTCTAACGAGGGATAAACTACTTATCTCTTAACGAAAATTCGTCTAGAACAAAGGGTTGTATTTCATCTCGAATAATTTCTCGAGTTGTCTCCATGAAAGGGGGTGATTCAATCCCATCAAAGAGGTTGGGGGATTCAAAGTTGGTCGGGTAATACTAGTAGGATGAGTTGAAGTGACAATATAGTCATGATCCATATTAGGAATGATGTACGAGAGGAATTTTCACATGATCATGAGGGGGTTCTTCATTAGTTTCTCCAATAAAATTAAATATATCATGTTGTTGATAGGTCGATTTCCTCCGGTTTGTTGTGGCATTCTCGATTGTTCTCTAGTAAGAAAGGATCCTTGATGTTCCTCCATTCTTAGCGCTCCCTCAAAAGTATGAAGCACTCCAACTAACTGGTAGTTTTGATCATGTTAAGAAACTTGGTTGTCTGACATGATAAAATAATGAGAATCTCCTTCCCATAGATGAAGTCAAATTATTGCGTGCCAGAAAACTTGCAGCGGTAAAATAAACCTTCACGCCTTAGCTTTGTGTGGAAATCCAACACACATACAGATAGTTGAAAAAAGAATAAAAAACTCCAGAAATTTTATGTGAAAAAATCTCAGGAAAAGGGTAAAAAATCAGTGGGCCTTGCTCAGTAAAGATGTTTTATTATATATCAACTTGGAGTACAATGTTTGAATCTTCCCGATAGAGAAATTACAAGGTTGTATGTGAGAAATCCTAATAAAGAAAATATCATAATCATGTTACAACAACTAGACGATGGTAGTTGGACTGTAAGGGTTGTTGGTGGGAGTCGGCGATGATAATAGGCGGCGATCGGCGACAACGCGAACTTATAACTCTCTCTCTCAGCTTTCTCCCAAGTTTGCTTCTAGCTCCTCCCCTTCCCCCTTATGACAAGAATGGAGTCCTATTTATAAGATTATGAGGGGGTATTTTGGTCATTGTAGCCAATATCTCAAAACACTCTATCGAACGATTCGTATTGATTCATTTGATCATAGATAGTTTTTTTGGCGATTTGACCATTCAAATGACCTTCAATTTGAGTGGTCTTAGGCTCATTGGATTCATCTCGTCGAGACGCTCGATTAGACTATAAGCATATCAAATTTAGAAGTCATTTGATCATTCGCCAAGATATTTCCAAGTTTCATATGTAGCATTTGAGCTCATTTGAACTTGATTTGACTGATTAGCATTGTTGGGACCTGGTCTCATTAGTCGTTTAATTTGATTGTATGTATACTTTAAATTGAGATCCGTGTTTAATTTATAAATTTTAAAGGGATATATCAATGATGACTCACTAAGTACTATTAAAACATGTTATACAAAAGTTTATCATAGATGAGTTTGATAATTTAAACCCAATAAGTAACTCTCATTTATTTTTATTTATTAAAATATAAATGATAAAGTATTGGGGTGTGAAGCATGAATAATAAAAAAGGTAGTAATCATCATATGACAACAAGTAATTTTTCTCATTATATGATATGATTATAGTAATATTATAATGCATAAATGAAATGTGTCATAAGTCTTAAAATAATTTCAAGTATGATGATATATATATATATATATATATATATATATATATATATATATATATATATATATATATATATATATATATATATATATATATATATCTTCGCACTTCTTCTTTATCTTTCTTTATTAATTCAATTTTCCATTTTACAAGTTTGCACCTTTTCTTTGACCTTGACAGTCTATTTCTCCTCTTTACCCACTTGTTATCTTTATAGGGAAGGACTTCATTCTAAAGGAAAGATAGATGAGAGATGAAGTGACATATTTTGGAATCAACACCTTTATGATGTATTCAACTCATTCCTCTCTCATTCAATCCTTTAAATCATTATCAAACTCAAATAAAAATGAGCGGATTTATATAATTAATCGAGTTATAGATATATTCTCTTTGATTTAAGAAACATATTAGACCAACTATGAGTATTCATTGGAGGGCGTGATCCTTCGCTTATCTTGGCATGTGATTTATAAGTGATTGCCTCGACATGGTTTGGTGAAGGTTTTTTATATTATTTGCATCAAATTTGGTGTGGTTCCCTATTGAATCCCATAAAAGAATAGTAAACATTTGTATCAATTTATATGTTATAACTAATATTTTCATTTATGTATTAGAAGCGGTGTGCTTGTTTTCGTTCCATTGGTTGATTGGACATATATTATGTAAGTTTTTCACGAAACTTATATAATGATAAATTTATATAAAATTTCCTTGCTCTTAATAATAGAGATCTTGAATACTTGAGTCGATATGAGTCTCGTTGGCTTGAGTTTGGTTGTGAGTTGACTTGCGAGTAAACCCTACCGAAGTTAATTGATACTTGGGGAAGAATTTTGGGTGCTTTCTGAACCATTGGATTAGCGCCTTTGTTCTTGGTCGTTGGATCTAATCACTCGGATTGAGTTTCTCTTGAACTGATTCTTGAACCGTCGGATTGATTGGTTTCTTATCGGCCCTTGGATTGGTGTTTTGATCAAGCTCTTGATTCACTGCCCGTTAGTTACACGCTTCCCAGCGGCTCTCGGTTTTGTGTTCCTTGGAATTGATCTGAGCCCTTGATAGAGGCTTATGCGGATGTTTCTTGGCCGTGGGATGAAACTTCTGAAGGAAGCTTGCTTTAACCCTTACTTTGCTTTGTTTCCTTCGACTGTTTGAGTCGTCGAATCACTCCAGAGAGGGAAAAGGGGTGCGGCTGGGATTGGAGAAGAAACCTAGATTCTCCGATGAAGAATGGCGGTTTCCGGTGAGGAAAAGCTGGAGGAAAGATGAGCCAAAGAAAGAGAAGAAGAGGGAGACTGAAGAAGATAAGTTTCTTTCTTAAAAATCTTGATTACTCCTCTGTTTTTCTTTCTCTCCCTATTTATACTATTATATCCTCTGATCTACTTAGTTCTAATATTTCTTTACAAGATGCGTGCTCTTCATTATTATAACGCTTTTCTTACATTGGGGTGGAGCGTTCTTGCTTTTATCTCGATAGCATTTCTTGAATCTTGGTATTTGAATCAGTAGTTGATCATTATAAACAGCTCTGCAATGCTTTGCTCTGGTTGCTTTACTCCTGTTGTGTTATTAATGTATAATTATGGTTTTGTAATTCATTCTTGTTATTCAGATAAAACTGTTTAGTCTTCTGCTCTGTACTTGTCGGGATTTCCTTTTGCTTCATGTTTTGAATTACTTGTTTGTTTCTTATAGCTGATCTGGCTCTATTGGAGAGTTAATGTTGCTGTTAGTATTTGCATGGCTTCTGTCTCTGGATATTATTGTAGGATTTAAATCTGAAAAGAGCACATCCCTCTGTTATTTTGGCCATATGTAGTGTTGGTTCTGTAATGGGTTATTCTTGTTATACTCTCATTTCATCTTTGGTTTCTTGATATATTGATTTTCGAATCATTTGTGGTATTTGGTCTTCCTTCTGTCGAGTCATTATCATAATTCTTATTGTTGTATGTTATAATTTGGCAATTAGAGGATTTGGGATCATATCACAATCTAAAGCGGTTTACTACATCGGTAATTTTTGTTCATCAAGGATATGGGTCATATTGTAGTGTATATTTTAGATAACCAATACATATTTTTATATAAGTTTGAAATAGTTCGTAGCGTTAATCTTTTCTACTCATTCTAAAAATCCTTTATAATTTAAGATCTTTCATAGTTATAATGAAGAGCATTTCAAATATATTCCTTAGACAAATAAATTGTGATGATTGCACATGAAAATAACACTCAAATGTTTAAGATAATATTAAAAATATCACTATTATTAATTTTAAAAAAATAATATATATTTTTTCATTTATTGCTAAATTATTAAAAATATAAAAATTAAAATTAAAATATTATGTTTATAAATATTCAAAATTTATATGATATATATATTTATTTATATATCTTTAAAAAAAAATTTATTTTACAGTAAGAAGCAAGTATTCTGTGAATGTATTATGCGCGGAGCTCGCGCTCCGTGAATAACCAATTATATTCTCCTGCTTTATGGGGTCGTTTGGCAACGAATTTATTAAGGATTTAGCTCGTTAAATCCCGTAAATTGATATGAATATCAATATCCAGAGAAATATTAGAAGCCCAAGGGAGAGAAGAATGCCAAACTGGCTAAAAGACTTCACTAACATTCCCAAGCCATTATAACAAATATCCGGAAGAAGATTTACAATAAGGAGAATAAATAAATAAGTAAATAACAAAAAAAACAAAGACATCGCTTTTACAACGGAGGATCTCCAGTTACATGCTTTCACACAAGCCAATAAGCAGATAAAGATAACAAGGCCTTCATAAACTTAAATCCATCCCAACTGATTACAAAGACATACTAAAATCAAGTATAAGAATAAGCAAATCATATAGAGCGAGAAGGATAAGTAGGAAATCAAGAAGTCTGGCGAAGACACGAAAGCACAAACTTCCAACAAACCCTACAATCGGTTAGAAACTCAAGATCCAAGACCAACAAAAAGATATAAATAGAGCTGAGAAGAGAAGGACAAGGGTAGAAAAACTTATCAATCTTCCTCCTCTGTTTTCTAGTTTCTTCTTCTTCTCCCTCTGTCTCGAGCTTCCTCCTTCCTCTCCAGAACATTTCCCACGGTGGAAGTCGCCGGAAACCTCCATCAGAACGGAGAAGTGCCGGTAATCTCCCTCGATCTCACTCTCTCGAACCCTCTCAGAACCCTAGTTTCCCTTGGTAGGAATGAATCCAAAATAGAGAACTAACCCCTTCAAACGAAGCGGTTCGACGATCGACTCAATCCAACGATCAAGATCACCTCAATCAGCCGCGGTTAGGACGATCAGACGATCCAGAGACATCCGCTGCATCCGCTTCCTCCTTGGCCAACACCTGTAATCCACTAAGATAAGAAGAAGGCGCGTTTGATCAAACACACATCCAGGGGCGGCATAAATCAAACCAATCGCGGTTCAAGAACACGCTCGAGTAACTCAATCCGGGTGATCAAATCCAAGCGGTTGAGCAAAAGGCTTATCCAACGGATCGAAGCACCGCAACCTAAACTCACTCAACTCAAGGGTTCTCAACTCAGGAACAAACTCAAGACAAGCCGGATCAGCCCAATTGAAGGACTTAGGAATCTATAATTGGTGCTCTCGTTGACTACATCATCAACACAAATGGCAGAAGGCACAAGACACACAACCAAGACCATAGAGGAGTGTGTAGAAAGACTGAATAAAACAGATGAACAAATGTCTTCAATAACTATGATACTAAATGAAGTATCCAGAAGACTCTCATCAATTGAAGAAAAATTGGAAAATACTTAGCAAGAACAACAACAATCATAGGTATGTACCCCTCCTCACACTGAAATTTCCTTTCCTCCTAGACAACAAACTCAACACAACAATAGGCACGTGAAAGTTGATATGCCAAGATTCAATGGAGAAAATCCAGAGGTTGGCATTTGTTTAAAGCATCAATTTTTCATTATAGCCTCTCGAAGACCGAAATTCTTAATAGCATCTCACATGGGCGGACCGACACTAAGTTGGTACCAATGGATGCATCTTAATCACCAATTACACTCATGGATACAATTTAAAGAGCAAGTTATTCGAGATTTGGCCCCTCCTTTGTGAGATTTAAGGGGTGAACTTGCAAAATTACAACAATCTCGAATTTTATAATGAATTTGAGGAATTAGCAAACCAGATATCAGGTATTCCACCTGAATTCTTACAGAGTTGTTTTGAATCTGGTTTAAGGCAAGATATAAAAAGGGAAGTAAGAGCATTACAGCCTAGCTCACTACAGCAAGCCTTCCAGTTAGCTAAATTGATGGAGGACAGGCTAGCTGATGATATAACAATGCCAAGAAACTACAGAACACACCAAGCTCAACAGAGTAAACAAAATCAAAACTATCAACCACCTTTACTGCCATCACCTCCAGGAATTCCAGCATTCAACCAAAACAATGGAATGCACAATAGAAAAAACAACCCCTTCCAGAAACTGACACCAACACAAATAGATGAAAGAAGAAAAAAGAGATTATGCTTTAATTGTGAGAATTATCACAGAGGACACATTTGCAAATCAAAAGCTGTTCAATCTAATAGTGATCAATGAGGATCAAGAGCGTATGTCCAGAAGACTCGAACACATTGCAAGAGTTCTGAGAAGAATTCCCTGAAATCAGTCTCAATGCATTTACAGGTCAGTCTAACCCTAGAACATTAAGATTACAAGGAGTAATTGGCAACAAAAAGGTACATGTACTTATTGATAGTGGCTCGACCCACAATTTTATCCAGTCTAAACTAGCCAAGTTCATAGACCATACAGTAACTCCTGCCTCAGTGTTTAAAGTGTTAGTAGGAAATGGAGAAACATTAAAGTGTTAGAATATGCTCAAATATTCCTATACAACTACAAGGATACACTTTCACTCTTGATTGCTATCTTCTTCTGAGCGGATGTAGTGTTAGGAATTCAATGGCTAGAACAATTAGGTGAGTGTACAAGACTATAAAAGCTCACCATGAAATTATATCACAATGACAAGTTAGTGCAACTTGAGGAGATACCTCATCCAAAGTGGATAGCATTACATTCCACCAGTTTACTAAATTACAAAACAAAAAAGAAATAGTTTCATACTTACAGATCAGGAAAAAATGCACGAGCCACACCACAAAATTCAACAAATTACCTGAAGGCATACAACAAGTATTAACACAATACCAAGAATTATTTCAGATTCCAGCAAGTTTACCTCCCAACAGGAAGATAGACCATAAAATACATGCGGGAACTGTTGTCAGTAAAAAATTATAGATATCCCCATTTTGGAAGACGAAATAGAAAAGCGATTAAAGAAATGTTAGAATCGGGGATCATAAGAGAAAGTACCGACCCTTTTTCATCTCCCTTGTTAATAAAAAAAAAAAGCGGCACTTGGCATTTTGTGTGGATTATAGGGCTTTGAACAAAGTCACTACGATAGGTTTCCCATTCCAACTCAAGAGCGATGGATGAGTTACATGGGGCTACTGTATTTTCCAAATTGGATTTAAGATCTGGTTATCACCAAATCAGAATGGCAGAGGAAGCCATCTATAAAACGGCTTTCAGAACTCATGAAGGTCACTATGAGTTCTTAGCAATGCCATTTGGATTAACCAATGCCCCCTCAACATTCCAAGCACTAATGAATTCAGTACTTAAACCATTTTTAAGGAAGTTTGCCCTAGTTTTTTTGATGACATACTCATATACAGTCAAACATTGGAACTACACCAAGGTCATCTACAAGCTATTTTAGAACAACATACACTATATGTCAAACCTTCCAAATGCTATTTCATCCAAGATAGAATAGAGTACTTGGGTCATATACTATCTGCACAAGGGATAGAAGTGGATCCCTCAAAAATCAAAGCAGTACAAGCATGGCTATGCCAAAAATAAGTAAAACAATTAAGAGGATTTTTTGGGAACAGATACTATAGAAAGTTTGTTAAAATTATGCGATGGCATCTCCTTAACATCAATGCTTGCTAAACAACAATTCCAATGGACGTAAGAATCCATAGCAGCATTCAAACAACTGAAAGAAAAAATGATTCATTACCAGTATTAGCCTTCCCAAATTTTACTATACCCTTCATTTTAGAAACAGATGCCTCAGGGATAGCAATAGGAGCGGTATTAGCTCAAAACAATCACCCTCTTGCTTATTTCAAAAAGTTATCTCCTACAATGAGAAAACATCAACATATGCGGAGACTTTATGATATAAGCGCGTGGCCAAATGGAGATACTTATTGGGAAACAAGTTTACAATCGAGCAGATCAAAGAGCATTAGAGAATTAATGCAACAAACCATTCAAACTTACGAACATCAAAGATTTCTAATTAAGCTCTTGGGATTATATACTATTGAGTATAAACCGGGGACATCAAACAAGGCTGATGCCTATCAGGAAAGAGCCCAATCTGAGTAAATGCTAAGGCAAATCGTCAGTTTCGATGTACACTTATATGCTTATACTCAACACTTTACAAATTTGCTCCAACAAATTAAAGAGGAAACAAGCACCAATAAGGAACTCCAACAGATACAGCAACAGATAGCAAACAATCCAATGAATTTTCCCAAGCATAAAATTGCTAATGGATTCTATACTAAAGACAGATATTAGCCAAAATTGAGATATCAAAACACTCTTATCGAGAATTACATTCAACACCGGTGGGAGGGCATGGAGGCATCCAAAAGACTTTGACCAGAATTATCCAACAATTCTCGGAAATAGATGAAAAGGATATAAAACATTTTGTATCAGCACCTTTTATCAAGTATGATACTCAAAGGCCAGGATTACTACAACCACGCCCATACCAAAATATGGGAAGAAGTATCCATGGACTTCATTACGGGTTTACCCAGTCTCATAATAAATAACCATACTAGTAGTGGTGGATATAGATTATCCAAATATGCTCATTTTTATACCAAATAATTTTTCTTTCTTTATATATAGCTCGATCTTTATCACGACATTATTAAACTCCATGGTATTCCACAAGGAATAGTATCGTAGATCGTGTTTATGAGCAATTTTTGGCAAGAATTATTCGCATCAAGTGGGACTACTTTAAAACACAGCAGTGCTTACCACCCCAGAACGGATGGACAAGCGAGGTAACCAACAGGATCATAGAACAATACTTAAGAAGTTTTGTGTTGGAAACACCTAAAGTATGGTTACAATTCCTACCCTGGGCAGAATTCTCATATAATACTTCAGTCAACACATCAACAAAGATGACCCCTTTTCAAATTATATATGGCAGACTCCCCCCTAATGTAATACCTCACAATGAAATTCCAACATCCAACACAGAAGTGGAAAGCATGTTACAACAGAGACGGATGCTTCAACAAATGAAAACCAATCTACAAGCACAAAACAATGAAACAAATGGGCGATAAACATAGAGAGCTTCAATTACAAGTCAATGACTTGGTATTGGTCAAGATACAACCTTATAGATGATTTGTTGGGGGAATCAATACACCAAATTACAAAGGAGATATTATGGGCCTTTTAAGTACTACGAAAAATAGGAAATGTAGCCTATAAAATTGAACTACTATATCAGAATACATAATGTATTCCATATCTCAGATTAAAACCATACAAACAATTCTACACCACACAATTATCAACACAATTCGGGGGAAGGACAAATGCTTATCAAACCGATCAAAGTTCTAGACCACGAACTATACTAAAGGGGATCAACGATCAAAGAATTACTAATACAATGGGAAGGATTGTTAGCAGAGATAACTCATGGATAAAGAGAGAAAGAATTACAGGAATCCTTTCCGGTGACCTTGAGGACAAGGTCAAGGTGGGGGAGTAATGATATGAATATCAATATCCGAGAAATATTAGAAGGGAGAGAAGAAGGCCAAAGCGGCTAAAAGACTTCACTAACATTCCCAAGCCATTATAACAAATATCCGTAAGAAGATTTACAATAAGAGAATAAATAAATAATAAATAACAAAAAAATACAACAAAGACATCACTTTTACAAGGATCTCCAGATTACATGCACAAGCCAATAAGCGGATAAAGATAACAAGGCCTTCATAAACTTAAATCCATCCCAGAGTGATTACAAGACATACTAAAATCAAAAGTATAATAGAATAAGCATGACATCATATAGAACAGAAGGATAAGTAGCCAGAAATCAAGAAGTCTAAAAGACAAAGCACAAACTTCCAACAAACCCTAACAGAAATCAGTTAGAAACTCAAGATCTAAGACCAACAGAAAGATATAAATAGAGCTGAGAAGAGAAGGACAAGGGTAGAAAAACTTATCAATCTTCCTCCTGTTTCTAGTTCTTCTTCTCCCTCTATCTCGAGCTTCCTCCTTCCTCTCAACATTTCCCACGGTGGAAGTCGAGAAACCTCCATCGAGGAGAAGTGCATAATCTCCCTGGGAATCGTCTCTGAGAACCCTCTCTCGAACCCTAGTTTCCCTTCCGGCGAATGAATCGAGAACTAACCCCTTCAAAGCGGCGGCTCGATCGACTCTATCCAGCGATCAAGATCACTCAATCGACCCGAGGTTAGGGCGATCGGGGCGATCCGAGACATCCGCATCCGCTTCCTCCTTGGCCGTAATCCACTAAGATAAGAAAGAAGGCAAGCCGTTTGATCAACACACATCCAGGACGACGATTCAAACCAATCCAGCGGTTCAAGAACCGCTCGAGTAACTCAATCCGGTGATCAAATCCAGCGGTTGAGCAAAGCGCTTATCCAGCGGATCGGAAGCACCCGCCAGCGGCTCTAAACTCACTCAACTGTAGGGTTCGGCCTCGGGTCACAAGAACTCAAGCAAGCGGATCACCAATTGAAGGACTTGGAACCTATCAAATCCTACCAAACACCATCGAAGGATTTAGTAAATCATGCCATAAATGTAAATTGTAAAGGCGATAAATCCCGGATTTGTTAAATCCGCGATTTAATTTAGCGAACCTCGCGGTATGGCGAGCTGCGGCTCGTCTCAACTCTCGATTGTCTATTTCTTGCTGACAGAGCGTTTCCGGTCACTCTTCTTCACCCTAGCAAGCTGTGCGTAGGCGTATCTCGGATTGCTACGTAAATTTCGTTCTTCATCGTCGTTCTTTTTTTCCGTTGCGACTGCTTTTAAGGCATATCGTTATGAACAATGTATATCGTTATGAACAATGCTTCTTTGGTTTCCTTTTAAGGCATATCGTTATTGATCTGGAACTTTTGCGGCAACCACAGTTGTCATCTCAGAGTAATTCATGCATATCGTTATGAACAATACTTCTTTGCTTTTCTCTTTCAGAATTTTACTTATCATTATCATCTTTCATTTATGGATAATATCCCTTTTAAGTGTTAGTGAATTTTTCTTCACCTTTTATAAATTAGAATATCAAGAGAGAAGACTTAGACGAAAGTGAACGCTTTTTTTTTATTGGGAGCTTAAAATGAGAAGATATGAAAGAAGAGGAAAGAATTTCTCTATGGTGAGAATTTTGTTCCTCTGATCAAAAGGTTAGATAATGGAATTCTTATAATCTAAGTTTAGATGATACCTAGACTACGCTTGCTCTATTAAAGATCGAACTTTATTCCCTCTCAAGCGCTCTTATTGTAGATTAATAAGTATTTAAATATGGTATAGCTTTTTAGTTTATTAATTAACTAAATTAGTAGAATTTGGATTTTAATTGTTTAAATAAGTTAATTAGATATTAAGTCTTAATTGATATATTAATCATTCTAATATAATAAACTAAGTAGTGATTTGAATATATTAGTCTAAATAACTATTAAAAGTTAATGAGTGGAATGTTATTTTATTATAATTAGAGCTTATTTAGGGTTATTAGTATGAAATTAGTTTAATGTATTATAGGTTTATTAATTAATAGATTAATTATTTAATTAACTTATCAAGGAATGATTAAGATGTTAACATAAGTAAATAAATTGTTAGCTAAAATTTTAATTGTGCTATATAAGAATAAAATGTTTATTGGATTAGTTAAGCATAAGATAATCAATTAAGATATATACTTTTCTCTGAGTATAATGTTTATTTCCTCCCAATTTCATTTTTTGTTTTGTAGTTATTGGTTTACATGATATTCAAACTTTATATTATTATTTGTGATCTATAACATAGGAATTTTATATTAAATGTTTTAATCAAATTTTTTGATGAATTAACTATTCATTAAACATATGAAAATACAAAGATTTAGTGATACATGAGTTTTTTTTGTCTAGTTTTACCCATGCATTGACTAATAAAAATCATTAATACATGCAAGATATTATCAACATATATATTTGATTCTTGGATATTTTAAAAATTTTAAATTTTAAAGCTTAATTATTTTTTCATGTGATTCAGGCTATCCATTTAGAGTTATTTTATGCATTTAGTTGATACTAAAACATTCTTTAAAAATTTGGAATCCTGCATGTCATTAATTATAATGATAAAGAGAATGGGTGATTGTGATTTTGTATTTGGAGTAATATTATCAATTGAGAGTTAGATAAAAGAAAAAAAGCAATATTATAGTATAATCATATAAGCACTGATAAGAAAGAAGGTTAATATAAATGAGAAGTCTAAAATAAATAAATCAACATGTCCTTAAATAACATAGTTATAACTTAGGACTCTGCAATCATTTAAAATTCTTTTCTACTCTCGTCAATTAAAAGGTCTTTATTAGAATCATTATTATGGTTGATTGTTTTTTAGCATCCCAAGTTGTCTCACTTATATCAATATCCTATCAATTTTATTCATCATCTTCAATCTCAATTATTTGCTTTTTCCCTTATCAATCTAATCTAAAGTATAATTTAAAGCAATGATTATATTGATTACTTTTTATTTATAATACTTAAAGTTTTATGCTATTTTTATTATTTTAATATCAACTTTTACTATGTTTTGTTCCTTCTGCCATTAAAATGTCAATAATGAGATCTTTCTTTTGTATTTGTGATATTTATTTATTTTATCCTCCACACATTACTTGTTATCAGATGGTACATCATTAAGAACCGAAGGATATATATCATCATCCTCCAAAATTTTCTAAAATTTTTATTTATATTTATATTTAATGAACATGATATCTTTGTTAAATAATGAATTTTAATTTTTTTTTTTTTTATTTATTTATTTTTATATTTTAAAAATATTATTATTTAATTATAACAGACTTAAATTCTCATATAACTTATCAAATATCTTTTTAAATTTAACCGAATTTAATAAATCTATTATTAAATAATTTTCAGAATTTAATACTGCAAAATTTACTAAATTTAATTATACTGAATTTACTAAATTCAATTATACTGAATTTATTAAATCCTATCCGTGGCCAAACACCCCCTAAGGAAGACTTCGGGATTCCTCAAGGGGCAATAATTTAGCATCCAAGACTCCAGTCATGAAACCGGTCGCAGGCGCTTTATTACTTTTGGAATGATTTGCGATAAACCGGAATTGGCGGCAAATTAGAGAGAAAATATTGGAATCCTTTCAGACGAAGGTGCATTAGCTCCAACTCCTTTAATCTCCCTGTATGTTGGTGAAACTTAAAAAGGCCACTTGAAGACCCAGATTGCTCCTCACAAAACAGTAAGGCAAAGATGATGAGAGTTACTGTTCTAGGACATTTCCTGATTCTTCTCCTAGGTCAGACACAGATAGCTCAAGCAGCAGGGAGCTTCATCAAGACAAATGGATACCATTTTTTGCTTGATGGCAACCCATTCTTCGCCAATGGATTCAATGCATATTGGCTCATGAACACGGCATCAGATCCCTCTGAGAGACAAGGTCTCCAGTGCCTTCAAGGAAGCTTCGATCAATGGGCTCACTGTAGCCAGAACTTGGGCTTTCAATGACGGTGGTAGCAATGCCTTGCAGTATTCTCCTGGTTCTTACAATGAACAAATGTTCGAGGTTTTGATTTCGGAACCACCGATCTCTTCTTTTTTTTATACTTTCCTTCATTTATTTTGTTTTGGTTGCGTAGTTTTTTTTAACTGTATTTACGTTGTTTTGATATAGGGTTTGGATTTTGTGATTTCTGAGGCAAGAAGGTATGGTTTCAGGCTTATTCTTAGCCTCGTGAATAACTATGAGAACTTTGGAGGGAAGCGGCAGTATGTGCAGTGGGCAAGGAATCAGGGAGAGAGCATTGGATCTGATGATGGGTTCTTTACAAATATCGTTGTCAAAGAATACTATAAGAATCATGTTAAGGTCTGCTGAACATTCATACCATGTTTTTCCCTTTGCTGAGCAGCTCTTTTTGTGATTTTTTTCACTTTATGTTTGGTTGGTGGGGTGATAACTGATGTGGCCCAACCCCTGTTTGACTAATGCCTCTGGAATTCTATATTGGACAAACATAGAAAGAAAAAACTAGGTCACAGTTAGGTAGTGTGATGGTATAATGAAAATTACAAAACGATTATAAAAAATGTAGAGATTAGTCCTCTTAAATTCATGAAGTTTATTAATATTGTTCAATTATGATTTCTTAACATGACGCTTTTTAGATATTATAGAAGTAAGGACGGCTACATAGGAAAAAAAAAACAATATAAATATCATATCTATCTTCATTATATTTCACATATTGTATCAAAGAATATTGTATATAATTTATCATCTTAATCTGGCAAGGAGTTTTCTTAAAGAAATGAACTTTTTTACGAAGGATTATTCGTTGTACATTTGCCTGCTCTGACAAAGATTTTCAGTTTGTATGAACTATATCCTATTCTTTTGTCATCTTTATTTTTCTCTCCTATTTCATTACAAGTTTCAGATCATCTCGTATTTGCTTTTCTTCTACTAAAGTTTTATCCTTTATATATCACGCAAGTCTTCATTTTTTTTGTCATGCTGTTAATTTTACGAAGTTCAAGATTCATTCAGCTATAAAATCCTTTCATACTTTTTTTTGCTTTTATTACAGAGAATCACATACTTATTTTTAATTAAAACTGTAATTTTTTACTAATTTTCTTTTCTTTTGATATTGCACCAGTAACTTTTTGTTGTTTATAATAAATCATTTTGAGCTAGTATTTTTTTTCGATCTTGAAGAAATTTTAATCCGCTTCAAAATTTAAATATAATAAATTGATGCTGGTGACTCCACAATCTTGCCATGTGAGAAGGCTGTGCTCACTCGATACAACACCGTAACTGGCGTTGCTTACAAGGATGATCCCACAATCTTCGCGTGGGAGCTAATGAATGAGCCCCGCTGCCCTTCAGATATGTCTGGGAAAACCTTACAGGTAAAAACCGCTTCTTTATTGTCTCATTTGCTTTTATGTGCTTTTTTACTAAAATTTTAAAATATTTAAACTCCAGTTAATCCTGAAATAGTTCAGTCCGTGAAAAGATCAACCTATTTATAAATTTGATCAAGGTTGTCTATGATACACATTTGTGCTTATTATCTTTTAAAAACTGTTTTTTATTCGTGCTAAACTGCTAAGGGAATTCCAACTTTTTAAAAAAAATGTTAACCCACTGTCAAAACCCTTTAAGTATTGCATGCCAGTTCGTTCTTCAAACCACTCACTAGGCCGCGAAGTTGTTCATCCTTCTGTTGAAACTTCAAAATAGTAGCATGATTATATTGTTTTTTGGGTATAAAGGAGGGAACAAAAGTTGTGATTTTATTTACAATTTAACTTTGTAGTCATCTTTTTGGAAGGATAGAAATCTAATTAATCTATCCTAAGTAGCTTGATTTATTATAATCAGGTGATGACCAGTTACAAGACTTATTTGTATTGACCCGTACTCATGCTCATTCACCTCTTGGTTTTAATTTCAGGCATGGATCACTGAAATGGCTGCTCATGTAAAATCTATTGATAGTAATCACTTGCTTGAAGCTGGTTTGGAAGGATTTTATGGGCCCTCATCACCTTCTGAGTTGCAAACAAATCCTGGGTTCCAATTGGGAACTGACTTTATCTCCAATAATCAGATTTCAGGAATTGATTTCGCCACACTCCATTCATATCCAGATCAATGGTGAAATTCTATCCTAACATAATAAACAACAATTTTGATTCCAATGAGAAGTATCAATCCAACCTTTCCGTAGAACGCTTCTTTGGTATTCTTTGATCATTTGGGCCTAATGGTACTCATTCATTTGATTGAAAACTTTGCACACTAGCAGAATGATTACATTGCTTCTTTGTTGATGAGCCAGAAAGAAGCAATGTCTGGTAGTTTCACTGCACATCATTGATTTTAACAACTCATACTTCCCACTCACATTAGATGATACATCATTGTGCAAATTCTTAGATGAAATACAAAAAAAAAAAGCCCAAATTAAATTTCACAAGCCTGATCAATGCTCTAAAAGGAATTCAAAAGTAGTTTAAAAAATACAAGCTTTTGTTGTTCTGAAGCATGCCAAGTATGTGTTCTTTGCATTTAGGCATTGCTTTGCTGTGGATCTGTTTCATTTCTTTTTTTTTATTTTTTATTTTATTTTTTACTTTCTACTTTAAAATGTTTCGTGGTGGTTTTCATTACAAATTTTTACAATTTATCCTGCAATTCAATCATGTTGTTTCCATTATTGACCTTTGAGGCATTGTCAGGATGGCAAGCTCCAGCGATCATTCCCAGCTTCAATTCTCGAACAAATGGCTTGATGCCCACATAAGAGATGCCAGCAACATTCTCCATAAGCCGCTCCTCGTAACTGAGTTCGGCAAATCCTGGAAGGATCCTGGTTACAGCAGTTCCAAAAGAGATGCACTTTTTCAAGCAGTCTACTCAAAAATATACTATTCTGCAAGAAAAGGAGGTGCAGCAGCTGGTGGCCTCTTCTGGCAGCTCCTTGTTGAAGGCATGGACTCGTTAAAAGACGGATATGACATCGTACTGAATGAAACTCCAACGACGGCGAGGATTATATCTAGCCAGTGTGGTCGGCTTTGGCACCTCACAAAATTGTATGCAAAGGAAAGGAAACATTGCGAGGCTAGAGAAGGCAAAGGGCATAAGAAAGTCTGCAGCTGGTGGAATGCCTAAAGAAGAAGATGACAGAGGAGAATGATTGCTTCTGCACTTTTAGCAAATGAAGCTGCTTCAATTTGACGTTACTCCTAAATTGGACAGTTATACCGGTTTATCGTGGTTAGTATTTCTCTTTGAGGTGCTTGCTATTCATTCTGGAGAAAAGATGATTGCTTGTTGCTTTTGAATATACGAACAATTGAAAAGTTATACTTTGCTGAAAAATATGTTATTAAGTACACTTAATTTGAGAAGCTGTAGATTTTGTTGCTCTGTTTTGTTGGCTGAGGTATTTTTTAACCTTTGTTGATTGTGAATAAGGACTACCTCTTCCAAACATTTCCCTTCTTTTGGCCCCACGTTTGCTGCTGATATGAGTTATTTTTCCTCTAATTGCACATGCTGATATGAATACTTACCCTTCCAGTTGGGCCACATAGGTTAAAACATAAATAGGATCATATCAAAAGGTTATTGAGGCTATAGAGGATGGTGGGGTTAGTTCTCTACTTAAGATGAAGCCAACACAACATTAGGTAAACATATGATATGTCACTAAGAAGTGGCCTAAGCAATGAGTGTGGTTTGAACAATCTTTCTAAAGGAAGATGTTGCAACTTGGAAGTAGTGACTAAACCAATATAAGAAGCTTATGGTGGTAATTGAAGCTGATTATGATGATCTTTCTGCTATACATTGGGTCCTGAAGACAACATATCTCGACTACATGGGATATGATGAAGCTATATAAAAACTTATTTTATATGTATAAGAGAGAATTAATATATACAATAATAGTAATATTAAACTGATAATAACTTGTAAGATGGTAGTGCCACTTAGAAAGGACATGTTTCAGTAGCTATCTCCTTCAAGCATTCATTGTATCACTAAAATTATGCTTTTATAGTACTATCTTAAATGATAAATTTATCCAAAATTAACTTTTAAGCATATTATTCTAAATAAACTAACAAATATATATATATATATATATATATATATATATATATATATATATATATATATATATATATATATATATATATATATATATATATATATATATATATATATAAGTCAAAATCCCTTTAATTTTAAATAAAAAAATTAGTATTTTAATTTATATTGCCTATTTTTCTAAATCATGAATCATTAATCTTGTTCATTCTCGTTATGAAACGACACAACCCTCATCATCTTAGGTCATTTGAGGCTACCATTAGAGTAAGTTTCATAATCTTTAAGTCTATATGGAAAAAATATTTATTTATTATTATTAAATTGTAACTAGTTATTATTCCATTTAACTTTATAGAACAAAGATTTCTACTTTTGATGATAATATGTTCTCTATATGATGTAATTTCTTATGAGAAACTTCTAGCATGAAGAATAAATGATATTATCTTTATTTAAAATAAATAAAGGATTTGAATAAGTTAACTAAGTGGTTTCTAAAATAATTTAACAGGTTTTTTAGTTAACAAAATATAATCTTCATATTAACAAATAACACCATTTAATTAAAGATGTATATGAATAAAAGCTGATAGATTAGAATGATATGTCAATGTTATTTAAAAAATATAATAAATTAATAAATATAAATATTTATGGAGTTATATCAATAAGAGAAATGATATATTCATACAAAAATTTTACATTTAAATTAAAGTTATTTGCGTTCTTTGCCTCAACTAGTTGGTTGAGACTTTATTTAGTTCTCGAAGAATCTGTATTAGAATGTTGAGGGATATATGAGTGTGTTAGTTTACCATAAAAATGACTCAAATGATAAAAAAAAATAAATTAAAAAATTAAAATAATATGAGCGAAATTGATTAATAAAAAGTCTTATAAATAAAAGGAAATCATTCTCTCTAAATTTTTGTTGATTTACTGCATTATATGATGACTTGACTTAATTTTAATTAATTTATTTTTTGCAAAGCTTGGAAATAAACTGGGGAATAATAGTGTTTTTGATAAGAAATTAAGAATATTACACTTCGTAAAAATTTCATTATCCATCCCTGGAGGGGTATTTTCGTAATAATAGCAAAACGATGACTGAGAATCAGCTGAATGATAAGCTTCCACGGCATGCGAGCCCACCCCGAAGAAGAGGCGCAGGAGACTGTCAATGGCTCTAATACTCTCGACTTCCTTCATCCCAAGCATCAAGACAACCACCATCAAATCCCAAAATACCTTCAAGGTACGTAAACTCTAGCTTTTCCAGTTCCAAGGAAACCCTATAAATCTCCTCCGCCTATGATTGCTCTAAATACCATAATCGGCATCAGGCGGCCCCGGCAGGATTTGGACGTTGGAGTTGTCGAAAGAAGGATGGGATACACCCTGAGTTTTATGAGGATGCTAACGGCGAGCTGGTGATGACGACGGGGTACGCAGAAGGAGTATAGCGTGGACGTGTGGTCGGGTAATCACCCCTTATACCTTGGCAGTCGCTCCGGTCTCATCGTCGATGACGACCAGGTGGAGAAGTTCCGGAAGAAGTACGGTCAGCTATCTGACCTCATGGAGATTCCCGTCCTCAAGGGCGAAATTGTTCTCCCACAGAAGAAGAGGGCCGCCGCTTCAAGCAAGGGAAAAGGCAAAAAGTAAAATGTAGCAAAACTAATCCTAGTTATGTCGTTTATCTCTTTTTTACTCTGCAATACCTATCGCAATTAGTCATAAGCGTAAACACATAATGCCTTACGTGTTTGATTGAATACCAAATTACAGTGCATTATCTGGAATCGTGTTTTGGCATGCTAAGTTATGTAATGGCAATAAACTGAAATTTTAATCTCAATTGTGGAGTAAGTCTTTGTTTTTATAGTGTATATGCCACTCTGAAGGAAGCAAGGGTATACATAGGTGGTTTAGTTCATTGTGTAGAATTTTTTTGTGTTGCTTGGCTATGATTAGCTTTCTTACTGAATTAAATTAAATCAGAAAAAATGGCAGAAGGTTATGCCAGTTGATTTTGATAATGTACTATGTGCTTTCAGAGATTTAGAGCCTTATTTCATTGGGTGATCAGTGAGAGTAAATGCATATTATTAAAAAAGACATTTTCATTCAAATTTTAGTGGGATTTTCTTTGCCTCATTTCCTGGTTTCGGTCTAGTAAGTTCATCTCATTCTTGATTGAGGAATCTCTTTAAGTTTTGTTCCAAATTTATGCTTTTATGTAATCAAGTTTGTTTACTAATAAAATATTTATTTTCATAGCTTTGCGTATTACTGTGACTATTCAAAAGTCTCCATGAGGGCCTATTGATGAATTAGCCGGAGAGGTGTCTGACGAATGACAAGACCCTTACAAAGAGTCTCTAAGAGGGCTCATCAATGCATGGGTATGAATGGAGTTCTTTACCTGCTTGTAAATCCTCCTGAAGATTCACAAAAAAGTGAGCCTCGGAGGGCATTTAATGTTGGATAGAATTCTCACTGAGTCTCTTAGAGCTCATTGATGCATAAGCTTTGTTAGGATAGGTGAGAAGATAGTTTATTCTCCTTTACAAAAATCCCTATGAGGGAGGGATCATCGATGAATGAATCTCATATGGCATTATTGTTAGATTGAGTCCTCATTGAGTTGTTCCAGGATCTACCCAAGAATTCCTTGTCTGATTCGCCCAGCCACTTGACTCCTTGTCCCCCTCTCCTTCTTCCAATACTATCTTTGTGAAATCTGCTCAAAGACCTCCCTTTCTGATTTTGTTTTCTGCCTTGGCCCTGATTTATATCAAAAGTTTGGGCATCACATACCTTTCCCTCTCCCTTTCAACCCTATTAGACTCTCCTTCTTTCAATTTTAAGCATTGACTTTCTTAACATCCATTCTCTTCCTTTCTTTTGAGGTCTTCATATTTTTATTTTGTCCCGGCCTTCACAATTGTCTTCTACATCCATCTTTTGTCCCTTGATGCCCAAGCAATTTTTTGGTTTGTGGTTATCAATCATAACATAACTATGTATGCATATATTTATAGTCATCTTATCGAGGTATCTTGAATCAAGAAGATTTTCACCAACAATAGAAATCCAATGTTCCCAAGAGAGTCACTAGTTTGTGGACCTATCAACTAGCAAATTCCACAAGGGTTCTAATAATCTATACATTTGATGCAAATTAGCATACACATTCTTATACATACTATTAGGTGTTTGATAGATATTTTATATTCAATATGGCGTGTTTCAAAATTCATCACCCACTCTCATCAAGAGAGTAGTTTATGTGCCGATGAAACTTTCGAGTATAAAATAAGATAAGACATTACCAGAGATTTTTCCCTCAAGGACTTTAGATCCTGGTTCTGGTTTTCTAGATAAAGACTTATAGTTAGCATTCACTCAATGTTGAGAGAAAATTTTCGATTAAGGCTAGTCATTAGATCGCTAAATGCATAGCGTATAATAATAGCATGTAGAGTTTAAAATTTAAGATTTATAAAATTTATCATTTTAACTTAAAGCGGATGGTTGGGGGAATGATGACGTGCTCGATCTAGATCCCATGCTCATTATTCCCGCTATCATCCCCTTACTTAGTATATAGGTGAATCCCAATGACCGGATCCTCACAAGAACATTACGAGCCATCCAAGATGTGTAAACCAGAAGGTTTGTCTAGGACAAGCTTAAGTCTACCTTATCCGACAGAGGCTTTTGCCCTATTATCTATGATTCACATCCGCCGCATGAGCCATGGGAGTATAAGCTATGGGATCGTATATAATATTTTCGTAGAAGAACCACTGATCGACTCTAATCGCATATATAAAGCTTTTCGGCCAAACCACGCAGATAGGATAATGCACGCCTTTACTAGAGATTGATTGAGATTGAATATAAAAATATATTTGATTTGACATCGCTCCTTTGAGTAGAGTTTTCTTAATTTATCACCTTCACAACTATCATGGAAGGATTGAGTTAAATTTTGCTTTAAATTTTTAAAGATTAAATTTCATTTAAGCATTTAACACTTAGTAATTTATCCAATTTATATTTGATTGACACTTGATTTTGATTAATTCAATTTGAGCTTGAAGACATTGATAGAGTATTCCATCTGAAATTTCCATTCAACATGCCATCGCTTGATTAATTTTGAATATATTTAATAACTTTGATCGTAACTCTTTCTAATGAGATTAGAGGAGATATAATACATTAAATTAAATATTTTAATAAGTTAAATTTTTATAATAATTGGATTTTTAGATTGTTAACCTACGGCCCCAAGATCAAACCGGAAGAACCAAGAACATCCTCAAACACTAAGTTTATGCATTGATAATGTCGTGCGTGTTTTAATAATTCGATAATTTTATTTCTAAATTATAAGATTAATTTCATATTTTCATTTAATTCCAACTCATTTTTTTTTTGACATTAAAATTTGCAATTAAATCTCTACGCTCGACACGCAGAAATTTATTTAGATAATTTCATTTAATTAACGTCATCGATTTTAAAAAAATCATAAATGAAATTCTTAATTTTGTATCAAGAAGCTAATTTATGGAGAATTTAATTTCTGCCGCTTGTGAAGAAGATCATGACATTTGATTTAGGTTGTAATTCAAAATATTGCAACTTTATTTATATTTAATTTGATAGCAAAATAAAATGGCTATTTAGCTTATGCATATTGATAGGATTTTACATCTTTATTAATCATCATATTCAACTTTCATTCTCACCCATAGACGAGCTATTATACCTCTTTCAACTTAGCTTATTGGATGCGAGCCTTGTTGCTTGAGTCATGCTTGAATTATATTTGCATTTCATGGCTAGATTTCAAAGTTATTGCGAGTCTCATGTGCTTCAAGCTTGATTGTAAATATAAGATCTGAATGATTCTTTTAAAGGCTACATTCATAGTAGTTAATCAATTTGGCTTAAAAAAGTTACCAAATTATTTTACACTTTTGTCTTTAATTTGGAATTAAATATTTAGATTTACCACCAATTGTTTGTCCTTTGGTATTCGATTGAGATCCTTGCTTCACTTGACATCAAATGTGATTATTTCAAAGGTTCAATCAATTTTATTCATTTTGATTACTCATTTGTGAATTTAACACTTTGAATGTTCAAAGAGAAGCTTTACTCACATAAAAAGATATCAAATCCAATATGGATTTATCTTCAGCTTCACATCAAGTTTCATGCTTATTTAAGAACCAAATTTCAAATTTATTATAATTCTTTTGTGAGTTTAGTATTAGCCTCCTCAAATTTTAATTAAGGCTTGTTTAATTTTGAGGAATTTGAAAGAAAACGAACTCAGTTTATACTATGGAATTAAGTTTTAGCAAGACTGGGTCCCACATTGATTCTTTCCATTTTTATAAATGAGGCTAAGGAGAGGATTATTGCATTTCATATCATTTGCTTGAGTTTAGAGGACTTGAAAAAGAGGGAGAAAGATTCTGGCTCAAAGCTTGGATGGACTTTTAACATGCTTAAATTTTTTTTGTGAGCACTCTTCCTTTTCTTCTTTTTGATTTAATATCTATTTTTATATTTATCATGTATCTTTTTTATTTAATTTGAGTTTAGATGATTTCCATTTAAATTTATTTTAGTCCCAAAAAATTTGAAAATTGACGATTAAGTACACATGCTGCCATTCCTCTTCATTGTATGAAGGAGCTCATGACACCACAACCGCTTTTTTGTACATACCACTCTATCATTAATGAAATAAACTCAGAAAAGAAATACAAGCACACATTCCATATACATTCATGCTTTTTTACATATTCACAATCAACAACCATTTCATGTCATGACATTGGAAGAAGCTTGAAAGAATGGGTAGGCAAGGTGGGAGGTCACTGATTCGGTTTGATTGGGAGGAAGGAACGGAGGCCATTCGATTTGAGTGTGGCTCGGTAAGCTTAGAAGAGGGAACAAAGGGAGGAGAATCGGAGAGAGGGGCTATTTGGCTGCAGGGTTTGTGCAGGATTTAAGCCGGATTTAAGCGAAGGAGGGTGGGAGGAGGAGGAAATCAGAATGAAGTGCAGTAAGCTCATCACTCTGAAGAAATGAGGGAAGTGGTGGATTCGGCTCCTGTTCCGAGGAACGAGCGAGAGATGCCGGCTAGCTCAATCGGGAGGGGTGACTCGCTCGTTCTTCCAACAGGGAACCGAGGAGGACTCATCGCGTGAGAAACCGAAGGGAAGAGAGAGAGAATGGCGTGCGGCTGGTTCTCGATCAAGATGCTCGACCTCGGCTTCCCCGCGTGTGGTTTGAAGGGAGACGGACGGGAGTGGCTTGCGGTTCCTCCATCGAATGAATGAGAGAGGGAGAGAGGGAGGGAAGATCGTGCCTTTGCGGTTGAGGAGTTTTGGATCGAGAGAGGGAACGGTTTTGAGAGGGACCGATCGGAGAAGGGGCATAGAGGAGCGAAAGCCTTGTGTTCCCTCTGTCAGGTTGGAGGGAGATCGAACGAAGAGGGCTCGGGTCGGATGAGGGCTTTTGTGTGTGTGAGGGCCGAACCGAATGAGTGTTGCCATTTTAGAGCCGATTGGAGACTTAGGGTTATTAGGCCTTTTAATAAATTTTTTTTATTGTTTAATCAACTTTAATCAACTTTATATGAATTTTATGTCAAAATCATTATATGAATATACAATTCAGTTATTCGATATTCCTGACGCAACTCCCGTTGCTTTCGCATTAGGCTTTGGTTCAAGTCGGCATCAACCGCCCATTTCGCTTAAAATGCATATTTTCACTTGATCACTGACAAGATCGAATCAATCGCAGATAATCTCATTTGATAGATTTATGTTTCAAAGTTAATGACAATCAATTTGCGAATGAAGATCATTTGAGCATCGTCGCAGCCTCCGAATGCGTATTATATGACGATCTCTTGATTGACAACCATTAGATTGTAATATGTATATTCGATCCATTTGACGCTCAAGCGGATGGCCAAGTCGTTTATTGGAGATCGTTTCGATTTATTTTTGCGATGTCTGGTGCATTTCAGCTCCAATTTGCGCTTTGAAGCATTCGAAGTTGATCGAATTCACCTTATACGCTCGATTCGATTTATGTAGCATATGTGGAGGTCAATAATGGCAAATGCTAGCTTCATAATAAAACATTATCTGTATGGACCATATTTATTGTATGCGCATGAGAATAAATCTTGCTATCATATTGATCATTTCAAAATTATAGAATTTATTTATTAATTAAGCATGCCAAAGCTATCTACATCATATGGCAAGTCATTTCAGACATTAATCTACGATAAAGTCTAAGTCACATTTGAACGTTAAAAAAATTGACAATATACTAAATATCTAAGAAGCTTATTATACTGCCTCCAATGACGGCCTCAACAACTGTCATTGGCCTTAATATCAACGATCAATACCAGATCCTTCTCTAATTTCGGCTCATTAATCTTTTATGATTTGCATTCATGCTGTCAATGTGGCACACAACTTCACTTGGCTTGCCCTGCTCATGTTTGTTCTTTGGTGTTTTTTATCTGAGCCTTTGCTCACCTTAGCAACTATCAATGCATATCGACGGAGCTTTTGATGCTTGACAATGGTTGTAATCATGCTAGAGTCATATATAAAATTAGAGATTATGATCAAGTTAAAAAAAAAAGAGTGCTATATTCTCCAATCTTAGCTTGTGCATGAAGCTGCCTTCTATGTAAACATACATTCTAATGCTGAGATTAAGTTGGATTAATTTTTAAAAGTTAATGGACCAGTTTAAGCATATTAAATAGTTTAGAACTAAAATGGCTTCTCATGGAAAGTTAAATGATCATTTTAACCATTTTCTCATATGTAATATGCGATGATCACTAGATCTTCTCTAATGGTCTTTCCTTCAATCCATTCGTTTTTTAGTTTCAGAACTTATCCTACAATCAAGAAGTTAATTTTTTTTCAACTTCCCTGAAGCATGGTGCTCTAACACAAATGATGATTAAAGTTGTTCCTTACAACCCATGAACTCTTCTAACTCTATTAGCCTTATTGACAACCAACACAACAATGCAAATTTTTTAACTTCAATTTTTTTGAGAATTGGCAGTAAAATTACTCAAAGATGCAAGATTCTTCCTAACGTTGGGTATCCTGTCATTATTCAACTTTAACTTATTTGTTTGGTATATGTTTACTTCCTGTCATTGTTTTGTCACACCATTAGTCATCTTAAACTTTATAGTGCAAAATCAACAAGCTAGCACACTAAATTGTTTCTCATTTACACAGCATTAGCACATAGCCTATATACAAAAAATAAATTATCGTGAGCACTCACGTTATAAATATGATGAATCTAAAATCCACATAGCATTTATTGAATTATTCTCTTTGTGGTTGTGATTAGCAGTTTTGATGTCCTTTTTTGTTGTAATATAGATAAGTCATTATCTTTATAGCTGCTTTAAGACTTATTTCAAGATTAAAGATAGACTGTTGAGAAAGAAAGCGACAACAAGAAAAACAAGATTATAAAATGAATGTAAAATACCAAGTAACACCGAGCCTTATTATTACTGATAAAACCAGGAAAGATGGTTATACAAAAGCTATCCAAATACATCACTATCCATACCTATATATAGGCTCACCACAACAGAACTACAGGAGCTAAAGGAATAACGTGATGAGACTAATTACAAGAATGACCAACAGAAAACTGGATCAAACACCAACAATCTCCACCTTGATCTGTTTTAATTATCCCCCATCATCACAACAATTTATTAAATTCAAATAGTGTTTGAATTTTGCAACGGGTAAGGATTTAGTCAATATATCAGCAGGATTGTCTTCAGTTGAAATTTTCTTCACATCTATCCTTCCGGTTGCAATGATGTCTCTTATGAAATGTAATTTTATATCAATGTATTTAGATCTCTCATGAAAATGGATTTTTCATGAGATGTATAGCACTTTGGTTTAATATGTTGATTTTATTTTGAATATATCCCAACTCTTCCATAAAATTAAGCGAGGCTTCTTTAATGGCTTCAGAGCGCTATAAATTCGCTGTTGAAGACAAGGCTATACAATGCGTTGTAATGATGATTTCCGATACGCATTTCCAAAATAGTGAATATGTATCCAAATTGATCTGTATCTAAACAACCGCAAAATCAATCGATATGAACACATATCCCCAAACCATCAATGAGACCAAAGAATCGAAAAGGCCAAATTGGCAAAAAAAAGACTTCATTAACAACTAGCAAGAAGAAGATCCTAAAAAACAGAATAAAACAATAAGTAAATAAATAAAATAATTAGCTTTTCTGAGGATTTTACTACATAAAAGAAAATATCACAAAGACAAGACACCCCAACAGCTTATTACAAGAAGAATCAAGAAGTCTAACACAAAGACAAAGATATAAACAAGAGATTAATAGCATGAAGATCAAGTATAACTAACTAAACGCAGAAAGAAGCAACGTAAAATTAACAACCAAAAAACCTTAAGAAGAAAGCAAAGACTATAAATAATCGAGGAAATCATGAAAGGGTTGAAGAATTTATCTCAAGACTCCTCTGTTCCATTCTCCGCCTTCTCTCCTCCTTCTCCGCTCTCTCTCTCCTCTGGCTCACTTCACGGTGGAAACCGGAAAACCCAAACAGACGCGAAATCCCGGATCTCCTCGATCCTATCTCAAGTCGGCAGATCCTCCGGCCCTTTCTACGGTGGATCTTCCTTGGATCGACCATCGCCGTGATCTCCTCCTTCCTCCGATCTTCCCCTAAACCCTAGCAGAGCAACCGAGAAGCGAAAAGCAAGAAATGAATTAGATTCGATCGAGTAATCCGCCGATTGACGAATCACTGTCCACTAAGTTCATCCAACGCCTCGATCAAAGAGCATCGATCGACGCTCCATGTAATCCACTATGAGAAAAAAAGCCGTGATCAAGAAACAGATCTAAGGGCTGAAGATAACACGGGCTAATCCAACGACTAGAAAGCCGCGCAAGAAAGACCCAAATCCAAGGGAGCCCATCCAACGGCCGAGAAGAAAAGGCGCTAGATCCAACGGATCTAAAGCTCCCGAACGTTTCCTTCTATTAACTCAGCCGGGTTGACTCAATTGGAAAGGATTTCACTCGCTTGACTCAACTCACCCAACCTCCAATTGGAATAAAGAACGAGCAACTCAATCCAGAAAGATTTAATCACTCAAGCTCACTGTTTTAAAGCTCATTACAGAAATTAATCATCCTCCCAGCTGTAATTACAGAAAAGGAACCATATCATTGGTGCTCTTGTTGAATCCCACAACTCAAACAATGGTCAAGGCAAGACACACATCAAAAAAACTATTGAGGAATGTGTCAGAGACAAACAAAACGATGAACAAATGCAATCCATCACTGATACTCAATGATGTATCCGAAGACTCTCCTCAATTGAAGAAAAATGGAAAATAATGCAAGAACAACAACAATCAGGTATGTACCCAACCTCACTGAAATCTCTTTTCCTCCTAGACAACAACCTCAAAACAACAATAGGCTAGTGACATGCCTGATTCAATGGAGAGAATCCTGAGGTTGGTCGCTTTAAGGCACCATTCTTTCAATATTATAGCCTGTAAGACCAAAAATTCTTAATAGCATCTGCTTACATGGACGGACCAAAGATTAAGTTGGTACCAATGGATGCATCTTAATCACCAATTACACTCTTGGACACAATTTAAAGAGCAAGTTATTGGAGATTTGGCCCTTCATTGTATAGAGATTTAAGGGTGAACTTGCAAAATTACAACGTAAAAACAACAGCAAAGAATTTTATAACGAATTTGAGGAATTAGCAAACCAAATATCGTGAATTCCACCAATTCTTACGAGTTGCTTTGAATCTGGTTTAAGGCAAGACATAAAAGGGAAGTTAGAGCATTGCACCTAGCTCACTAAAGAAGCTTTCAGTTAGCTAAATTGATGGAGGAGCTTGAAGATATAATACCAAGATATGTAACATACCAAGCCCAACAGAGTAAACAAAACCGTAACTATCAACCACCTTTCGCCAACACCCCACTAATGCCGAATTAATCAAAGCAATGGAATACCCAATACAAAACATTCCCATAGAAATTGACCCCAACACAACCGGATGAAAGAAGGAAGAAGGGACTATGTTTTAATTGTGATGAGAAGTATCACGAGGTCATATTTGCAAATCAAAAATGTTTACTCTAAGAATCAATGAGGACCAAGACATTTACAAAGAAGAAAATGAGTGGAAATACAAAATAAGAAGAATTCTCAAATCTCAATGCATTTATGTGTCATTTAACCCAGAACCTTGAGATTACAAGGTTTAATTGGAAATAAAAGGTACAAGTTTTGATTGATTGGATCTACCCACAATTTCATTCAATCAAAATTAGCAAAATTTATTGATTTTAAAATCACTCCAAAGATCGATTTCAAGTATTGGTAGGCAATGGGAAACTTTAAAATGCTCGGGCATATGTTCTAATCTCCTATTCAACTACAAGGCAATACTTTTATTACAGATTGCTATCTTTACCCATGCAAGGAGTCGATATAGTTTTAGGGGTTCAATGGTTAAATAACGGTGAATGTACATTTGATTACAACAAAATGAAATTCTACATTAATGATGACAAGTAATTACAAGGAAATACAAACAAGAATGGAGAATCTCCTTCTTCAGCTCAAGCAAAGAATGAAAGAGATATCATCATGCTTTCAAATGAGTCAAATAATGAGGAAGCATCCCTCATAGAATTCAATACATTGCCGTGAAATACAACAGTATTACACACTTACCGGGAGTTATTTCAAGACCCAAAAGGCTTACCCCAAGTAAATATAGACCATCAAATCCATCTACACATGGAACTCAAATTGAGAGTGAAAAATTACAGTATCCACATTTTCTAAAACGAAATTGAAAGATTAATTAAAGAAATCTTTGGAAAGTGGTATAATCAAAGAAAGTATCACCTTTCTCTTCCCGCTTTATTAATCAAAAGAAAGATGGTGGAGGTTCTGTAGATTATAGCCTCAATAAAGTTACTATACACACCCCTATTCCAACTCCCAAGAACTCATGGATGAGTTATATGGAGATTTTTCTAAAGCGGATCTAAGGTCGATATCAGATAAGAATGGCAAAGGAAGACATTTATAAACGACCTTTAGAACTCATGAAGGACATTATGAGCTATGCCTTTGGACTCACAAATGCACCTTCAACATTTCAAGCTTTAATGAATACGCCCTTAAACCATTCCTAAGAAAGTTTGTTTTAGTATTTTTGATGATATTCTCATCTAGAAGACATTAGAACTACATCCATATCATCTCCAAGAAGTCAAAACAACTCAAACAAAGATTCAATGTTTATTAAACCCTCAAAATGTTCATTTGTACAAGAGAAAATTGACTACTTAGGTCACATCTTATCGCCCAAGGCATACAAGTGGATCCCAACAAGATTCAAGTCTGCAAACATGGTCATAATTACCAAAAGAATTAAGAGGATTTTTGGGTTTAAGTAAAATTTGTCAAGAATTAAAAGAATTGCTTCCCCTAACATCTATGTTAGCAAGCTTCGTGGGAAGAATCAACAAATTTTTACCAAATTAAAGCAAGTAATGACAACATTACCGATAGATATCCAAACTTTGCTCAACCATTTATCATTGAAAGATGATGTACAAAGAATCGGGCAGCTCAAAACAAACATCCAATTGCTTACTTTCAAGAAACTTTCACCACTTTACAAAAAACATCAACATATGCAAGAGAATTATATGCTATATGTAAACAAGCAAGGTGGAGACAATCTTACTAGGAAATAAGTTTACCATCGAACGATCAACAAAGCATAAGAGAATTAATGCAAAGAAACAATTCAAACCCCTCAACAAGAAAGATTTTGGTCAAACTCGGGATGATTATAGTATTGAATATAAACCGCATTACAAACAAAGCGCAGATGCACCGGAAAAATTTTAACAAAAGATTGATTAAGGATCAAACAGACTCTTAATGTCATTAAACTCCTCAATATATACTCGAATTCAATGGTCTTATGCAAAATTAAAGAAGAAACTACAATCGAACTACAAAAGTCGCAACAAATACAGACAAATTAATTTTTCCAAAACATAAATGTCCGAACGGACTAATATACTATAAAAGGGATTGTCGTAATTCGGATCTCGAAATCTAATTATCGAGAATTACATTCTACACCAACCTGGAGGGCATATGGGAGTTCATAAAACATAGAATTACTCAACAATTCTATTGGAAAAAATAAAAAAAGATATAAAACATTCATAGCAACTTGTATATGTCAACAAATGAAATATGATACTCAAAGGCTGGTTACTACAACCTTATACCCAACATTTGGGAAGAAGTATCAATGGATTTTATTAGTCTACCAAAAGTCTCATAACAAACCGCTATACTAGTGGTAGACATTGTCAAAGTATGCACATTTCTACCTTACCAACCGCTTTAGCTTTCTATATTTGTTTTGACATTGTCATGGGATACCCAAAGGAATAAATGATAGAGACCCTATATTCATGAGTAATTGCAAGAAATATTCAAACTACATTATTAAGCCACAAGAAGGCCTTATCATCCACAGCATGGACAAACCGAGGTGACCAAACAGAATAAAGATCTAAGGAGTTTGTTACTAAGACTTTACAATTTATTCGCGAGTTTTCCTATAACACATCCATCAATTTCAACCAAATGACTCCTTTTCCAAGCTTTATGGTAGAATTCCTCCTACATTAATTCCATATGCACTACAAGTACTAGTAGACTCGATACAACAAAGAGACCAAATCATACAGATCCAAAAAACAAATTTACAACAAGCCCAAAACAATGAAACAAATGATAAGCATAGGGGACATTCATTACAAGTCAATGATTTGGTCAAAATACAACCTGCATAAATTTGACTGACAAAGATACACCAAATTACAAAGAAGGTATTATGGACCTTTAAAGTGCTATGAGAGAAGATTTACAGAGTGGAACTACCTCCAACAAAGAGATACATAATGTTTTTTCATATATCCACAAAACCTTACAAAGAAGATACAACTATACATCCAAAGACACTTATCAAATCAATTCAGAGAAGGACAAATGATTATCAATCAAGATATTGGATCAGAACTATACTCAAAGGAGATCAACAAATCAAAGAAGTAATACAAGGGAAGGCCTATCAAACGAGATCTCTTGGATTTTAAGAAGAAATAAAAGAAATTTACCCGAATTTGACAGGACGGGCCTCTGAAGGGGAGTAATGATATGAACACATATCCCCAAACCATCAACAGAGACCAAAGAATAAAAAGGCCAAATTGGCTAAAAGACTTCATTAAACTAGAAGAAGATCCAATAAACAGAATAAAACAATAAGTAAATAAATAAAATAATTAGCTTTACAGAGGATTTCACTACATAAAAGAAAATATCACAAAACAAAGAGCTTATTACAAGAAGAATCAAGAAGTCTAATCACAAGACATATAACAAGAGATTAATAGCATGAAGATCAAGTATAACTAACTAAACGAAGGCAAGAAGTTACAAATTAGTTACAACAAAACAAAACCTTCTAAGAGCAGACTATAAATAGAATCATAAAGGTTGAAAGAATTTATCTCAAGACTCCTCCGTTTCTCCATTCTCCGCTTCTCCTTCTCCTTCTCTCAGGTTCATCTCACTCTATGGAAACCACGAAACCCCAAACAGATCAAGACAAATCCTGATCTCCTCCAGATCCTATTCAAGCCGGTTTTGATCCTCCTCTTTCTAATGGATCTTCCTTGATCGAATCCATCGCCGCAGTGATCTCCTCCTTCTCCTCCATCTTCCCCTAAACCCCAGAAGCCAGAACCGGTCAAAAGAAAACAAGAAATGAATTGGTTACTGATTCGATCCTGACTAATCACGCCGCCGCTTCGATTGACTATACACGTTGTCCACTAAGTTCATCCAACGCCCTCGATCAAAAGATCACCGACGCCCATGTAATCCACTCGATGAGAAAGAAGTAAAGCCGTGGATCAAGAAACGTATCTATGTAAGATAACAAAGCAATCCAACCTAGAAAGCCAAGAATCCAAACGGAGCCCATCCAACGGCCGAAGAAAAGGCGCTAGATCCAACGGATCTAAAAGCTCAACGCTTCCTTTCTATTAACTCAAAGTTGACTCAATTGGAAAGGATTTCACACCGCTTGACTCCAACTCACACCCAACCAACCACTGGAAACCGCCGTAACTCAATCCGTAAAAGATTTAATCACTCAAGCTCACCGCTGAAAGCTCATTATAGAAATTAATCATCCTCCCAAATGTACGTAAAAGGAACCATATCAATCATAACCCGTAAACTTTTCTCCATCATATTTTCCTCCAAGCCGCATTCCTCGATTTAATGATGTTTTTAAGGGGTATCTAAAAATCCACTTTACTAACCAACGTGTTTTTATAGATTAGCCATGAATCGCTAACCATACTCATTGAATAGACGAGTGCATACCATTCCATACATTAGACTTCCAACCATTTGCATAAGGAACTTTCTCCATATATTGTGCTTCTTCATGATTTTGGAGAATCTTCATGTTTTAGCTTGAAATGACTTCCCAAAGGTGTTTGAAGTTTAGAATTGCATACCAAATGTTTAAAACATGCTTCGATATGATTCTTGTGAAAGAAAAATTTTACCTTCAAACCTATTCCTTCGATTTGAATTCCCAAAATTTTACTAGAATGCCCATATCCTTCATTTTAAATTCTAGACAACTTCCTTTTAGCAAATCCACTTGATTTTAGTTTACGGCTATATATCATCCACATATAGAAGCGTAAAAACATCAATGATTTTATCGGTGATTTTTCAAGTATACATAGTGATCTTGCTTACTTCTTTCAAAGCCAATTTGTTTAATAAAAGCGTCAAACCGGACATACCACTGCCTTGAGGATTGCTTTAATCCATAAATGGGTCTTTAAGACAACAAACAAGCCTATTGTTTCCTTCTTCAAATCCTTCTGTTGTTGCATATAGATGGTTTCTTCCAAATCACCATGTAAAAGGTTTCGACATCCATTTGATCTAATTCATTGAATTTAGCAACAATGGATAACACCACCCTTATAGGGGTTTGTTTGACTACAGGAGAAAATATTTCATTGTAATCAATTCTTTTGTTCTGTGTGTAACCTTTGGCAACTAATCTTGCCTTAAACTTGGGCTTGTGGTTGTTGTGTGTATCTAATTTTCTTTTGAATACCCATTTGCTACCAATGATATGTTTGTTCTTTGGCTTCTCAACCAGTTCCCATGTGTGATTTTTGTGTAATGCTTCCATTTCTTCCTTCATAGCACATAACCAGTGTTCAGAGTTTTTGCCGGTCACAGCTTCCTGATAAGTGGATGGGTCCTGCTCATTGTCTTTATTCAAGATAGTTAGTGCAAATGCAATTATATTAACAAAATCAAATCTATTAGGTGGCCTTGATTCCCTCCCTTCTCGATCTCTAATTAGCTGATATTCTTGATGCACATCACTCCTTTCGATTCGATTGTCTCATCAGCATAAGGTTGTCTATCTGTTCCTTTCTCATTTTCAGCATTTCAAACTGCTCCACCTGAAGTTTATCTTTTGCATGATGAAGATCACTTTCATCATTCAACTTCTCATAATTCTTCAACATTGGAAAGTCAATTTCATTAAAAGTTACATCTCTACTGATAACACATTTGTTCATATCTTTTTCAATACACCAAAGCCTATATCTTTTAACTCCTTTTGGATATCCAAGAAACACACATTTTATCGCTCTTGGTTGAAGCTTACCTTGATTAATGTGTGCGTAGCAAACCAAAAACTTCAAGTTTGCTATAATCGTGGTGGATGACCACTCCACCTTTCCATTGGTGTTTTGAAATTTAAAGTCAAGAGGAGATCTATTAATCAAATAACATGCGCTTTTAAGTGTTTCTCCCAAAATCTTTTGACAATCCAGGACTTATCATCATGCTTCTCACTCTATCGAGCAATGTTCTATTCATTCTTTCTGCCAAACCATTTTGTTGTGGAGTGTTTCTAAGCTTAAGTGTCTTGTTATACCTTCATTTGCACAATATTTATCAAATTGCTTTGAACAAAATTCTAATCCATTATCAGTTCTTAACTTCTTGAGTCTCCTTCCGACTTCATTTTCTGTTATTTGTTTCCAATGTTGAAAATTTTCAAAAGCTTCATCTTTGGTCTTTAGACAATACACCCAAACTCTTTGTGAGTAATCATCAATGAGTGACATAAAGTACCTTGCTCCACCTTTGGTTGCAACTTTTGCAGGCCCCCAAAGATCACTATGCACATAATCAAGAATCCCTTTACTACAATGTTTTGCTGTTTGAAATTTAACTCTACTGGATTTGCCAATCACACAGCTCTCACAGAACTCCATTTGATTTAATTCATCACCACATAATAAATTCTTGCTGAGCTCGATTAAGCCCGATGGCTAATGTGCCCGAGCCTTAGATGCCAGAGCCTAGTTGAATTCTCACTAGTAGATACAAAACCTGCTACAGGATTGATCATAGCTTTACCTTGTATATAGTCTGAAGGGAACCTTTCATCACAACCATTGCTCCTTTGATGATTTTAATTTGTCCTGGATCTATTTTTACATTGCATCCATTGGCATCTAGCATTCCTACAGATATTAAATTTCTTTTGAGTTCAGGTACATATCTGACCCCCTTCAATGTTCTTATGCATCCGTCGAACATTCTGAAAGAAACTGATCCTTCTCCCATGACTTTACATACTTTACTATCTCCTAATAAAACCATTCCTCCATCAGCTTTCTTAAGATCTTGAAAATAATTTTCATTCGGAGTCATATGAAAAGAGCACCCAGAATCTATAATCCACTCATCTGTTGTGTATTTATCAGAAACCACCAACACTTCAGATGACTCATAACCATCAAAATTTGATGCTACAACAGCCTTTCCTTCTTCTTTGAATGTATTCCCTTGCCATTTGCCTCTTTCCGGACAATCCCTTTTAAAATGTCCCTCTTTATGGCAATGAAAACATTTTCTTGAAGTTCTGGATTTTGATCTTGATTTTCCCTGATAATGTTTTATTGTTTTTGTAACTTCTTTGATCAGGTCTTCCTCTGACTATTAGGCTGTCCCCATTTCTCTCTTCCTTTATTTCAGATTTTCTTTGAATCTCCTTTGACATCAATGCTGATTTTACGTCATTGTCAAAGTTTCTTTTCCATAAAGCATGGTGTCTACAATGTGTTCATATGATTTCGGGAGTGAACTAAGAAGAATAATGCCTTGATCTTCTTCATCAATCTTAACATCCACATTCTTGAGTTCAAGAATCAATTTGTTATACTCATTCATATGTTTTCTCAAATCTTTAGATTCATCCATCTGTAAGGTGTATAGTTGCTTCTTTAGGTATAATCGATTAGCTAAAGATTTTTTCAGATATAATGAATGAAGCTTTTCCCAAACATCAATAGCTGATTCTTCTTCTGCCACCTCTCGCAACACTTCATCACCAAGACACAAAAGAATGGCGCTATGTGCTTTTAACTGCAATTCTCGTGCCTTCAATCTATCTTGAATTGCTGCCAGACCTTCTCTTGAGATGGTATCAGCTAATCCCTGATGTACAAGAAGACCTCTCATCTTAATTCTCCACAAACTGAAATCATTTTCTCCCGAGAACTTATCCACTTCATATTTCTGCATTGTACCGCCCTGTTTTCTTGTGGTGGCTCTGATACCACTTGTTGAGAAAGAAAGCAGACAACAAGAAAAACAAGATTATAAAATGAATAGAAAATACCTGAAGTAACACCGAGCCTTATTATTACTGATAAAATCAGGAAAGATGGTTATACAAAGCTATCCAAATACACCACTATCCATACCTATATATAGGCTCACCACAGCAGAACTACAGAAGGAGCTAAAGGAATAACGAGATGAGACTAATTACAAGAATGACCAACAGAAAACTGGATCAAACACCAACAACTGCCTTGCAAAATGTCTTTCTGTAACAAATAATACCTCGATTGACTTTCCCCTCAAGTTTACTACTCACTTATTTAGAAAAATACCAATCCTTAACATCTTGTTAGCTAACTAAATCTCTTTTGTACAACATTACTATGATATAAATATTCTTAAGAAGGTGGTAAAAAGCACAAGAACAACCATTACATCAATATTCTTCAAATCTTTAACAGAATTTAACTCATTTAAATATGGATTAATATTTATACCTTTCTACAAGTGCAATAAGTGCAATATCTATATTTGATATAGTTACTAGAGAGACTTTTAGTTTTGTGTAAAGACTAAGGATTCTACATGAGCCACAAATTGTCTACAATTGTTTTCTTTAAGACATGTATCAGTCCCAATCTTAAAAGCATAGTTGGATTGTTGAGAGAACTTTTTTATCCATCTTTATTTTATCTTCTTCACTTATAGTTTCAAACTTATCCGGATATCCCATTAATGCATTGCATCTTGGTTTTATAGAGTTGAAAACCTTTCACGTCATCTTTGAGCTTATACTTTATGGTCAACGTATTTTGCATTAGGCTTTGATGTCAATTGTTTGAAGAATTCTTTTTTATGTGGATGAGCCTACCAAGTGCAGTTTTGATGAATAAACAAAGAACAAGCAGACCAAGTACCATAAAAAAATACCAAGATTTATGTGGTTTGATGAAAAGGAGCCTACGTTCATAAGAGGAGAGATAATATTCAATTAATTATAGAGAAAAAAAATTTTGTACTACTAAAATGGGCACAAGATGATAAGCTTCGTGGAATTTAAATTCTTGAAATACTACAATTATAACAACAAGTCTTTATCCCACTACATGGGGTTGGCTACACGAATCCTTCTTTTCCATTGTGCCCTATTAAGTGTCAAATTCTCATTTAATTTTAATAAAATAAGATCATTTTTTATACTGCCTAACCAAATCTTTTTAGGTCAAATTCTTTGAATATCTGTAGAAAATAGAAGCTTCAAATATCTTAGGCGAAATACAAAAGAAAATCATGAGATGTGAGTGTTTAAAACTAGAAATTCCCTACTTCGAATGTTTCTCAAAAGAGTGCTTTTATGGATTTCAATGGAATCACCGCAATAATTTTGTCACTGTTGCGCTTGCATACGTCAACGTAGTTCTCCATGTCACTATTTTTTTTTCTTCTGCTCTTCATTCTCATTTTTTTTTTCTATTCCCTATTTCTAACAAAATAGTGGTTGATGAGCAGTTTCATGTATCTCATGTGCAAGGAAAATGCTGCCAATTGATTAAATCCATATAGAGCACGGCTCTCATTGCTCCTCTATGTATAAGAGTCGAAGAGGGTGACTTCAAATCTAACCCAAATTCAATTTTTGACTCGGAGCTGATTTGTATTTATCTAAAAACTATTTTTTTAAAATTTTATGCTCAACCTTCTAGTCAAAATCCTAATAATTGAAGATAATTAAGAAGACTTATTTCTTATGACTTGACTTTATGTTGACAACTAGCCTGGAAAGGTCAGTCCTTTCATGCTATGATTCAAGTCAGAGAACCCGACCCAATTTTCTAACAGTTGATTTTATGTGGACAATTAACCTTGTCCTTTCATGAGATGATTCAAAGCAGGGAACCCAACTTTCTAAGACTTGACTTTATGTCGGCCATTAGCTTTGAGCCAAGTTGCAACTTTTGTACATTAATTATTAAGTTTTACTTCTATTTCGTCAGCAGTCATTTATATATAGCAATTTATCTAGAACACCTTGCCTCTTTAGACTATATTTTGTCTTTTAAATTGGGATTATCAATCATCGGTCGATTAATATTTTGCATTTAAGTAATTGAGATTTTGCATGGCTTGTGTTGATGAAGTGTTGATTATCAAATCTGTGTTATTCATTTGATTGCTGCATATAACTCAATTGACTGGTTGGTCCTGTGGAGTTGGTTCTGTTTAACTAGAGACATTTAGTGATGCCATATTTCTTGTGCCTTAGTTCTTTTGTTACTTGAATGAAGCAGTGGTAAAAATTCTGTAGTTTCTGTCTGAGTTAAATGATTGTCTTACCTGGAACAACATAATGCATAACCTTTTGAAATATTTATATTAAGAATCAGTGTGCTTCAGCATGTGTGTGCATATATATATTTAAGAATGAAAAATTTTAAACTGATAAAGATATTATTATTATTATTATTATAATATTATTACTTCATTTAAATTATTTTAAAATATTTTTTATATTTATGACATCATTCAGTTTAACCTTCTAATTCAATGGTCGATCATTTTTTGTAAATAATTAAATTTCACTTAACGTAGTGCTATCTATTGTTTGCATTACATTACGGTCCAATTTATGTCTAACTAAAATCAAATAAGTTTTTCTCTGCATAATTTTTAGATGTAGATAAAAAATCAATTAATTGAGTTAATTCATCAATTAAATTACTCAAGTAAATAAAATACACTCTTTATTACTTTTATATTTATATGGCTTTATTGCATTATGTATAGTATTATCATCATTGGATTGGGTTCAAGATAAAAATCTCTACCTTTGATCGGGTTTAAAATGAAGACCGCAGTTTATCGAAAATATCTAGTTTGAAGCCTAAATGCTTGATTTTCATTGTATCAGCTAGGGGTGTAAGTGAGTCAAGCTGGCTCGCGAGCTGACTCGAGTTCGACTTGTTAACGAGCTCGTGAGCCAAGCTTTTCGAGTCACGAGCTGGAGCTTGAGCTCATAAACAAACTTTAAAATTTTTTGAGCTCGAGTTCGAGCCTAGTTTGACTCTGCTCGGTAGCTTATGGAGCCGGCTCGTTTACATAATAACGAATTTCAATTATCATATTTCACATTATCAATTCAATAATTTGTCAAGTTTTTTAAACAAGCTCAAGATTGATGAGTTCGAGCTTAAGGGTTTAAACAAGTTTAAATTTCGATTAGTCAAACTCGATTGACTCGACTGCTTATTTCTAGTATCAGTTGTCACATGGCAGTTATTATAGTTATATGAAACGTCTTGCTTGATTGCGTAACTGGCAATGTTACTTGGAGAGTTATTTATTTAAACTATCTTTGTACTGGTTAAATCAATATAACTGGTTAAGAAATCGATTAAGTAATGCTCAGGGCAGTTTGAACTTATAAATAAAGGGATACCCCAATGTTGCTTTTTCCCCCATAAAATTATTACATTCCCTGTCAATCTATGCTCATTTATTACATGTCTGTTATCGTTTCCCTTCAAAAGCTCGGTGTAGTCTCACACATAAATCAGAATCCAACAAGTTAATACTTATAGAAATTAATATAATTATCTGTTCATGAAGACTGTTGAAGGCTTAATTCTGCCTAGCAATAGTCAAGAGTTATGGCTCACTTAATCAATGGTGCGATGACTTGGACTTAGTCAGCAATACTCTCATGTGACTTCTAAGGGTTAGTAAACGGCTTGGATTTAACGCAGTTTGAAGTTGATGGTTTCAAAATTAGGAAATTAAGAAGCTAATTCAACAGTTTTTTTTTTAAATAAAAAAAACTGCGAGCCAAATAAAATATTTGCAGTTAATAGTCAGTGCTAGACTTGAATGCGAGTTTACAAAATATATTATTTAAAATCATTCAAATTCTAAGTTGTACCAAAATTATCTACTTTAATGTGGGGTTATTATCTCGCTAGTCATTTTCTTCGTCTCCTTCTTTGTCGTCTTCTTTGCTATCATATATCTTTGGATAAATACTCTCGAGCAAGTTAATTATAAGATTTAATATGTTCTATAAATTCAAATTTGATAAATTTTGAGAGGTTTAAAACTAGGAGATTGTTTGACACTGTCATGATTAAATCTTACAAAATTTAATATAATATATTTAGGGGCTATTTGAAAAGAAGAATTTTGGGTGTAAAATAAATTAAATTCAAGAGTTTTAATTTTTTTTTATTTGATATGGTGCAAAGTAAAATTTCAAAATAATATAATGTATTTAGAATGTATTGAAAGGGTCAATTTTGCATATGAAATGATATGACTCATAGACACGACAAATCTTAACGTCGAAATATGATTTTGATAAAAAATCGATCGAGATCAAGACTTAAAATATCAACAAATCTTACATCAATTAAATCCCAAAACAACTCTCAAATATGGATGTTTGTATAAATCAAGCCTTGACGAAACGGATCTAACGAGCCTAAGATCTCATAATTACTTCATTTGGGCATCCAAATGCTCAAAATACATCAAATGATCAAGGAATCATCCTACAGTCCGATCAAGGGGAGTACAGTTTGTAGAATTATTAAGAGTCTCCTCCCATCTATAACAGCTTCATTCCTCACAATCAAGTGAAGTGTTGGAGTGAAGAAAAAAAGAGGACAAGCAAGAAAAGAGAAGGAGTCAAGAAGATGAAAGAGTCAAACAAGGAAGAAGATAAGAGTCAGGGAAGAAGAGGAAGAGTCCAAAGAAGATAAGACAAAGAAAGAGGAGGAACCCAAGCAAGGAAGAAGAGAAAGAGGAAGAAGAGGAAAAGCTCAAGAGGAAAGAAGAATCTCAAGATCCTCAAGAAGTCACCGCCGACTCCATCAACCACCATCACCGCCACCTTCATCGCTAATTGTCCTGATCTCCACCTACTACCATGAACCATTACAACTTTGTTACATATATTTTTCCTCCCTCATATGCACTCAGAATCACATCGGAAGACTTTGTACTCAAAGCAGGATACATAGTGGAAGCTTTCTTGGACTAGGCCCGTGGTTTTCCCTCTTTCGAGGGTTTTCCACGTTAAAATTCCGGAGTGTCTCTTGTTCTCTTTAATTCTGCGTATTGTCGACTTCACAATAAGGCTAAGGTGTAAACTTTCACTTCATGCGATTTTCTAGCATATGAAATATGCCCGATTGCCCGATTTGAGCAAATTCAAAATACATCGGCTAGTATAAAGTGTTAGTCTCCGCGTTGCCATAACCACTACATGCGGCGACTCTCATCGTTAGGCGGCAGTCGATCACCGATCCATGCCATGTATGCCCGGTCAGCCTCCTACAACCCTTAAGTCTTGGTCTCTGGCAGCCACCTGCCGCGACTACTCACTACCACTAGCCATACCGTCAGCCGGTAGCCTCCTGTGCCTACCGCCGCCGTCGGTTGCGGTAGGCCTTGCGCTTCTCCCATCCTTTATCACTTCCGGTCGCCGCTTTCTGCCATCATTTGCCTATAACATCAAAAATACTTTATATTATATTTATTTTATTATTTCTTTTACATTATATTTCTTTTCAAGCAATCAAAGAGCCCCTTAGTATTTATTTATTTAGTTTAGGGTTGAATTTTATGAGATAAAAATACTAAAATTCATTAAATCTTATGAATAAGAAGATTTAACAAATTGAAATGGGATTTATGAGAACAGCAATATTTAAAATCCCCCAAAAAATTATTTATAAAGATTTAAATTAAATCGCTTAAATTGCATCAATCGCTGTTAGATTGGGCGTAACCCAAATATTGATGACTAATTTTTGTTGATTAATTAAAAATATTTACATTTTATTTTTGAAATGATGAATTATAAATTTGCGTGAATTGAATTCATAATATTTGATAAATTAATCAAATTAATCATGAATTCAAAACAAAAATGTATTAAATTATAAATCATCTAAATTGTAATTTTAACAATCATATGAGATAAATCAGAATATGTGGCAAGGGTCAACACACTGATTACTCAGGATAGTTTCAAACCTCTATAAAGAAAAATCTAAAATCATATTAGAGTCTTAATGCGAGATACACGCCGCTTATCTAAGGGATTGTTTGGTTGCCTGCATTTGAAATGTAATGTAAACCAAATACAAAGATTTTAATTTTTTTGGTGTTTGGTTTGAAGTAAAGTAAATTTTCAATATAATGTAATGTATTTCAAATACCTTACAAAGGTCATTTTTGGTGTATTTGGAATTCAGCGAATTCCAAATACACCGAAATAAGTGATCATTTGGCGTTGGCCGCCCCGCCGCAGCCAGCACCGCACGCGGCCGTGCGAACCACGCCGCCCTGATCACTTTATAATATACGGCCATCATCCGTCGGCGTTAAAACCTTTAAAATACATTACATTATATTTTTTCAACTAAATAGAAAAAAATAAAGTCATGAATTTGTAAAACTTTCAACCAAACAATTGTAAAGTAATCATTTTACATTGAATCTCTTTTACACTGCATTCGTTTTACACTGTATTCTAAATGCAAGCAACCAAAAGTTAGTTTTAAGCCTTGATACTAGAGAGAATTAGAGTGATATGGACCTAATTGTTGGCTGGTTCGGTATAGTGCTAATTGGGTCTGGTTCGGTGGGAATGGGATTTGATTCAGTGAGTTGACTCACTCTGAGTGGTCTGAACCCGGCTGAGTTACTGATAATTGGGGGAGGTTTATCGGGTGCTTTCTGAACCGTTGGATTAGCGCCTTTGTTCTTGGCCATTGGATCTCATCACTTGGATTGAGTTTCTCTTGAACTGATCTTGAGCCGTCGGATTGATTGGTTTCTTATCTGCCCTTGGATTTGGTTGTTGATCATGCAGTTCTTGATGCACGTTAGTGAATTACGCTTGCCGCGCTTGATTCCGCCTTGTTCGTGCTCCGAATGAATCGAACCCTTGATTGGTTAGTATGGCGGTTTATGGCGTGGGATGAAGCTTTAGGAAGCTTTCCTTAATCGATTTTTGTTTAGTTTCCTTGACCATTCGAGGCCGTCGCTCTGAGAGGGAAAAAGGGGAGGGATCAGGAGAAACCTTCTCAGATGAAGCGGTTCGGTGAGGAAAACCAAGAGGAAAGATCTTGGGAGGAAGAGAAGAAGAGGAAGGCGAAGATAAGTTTCTTTCCAAATTCTTGATTCCTTTTGTTTGGTTTACCTCTATTTATACTCTCTTTTACCTTCTTTAGCTTGGATCTAAGCTATCTATGCAAGCCTAACTACTTTCTGTTACAAGTTATCAAACTTGCTTCAATCATTTCTAGCAGTTGAGGCATGAGCAATCTGTTATTTTACTACTCTTCTTGATTTCTTGAATTTAAGTTTTCTATTTTAGTGTTGATCTGATTCTTTATGGAAGTTGATTTGGCTTCACTCTTGTTATATACTTTGCTCATCTTGGTTGGGATGTGTATTACTTCTGTGCCTTACGTTTCCTGTATTATTTGTAGAATGACTCTGAATGCTTTGCTCTTGGTTGCTTTACCCTTGTTGCTGTATATTTATGGTTCTGTAATGGCTGTTAGTCTTATTATGCTCTCTGTTGGTCTTTCTGTGATGTTTAATTTGGGCTTATTATTCTTGTTGTAGTTGATATCATTGTATTTGTTGTTCTAGAATGCTATCTTTGGATTAGTTAAGTCCTTTCTTTATATTGATTAGTTATATTCTATAATTTCCTTTTGTACTATAGTTACATTGTAAATGATGGAAGTATGTTCTAATTTGACAATTAGAGGATTTTGAGTCATATCATTACTCCCCTCCCCACATTGATGCCCTCAAGGTCACTTATGTCATGCCCTGATTCTTGAATTCCTTTAGGATCGGCTGATAGATCCTTTCCCTGGACTTCTCTGCACGCAGGTCTTTCTACAAGGGTCTTCATTCTCTCTTGATAGTAGGTTCGTCCACTTGTTGTAGTCGCTTACCTGTATTACCCTTGTAATGTGGCGTATTGTTGTATGATACGTAGAATTCTTTGTGGCCTTTATTTGAGATTGGTAAGCTTGTTGTACTAAACTTATACTTATAATTCGGCATTTCTTCTTTGCACTATGATGATATTTTATAGATTTGGGCTATATCGATTATAATTCTAAGCTAAGTCAGTGGTTAGAACTATTTAGAATGTTTATAATTATACAACCTCTATGTCATTTATCTTAGCCTGGATTGAATGGTTGATAGTTGAAGCTTGTTTCTAATACTTCTTCTTGTATCCACTGTCTTTCTGGTTAAGTATCTTGCTGTAGTTGATACTCTTGGTCCTCATTGACCATCATGAAGGAAAATAATTTGGCTTGACATATATGTCCTCAATTGAAACACTTTCTTTCTTCTTTCTTCCATTTGTGTAAGTGTCAACAATTAAATTCTTATTATTTATTTATTTTGATTGTTCTTGTGTTGATTGGTGTTTGTGGGAGTAGGCAATATGAGTTATTCTTTGTAATTGAGGTTGTTTCTTGTTGGAGATTCGTCTTGTAGTTTGGTCATGTGAATGTCATCACTAGCCATCTTCCATTAGTTTGGCCAATTGAAATGCTTTCCAAGGCGTTGTAATGCTCTTACTTCTCTTGATATCATGTTTAAGCCAATTCAAAATAGCTTTGTAAAAATTCAAGTGGAATGCGAAATTTGATTATAGTTCTTCAAAATCATTGTAGAAGTTCAACTATTGTTGTCTGTAATTTAGTTAATTCTCCTCTCAAATCTCGTATGAGGGACCAAATATCCGAATAACGTTCTTTAAATTGTGTCCATGAATGCAGATTATTTAAGTGCATATATTGATACCAAATAAGTCGTCCATCCATATCCCAATTATGAACTCCTTCTTGATAAAGCTGTAATATTGAAAGTCTTGGTATGTTTTGAAGACCTTTAGAATTGTCTCCATTAAACCTTGGCATATCTACTTTAATAGTCTAATGTTTTCTTTGTGTTTGTGGTCTATTTGGAGGATAACATTGTATGAGATGATGTACATACACGGGATTGGATTATTCTTTGTTCTTGAGAGTTTTTCTCCAATTTTCTTATAGAAGATAGTCTTCTTGAAACTTCATTTAATATCATAAATTGAGGACATTTGTTCCTCTATTTTAGCCTTCACACATTCTTCTAGGGTTTTGATGTGTGTGTTCCTTCGCCATTTTAGTGTTGTAGTCAACGAGAGCACCAATGATATGGTTCTAATTCCTTGAATTGAGTCTGGTCCGGTTAGGCTTGAGTTTGGTTCAGTGAGTTGACTCACTCTGAGTGGTCTGAACCCGGCTGAGTTACTGATAATTGGGGGAGGTTTATCGGGTGCTTTCTGAGCCGTTGGATTAACGCCTTTATTCTTGGCCGTTGGATCTCATCACTTGGATTGAGTTTCTTGCGATCTTGAGCCGTCGGATTGATTGGTTTCTTATCTGCCCTTGGATTTGTTGATCATGCAGTTCTTGATGCCTACCACGTTAGTGGATTACACGCGCCTTGAGCGATTCCTGCCTTGTTCTGTGCTCCATGGAATGAATCTGAACCCTTGATTGGTTTAGTATGGCAGTTTCTGGGCCGTGGGATGAAGCTTCTAGAGGAAGCTTTCCTTAATTAGGGTTTTTGTTTGCTTCCTTGACCATTGAACCGTCGCTCGAGAGGGAAAAGGGGAATGCTGGGATCGGAGGATAAACCTAGGTTCTCCGATGAAGAACGGAGGTTTCCGGTAAGGAAAACCAAGAGGAAAGATGCGCAGGAGGAAGAAAAGAAGAGGAAGACTGAAGAAGACAAGTTTCTTTCTGAAATTCTTGATTCCTTTCTGTTTGGTTTCTGACCTCTATTTATACTCTCTGTTTTACCTTCTTTAGCTTGGATCAGCTATCTATGCAAACTAACTACTTTCTACAAGTTGTTATCAAACTTGCTTCAATCATTCGCGGTTGAGGTATGAGCAATCTGTTATTTTCTTACTCTTCTTGATTTCTTGAATTTAAGTTTTCTATTTTAGGTGTTGATAGATTCTTTATGGAAGTTGATTTGGCTTCACTCTTGTTATATACATTGCTCATCTTGGTTGGGATGTGTACTTCTCGTACTTGCTTACGTTCTGTGTATTATTTTAATGACTCGGAATGCTTTGCTCTTGGTTGCTTTACTCTTGTTGCTGTATATTTATGGTTCTGTAATGGCTGTTAGTCTTGTTATGCTCTCTGTTGGTCTTTCTGTGATGTTTAATTTGGGCTTATTATTGTTGTTGTAGTTGATATCATCCAATCTGTTATTTGTTGTTGCTAGAATGCTATACTGGATTAGTTCTGGAAGTCCTTTGCTGTATTCAATTGAGTTATATTCTGTAATTTCCTTTTTGTACTATAGTTCTGTTGTAAATGATGGATGTATGTTCTAATTTGGCAATTAGAGGATTTTGAGTCATATCATGGAGCCGACAAAGGGACATTCATGCACCATTTTATAAAGGATAGTGGAGAAAACTATGATTTATAGAGGAAAAAAAGGACCAAGGAATCATATTGGAGCTAGAATTGCACCTTAATCGATCAATTTCAAGCCTCAATATAGAGAATAATTGAGTGTGAGAGGTGAACGTACATCATTTATACAAGTCAATATAGGAGATTATGATTTTTTCTTATCATCTTAGAGGTATTTAGAAGTAAGTAATGCCTCTTCAAATTCTAAAAGAATAATAAAAATTTTTAATTAAAAAACACTTCATCTTATTTTAGAAAAGAAAGAAGAAAAGAGAGAAAACTCTTCATATTTTTTATAAAAAAATTATTCATCTATCTTTTTCTTTAAAAAAAAAGAAAGAATATAAAAAATTTCTTCATCCTCGATTTTTTTTCATATTTCTTATAAGTAAAGAAATTATTCATCTTCTTAAAAAAGAAAAAAAACTCTTCATCTTCTAAAAAAAATTTCTTCATATTTTTTATAAAAAAAAGAAACTCTTACTCTCTTAAAAAACTCTTCATCCTTCTAAAAAAATTATATATATCTAATTTAAAAAATGAACAATAAAAATAATGATGATAATTTAAATTATTTGCACAATTTATTTATAAAAAAATATAATACTAATAAATAGACACATTTTTTATGCGTGTAACAAATGCATTGAAATATATGATAATCTAAATTTATCAAAAATAAGTTTGTTCGTTATAACTAGTTCGGTAGAGTAAAAGTTTTAGCTTAGAAATCCCGTGTATTTAAAAGTGAATAATAAAACTAATTTACGTGAAAAAAACCTCGAAAGAGGAAAAATCCGAGTAGCCGATAAAAGCTTCCACTATGTATGTTTGAGTACAAGATCTTCCCGATCACGGATTACATTGTATATGAGAAAGGAACAACATATGTGATAGCGTAACCTTGATTCTTAGAATGATGGTGAGCTGTGAACAATCAGTAAAATGAGGTATGATCGGTAGAAATGCAATCACAACGAGGAACAATCAAGAAATCGAGATTGGACGAAGGATCATGGTGGCTACGGCCGGCGGTGGTTGGCAACCGTCAGTGGTGGCGATTGCTTGGAGGATCTTTAGAGCTCTCTCCTCTCTTGCTTGGCTCCCCTCATATGAGGAATGAGGGTTATTTATAGACGGAGGGACATCTTTGTAAATACATGCAAAATCAACCACTCCTCTCCATCGGACGCTCATGATGATTCCTTGATCATATGATGTATTTTGTGTATTTGAATGCTCAAATGAAGTCGAGTAAGATCTTTGACTTGTTGGAACCAGTCGAGGCGATTTGACTATAAACACTCTTATTTGAGAGCTTTTAGAATTTTCTTCGATGTCTCAAAGTTTTCAATGATATTTTAAGTGCTTGATCTCGATTTCAATTTACATTACTTGCTTTGCATCAAGATTAGTGCTTATAGAGGAATTTTAGTCATATCTATTTTTGGATGATATTATCTCAATCATCAAAAAATATGTGTCAAGTACTTTCAAAATAACAAATTCTTCATGAAATCAAGTCCATTAACATATTTTGAGAGAACAGATCTTCATGTAGCCAGATTATGACTCTAGCAGATGCTAAATGTAGTTATGTGTGGCAAAATTTGAGGTTACGGACCCATGAGTCTCACGAGCATGGAGCCATGGCGATACTGCGCCTGCGCATGAGCGTCTGCCAGCGCGTAGCGGGCGGGTCGAGCGGTCGTCGGCCGTTAATAAACCATGCGAATTCGCAGCGGTTTTGATGGCGGCGGAGTGAGTCGTCTGGTGGGGATGACAGCCAGTGGGTTGCTTTCGGGTGGGTCAGCAGAATCGCGTGGAATATGGCGGAGGCGTAGCGAGCAGCGGGCGGCACTAATTAGCTAATGCTCGCATGGGTCTGAAGGATTTTGTCCGTTTTGATCCGTTTTCGCTCGTTTTTAACGATTTTGGGCGGGTTTTTGCGGTTTTGGACGGTTTTGGACGGTTTCTCTTTGATTTTTTTTACCTTTGTCCCTATGGTCTATAAAACCCCAGGCCAAGGAGAAGGCACATTCTTTTCTTCTTGAGAGAAGGTTGTTGAGGGCCGTAGTTCATCTGTGAGCTCAGTTTTTTCTCGAAAGAGGTGTTAACTAACCTCGTCGGACCGACCGGGATTGGAGGCGATCAAGACCCATAGTTCATACGGCAAGACTATAGTTTTCCCTCGAAAGAGGTGTTAACTAACCTCGTTGACCGGCCATCAGGCGATCAAGACCATAGTTCATCTGGAGCTCATTTTCCGCGAAAGAGGTGTTAACTCGTCGGACCGATCGTTGGGCGATCAAGACCATAGTTCATCTACGCTCAGTTTCCGAAAGGTGTTAATGACCTCGTCGATCGGCCGGTTAGGATCAAAGGCAGCGATTCATATGGCGGCTCCGTTTTCCCTCAGAGTTGTCAGACCTCGTCGACAAGCGGTTGGCGATCACCGGCAGGTTAGCGATGCTGGCATGGTGGCGACATTAATTGGCGATGACTGCGATGGTGGTTGGCGAGATAACCGACGATGGTGATTCGGAGATTGCGATGGTGTTGGCGGACCAACGATGATAGCGGTGACCGCTGATGGTTGGCGGCCGAAGTCGGCAACAGCAATTGGCGTAGTTAATTGGCGGCAGCGTCAGCGATATAGCGGCATGTGAAAAATGCTCAATGATAATTCTGATGGCAAACGCAGTAGTCAAGATGGCAAATCTGATGGTTAGCGGCCGACGAGATCAGCGGGCTTAGGCGGATGGCAGTGGCAGCCCGGTCAGTAATCGATGGTGGCGGCCAGCGTCGGTAGTCAGCGAGATAGCGGCGATAGTGGTAACCGCGGAGATTGCGGCGATAATTTTTTCTTTGACATATCCGAGGTTGTTTGTCAGAGTGTGACTTGATGACGTTAACTGTGGAAGAGGTTGCATTAGATCCAGAGATTTTGATTATCGGTTGTTTGAGTGTTGCGATGGCATTAACACTATGGAAGAGGTGGAATTAGATCCGAAGATTTTGACTATCCAAGGTTGTTTGTCGAGTGTTAGATGGCGTTAACTATTGGAAGAGGTTGAATTAGTCTGGCGAGGATTTTGACATCGAGGTTGTTTGTCAGTGTTACAGATGGCGTTAACTATGGAAGATGTCGATGTCCACCAAGGACCTTTTGACTATCTTAGGTATGAAAGTGTTACTTGACTTCTTACCTGTATGGAAGAGGTCCGATCAAGTCTCCTTTGGATTGATCATGCCCGATTGAGATACAATGTGAGTTGTATATTTCTCAAGTGGAAGGATTAAATGAAGAGGAAATAAGCTTATAAGGAAAATCCATAAACTCATTACTTTGATAATGTCAGTGATACAATATTGTCATAAGATAACTTAACAAAGGGATACATTTTTAGAGAGTTAACAAAGGACAAGAGGTGGAGAGGAAAGGACAAATATAATAAATTAAAGATTACAATATTTATACACCAATGATTACATATAACACTTTTCAGAGACCCTCTATGTTCCAAGTTTTATGGAATATTTTTTCCTTTGGATCGTTGGTCATAGCTTGTGGTTGGTCATCGATAATGAAGTGGGGGCAGGTCTTTTACAGCAAAACCCTCAGGTACTTCTTTATCTTGAAGATTAAAATTTCGATGTTGAAGGTCACCGAAGGGCGTGGTTGAGCTTATTTGAGGTAACATGATTGTGCTATTTGTTGATTTCAACTCCAACCCAATGGGAGTTTGAAATTTTATCTTAGATGAGGTAGAGTGGCGACATCGAAGATTGATTGGAGGGTCTTCCAAATAGTGTTGTATCTTTGAATTTGACTTACTATGATTGACGAGTGAGTGACTTGTTGAGGAAATTCTCCGAGAACAACGAGAAGGGTGATTGTCCCCTCCACCTGTACAGGGCGATTATCAAACCCATATAACGGTCCTATAGTGGGTTGAAGTTTTTTCTTAACCAGACCCATGCTAAGAAAGGTGGAGGAAAATAAAACATCAACGGAACTCCCATTATCAATCAAAATTCTCTTAACAACATAACATGGGTCACCAATTCCCGCACTGATAATAAGAGGATCTTGAAACTTGGACTCCTTCCAAGTCTGAGTTATTAAAAGTGAAGATTTTTTTAACTCTGGCTCTTCAAAGGCGGCGATGAAGATTTGATTAGATTGTAGTGGCCCACTTGTCGTTTAATTTCTCTATTTGGCTATTATGTTATTTACGATGATTGTCCGGTTGCCCCTAGTTGGAGCTATGTTTGCTTGAGTTGGTTGACATAAATTGGCGTAGATATCCTTGTTGAATGAGCCTCTCGTTCTTCTTTGAGTTGTTTGCATGCCTAGTATGTCGACTTGATGGAAGTGACAATATTACTCGATTTCACGAATTTGGTTTTGATGGATGTGGCCCATGATGGTCTCTTCATCTTGAATAGCCAACAAGGCGTTAACACGAGATGTGTTCAGGTGTTATTCTGGTAGTTCGTCGTTGATATGCGAGTGGAGGAGATCATGACTTTCTTGTTGCTTCTTCTGATGGGATTGTTGATCTGTGTTTCCTAGAGCACTTTTACGTTTTCCTGTGGATTGTTCAAATTATTTTTGATGGGCATTAATAGCCTCATCAGCAAAAAGCTATGCTTCCACACGGTGAACTAAGTCCACATATGAGCAGACCGTATCTGCATTGGTGGCAGTAGAAAGGCGGGGAGCCCTCAAGGAAAACTCCTCTTAGTAATTCATGGTCTACCCCAAGTATTTGGCGAGCTTAGGAGAATCTCGGAAGTATTCTTTAAGTGATTCACCCTCATTTTGATGAATGCGGAGAGATGGTCCTGAAGTATTCTTAAGTGATTCACCTCATTTTGATGAATGCCTGAGAGATGGAGGAATCTTTAATGATCCGATTTGCAATGAACTATTCTACAAAAAATCTTGGCGAAGTTCGTCAAAGGTATGGATGGATTCCCTTGGAAGGGAGTAGAACCAAGTGAGCTTGTCCCTTGAGGGTAACCGGAAAGACCGACAAAGCAAGTGTCGTGAGCTCTGGATATGCATGATAGTCCCAGTAATGGTCGATGTGTTCATGTGGGTCACGCCCCATCATAGAATCAATGTTCTAAGCTTGAAACCCACGGAATATGTTGAAGAATAGCTTCACCTAAAGGTGAGGATTCCTCATGTGAGGGGAAGATTCTATCCTTGAAGGTGAAATTCATCTTGCATTAAGCATATCACGAACGATATGACGAGTCAACAGACGAATGTGTCAAGCTACCCGCAATAATTGGTGGATTAGAAATGCACGTGATGGATGTAGAAGCGCGGTCAAGGAGAGATCACGCCCGGAAGAGAACTTTATCGCCGTGGAGATTAGCATTTTGACCTCCCGCTAACGATCGATCTTGGGGAGATGTGTTTGTGCAAGTGGTGTGTCTCGCAAAAGTCGGATCATCTCATTTTGAGACTCTTCCATTCGGCACACGCATCTTCTAAAGAGATTCGCCGCCTTCACCAACATGATCACGCCTATCAGGGGGAAGTGAGGCAGAAGGTTGGCATCCTTGGTTCAAGGATTGGTTTTGAGAGTGACGGAGTTAGAGCTGCTGTTAGTCGCCTATTGGCCATACGGGTTTTCCAAGAATTATGATTGAAGGGTTCTTTTCCCACGACGGCCAAAACTATTGCGTGCTAAAAAACTTGTAGAGTAAAAGTTTTCACCTTAGCTTCATTGAGAAATCCGACACACACGTGTATTTAAAGAGTGAACAATAAAACTCAAGAATTTTACGCGGAAAACCTCAAAAGAGGGAAAACCACTGCCTAGCCCAAGAAAAGCTTCCACTATGTATCTATTTTAAAGTACAAGATCTTCCCGCACCGGATTACAGAATTGTATAGAAAAGAACAACAGCGTGATAACGACGTTTTGCTGAGATGATGGTGACGATGAGCAATCACCATGAAATGCGGGTACAATCGCGAATGCAGGAGCAATCATGTAAACGCAGGGAACAATCACCGGTAGAAATGCGGTGGAGATTGACGACGCAAGGATCAAGCATGGTCGGGCGATGGCGACTAATCCGAAAGTGGCGCACGATTGTGCTTGGAGGATCTTTAGAGCTCTCTCCTCTCTCTGTGGGCCTCCCTCATATGAGGAATGAGGGCTATTTATAGATTGGAGGAGTGGCATCTCTAGAATACATGCAAAACCACTCTCTCCATCGACGACTCATGATGATTCCCTTGATCATATGATATATTTTGTATTTGAATGCTCAAATGAAGTCAGAATTGTAAGATCTTTGACTTGTTGGAACCGGCTCGTCGACGCCGCTATTTTTATAAACACTATATTTGAGAGCTTTTAAAATTTAACCGATGCCTCAAAGTTTCCAATGATATTTTAAGTGCTTGATCTCACCGCCAATTGACAATTGCTTTCGGCATCAAGATTCGTGCTTCGACTAGTGGAATTTTCAGGGTCATATCAAAGTTAATGGAAATTATATATATAACAAATGCATTGAAATATATTACTGTCGCTTGCAAGGAAAGAAAGAGGGGTTGTTTGGCTGCGGATTTGAACAGGATTTAAGTCAGATTTAACTTAAATCCAGCCAAAATATCTTTGCAAGTTAAATCCAGATTTACCAAATTTTGTTGGCAAACGGCTTTACGGGATTTAGAGAAGCAGAGAAGGAGGGTGGGAGATGAGAGATCACCTGGCTATGCTTGATCCAAAGATGGATGAATTATAACTTGCGTTTAAAAGGAAGAGAGTTGAAATCCTTACGGCTTATAGACAAAACAAATGCTTTTGTTTGAAGGAGAGCGACCGAGGGATTAGGTCTTCAATCAAAAGGAATCGAGGTGAAAAGGAAAAATGAGAGGGGAATTGGTTGAGGGAAAGGATCGAGACTTACGGATTGAAGTCCGAAGGGAGCTTGAGGCTTGAAGGGGGACCGACGGTAGGTAACTTGCAAAGTGAACGAATGAAAATGAAGGAAGAACGAACGAGATGAAGCCTGAGCCGTTTGCGCCTTTGAGGATGAACTGAGGCATGGGAGCTTGGGAACAGTGTGGTTCATTTGTCGATCGAGAGGAGCCAATCATGTTGAGGAAGTGTCAAGCAGTTCTCTCATAAATGGGGCAACAAACAAGAGAGGTGGGAGCAATTTCGGAATTGAGGGTCAATAAATGCCCCCCAACAAATGTGATTCGCTCATAAAGTGAGTCATGTTAGTTGAAAATTAGTTGACCCTTTGGGCTTATGTTTGGACGAGCTAAATGATATGATTGATTGATTTGGCTTGATTGACTTGTTGGATAAATAAGAGCATCTTCTACCATCTATTCTCTGCTTCAATGAGTTTATCAAAAATCTCTTTCTTTTGTATCATTTCAGATTTAAGTTTTCTCTGACCCTAACTTTGTGCTTAGCCGGGTTTGATAAATGAATTGATTTATTTGCTTTGAGACTTAAAATTCTTTCAGTCTTGGCTTTAATTTTGGCGGACTTAATGAAGGATTGACCTAATTTGTCTGCATTGACTTGTCAGGAAGTGCATGTATATCTTCAGTCCCATGCTTACTACTTTGACGGACTTGTTGAAGTGCGATATATGACCCTTCTTATTTTATATTAAATTTTAATATTAAGTTATCGTAGCAATGTGTGCTTTAACAGACTGAATAACTACATAATTCCTTTAGTTGACCATCAACTTTGTATGAATTATGGAATTGCTTTCTGTCTTATACTTTCTTCTTTGGCAGACTTGATGATGAGATTGACTTTGATTTGTGCTTTGTGCTTGATCAAACTGGTTGAAAAGAGATTGAAATATCACATTGCAAGCTATATAGAGATTGATATGAGGTTACACTGAATTGAGTTGTTTCTGATTGTCTCTTTATCGATAGAAATATCTCTTGGATTCTTGTTGCTTGTAGTAACTAAGTTGTATCTGGTTTGGGATTGAATATCTATCATCATTGGACTGACGAGCATGAACTCTTTCATTGCAGCCTTTTCTCATGGCTTGTTGAGTTTGACTTTTAGAACCTACTCGAGTCTTCAACTTAAGCTGTGATGGGTTAGTGATTTGGTCATCGGACTAACAAATGGGAGCTATTTCACTATAGCATTTTCTTACGATTTGTTGAGTGAGGAGAGCGTCAAGAACTCGGCTATTTATGGGCTTATTGAGTTTGATCTTTAGAACCTATCTGCATCTTAGACTTTAGGATGTAGAAGTTGATGGTTTTTCCAACTTAGTTGATTGAAGCTTCTAAAATTGAGAGTTCTTTTGACTTGATCTTCAAAATTTGGCAAATATGGGAGATAAACTTTTGATATTTAGGACTATCTTTTCATGTATAGAAATAAATTATTTTTGTTCATACAAGAACCTGCAACTTAACAATAACAATTATAGATATATTCAGGGATTTCGGTATAAAGTTTGATGTCAACCTGAATCAGAATATATTCGAAGATCTCGTCTTATAGAACGATTTCAGCTTGGCTAGATATAAAAAATGCCTCTATTTTGTAGGGGAAATTCTAAAGCACTTTGAAAAAGCTCTAAAATAATTTAAGAAAATATATCAATGTATGAGTTAATACATTTGATCTTAAGAGGGTTTTAACATGTAACATTGATTTCATCTATGTATAAAAATCTAAAATGCCCCCTATGTAACAGGAGAATTTTCATAGAAAAGATTTTTTCATCTTGAGTAAGTATATTTATTTGAGGATCTTGACATGAAGCACGATGTCGACCTAAATAGATATGCTTAAAAATGCCTCCTGCCCTGCAGGAGGATTTCTATTATACCTCAAGAATATATTTATCATGTATAATACTTTTTTAGGTATCGACCATTAATGAACGATATTGGTTTTTCATCCTTTAGGTCAATGAGTTGGTATGCCCCTTATTGACATACTTTTTCAATGACAAAAGGGCCCTCCCAATTAGGCTCAAATTTGCCACCAAATTTTTGATTTTGAATAATTGGTCTTCTCAGCACCAAGACCAATTCTCCATTTTGGAATGTTCGAGGCCGCACTGTATGATTAATAGCCTTGCACATTTTTGCTCAATAAACTTCCAGATTTTGATGAGCTTATAATCTAACTTCATCAAGCGCATCGAGTTCCTCCATTCTCAAACGAGTATTTTGATCTTCAATTAGATTGTATTGGATGGCTACTCGAAGTGATGATAACTCAACTTCAAGCGAATGAATTGCTTCAACTCCAAATATTAATGAATAGGGAGTGGCTTTAGTTGGTGTGTTGTAGGTAGTTCGATACACCCATAATGCCTCTATCAGTTTGGTATGTCATTCTCTTTTATTTTTAGTGAGGATCTTCTTGAGCAGTTTGACCAATGTATTGTTGAAAGCTTCTGCCAAACCATTTTCCCTTGGATTATATATTGAAGAATATCGCCAATCAATTTTGTGTTGATCAACGAATCTATAAATATTTGAATTTTTGAAAGCTATTCCATTATCAGAAATTATTCGGTGCAACACTCCAAATCTATATAACATATTATACGTAAAGAAGTTAATCACTCGATAACCAGTAACTTCTTTTAAATGGGATAGCTTCAACCCACTTAGAGAAATAATCGAGCTTTAGGATAAAGTGATGACTAAATGATGTGGATCAATCAATCCGATTATATCTATACCCCTAACATTCAAATGGCCAAGATGCTATTATTGGGTGTAATGAACTTGGAGGTTGTGGATTATATTCCAATGTACTTGGCATTCATGACACCTCTTGGCATGATTGATACAGTCTCTCATCATAGATGACCAATAATAACCTATCATTTTGATCTTTACTATCATCTTGGGACCTGACTGATATGCACCACAAAGTCCTCATGAACTTCAATCATTACTTTACTAGCTTCATCTATATTTAGGCATCGTAGCCACATTTGTGCAAAAGATTTATGATATAAAGTGTTATTGACGAAAGCAACGTAACATTCTCTTCTTGATTTGAGCTGCCAATGATTTATTATTTGGTAATTTGCCTTCTTTAAAATAGATGATGAAGGTTTGCTTCCAATCATGTGGCTCTTCTATAATAAAGGCATCACACTATTTTTTTGAGGTAATATCATGCTTAGTTGTTCTTGTTATAACTCTTTGTTGATTTCAGGGAGAATGAGGAGCAACTTGAGTCACATCCTGCTATGTCGAATTTAATAACCCCTCTACATGCAGGGATTGGTAGTTTGCTCGCTTTAGAATTCATCGAGTAAATATATCCCGATCATGACATAATCACCATTCATACTATCACTTCCTTAGCTAATTTTGCTAAACAATCTGCTTTGCTATTCTCGGATTGAGAGACTCGAGTTAATGTGATATTTGATATTTGCTTCATAAGCTCGAGAACTTCCTTGTGGTAGACTCAAGCTTGTTGAATTTATAGATGCCAAGTACTTGATTTATAATAAGCTGGGAATCACAAAAAATATGCAGGTTTTGAATGCCTATGAAAATAGCTTCTTCGAGACCTGCCACTAATGTTTCATACTCGGCTTCATTATTAGTTCTTAGCTCAGTCAGTCCATATGATCGTCTCATTATCCCTCCTTCTAGAGTTATGAAGATGATGTCAATTTCTGCTATTGCCCTTGGAAAATTTAGATGTTGGACTTGTTTGATTGATGAGACTCCATCAAAATATATTTCCTAAATTTGTGATTTTTCTCTTTCATGAATGAGCATAATTTGCTGATCAGGCAAATCATCATTAAGAGAAGAGTTCGCAGAGATGGGATGCAGCAAGAAAATCTGCCAAGACTTGTCCCTTCACTGGTTTATGAGGAAATTATGTGATATCAAATTATAAAAGCAATACTTCTCATCTTGTCAAGCGACCTGTTAATGCTGGCCTTATCATCAAGTACTTCAGCGGATTGATCCTTGAGATGAGGGTAATTTTATGAGATAACATATAATGTTGGAGCTTTTGGACTGTAAAGATTAATGCGAAATAGTGTTTCTCTATCGAATAATATCTCGTTATGCTATTATTAACCTTCAATTGACATAATAAAGAGCATTCTCTTTGCCTTCTTCATTATATTGTGTCAATAGTGCTCGAAAAGACTCTTCTAATGCAACTGTGTATGGAATGAGGGGCTTCCTAAGAGTAGGCACTGCAAAGATTGGTGGATTTAACAGATAGCTTTTAATGCTATTGAAGGCTTCTTGGCACTCCTTGTCCCATTTGAATGGAGCATCCTTCTTCATCAACTTTGCAAATGGTTGACAACATCCTGATAGGTTTGATGTAAATCGACGGATGAATGCAAGCTGTCCTTATAGAGAATGGAGCTGACACAGACTCTTCGGTGGAGGCATCTCCATAATTTCCTTGATTGTAACATGATCAATTTCAATTCCTCTGTGATGTACAATATACCCAAGGAATTTTTCAGAGGATACCCCAAATACATATTTTAGAGGATTCATCTCGAGTTCATATTTTCTGATTCTCTCCAATATAATTCTTAAGCCTTCGAAGTGATTTTCACAATTTAAACTCTTCACCACCAAGTCGTCAATATAACATTCCACCTTCTCGTGAATCAAATCATCAAAAATATGTGTCATGGCTCTTTGGTATGTAGCTCCAGCATTTTTCAATTCAAATGTCATGACTGTGTAGCAATAGATGCTAATAGGTGTTCTAAATGATGTATGTCTTTCATCTTCAGGTGCCATCTTGATTTGATTATATCCTGATGATCTGTCCATGAATGAAACATGTTGTAGTTGGAAGTATTGTCCACTAGTAGTTTTGATATTGAAAGAAGAAAGTCATCTTTTGGGCACACCTTACTTAGGTCTCGGAAGTCAATGCAAACCAGATTTGGCCGTTCTTCTTCCTATTTGAGATAATGTTGGCTATCCAATCTACATACTTCTCCTTCCACATGAAGCCTGCTTTGATCAACTTCTTAGTTTATGCAATTACATGTTCTTCAATCTCCAATCTTATTCACTAGGAGCTTCCTTTAGCATCTCGGTTTAATGACAAGTTTATGAACTGCTACATCAGGATAAGCGACATTTCGATGTCAGAAAAAGCAATCCACAAATTCCTGGTAGAATTTTTAGCTCTTCAACTTTCTCATTAGGTAGAAAGACACTAACAAAAGTTGTACATGGATCATCCTCAGCTTCTAAGTTGATTTCTTTGAGTTCATCCATAGTAGCTATTTGTCCACCATCTTCAAGTTCTTTAGGTGCAAGCTTGACTTCTACTTCTTCATCATTTTTAAGAAGAATTTCATGAAGATCATCTTCTTCATCACTATTAATTTTGATCTTAGCTTCTATTATATTATAACAAACTTTATTTTGATGAGATTTGTGGATGAACCTAAGACCTTTAGTGATAAACTTATCACTTCTTCATGATGCTTGAGGACTTCTTTGGCTCCACATCTGTTAAAGATTTGAATTATATTTTTAGTAGTTCCAATATTAATTCCAAGCTTATGCATAATTCATTACAATTTTTGTGGATATTATATTAGTATTCTTGTTGCCACTATCTCATTAGAATTTTCATGTTGAGTAAGTTGATCAAAATTGTGAGGTTGAGACTCTTAAGATTTGTAAAATAAATCTCCTGTTCTGTCACTCTCACTCAATGATGACACACAGAATGTTATCAATTCTTCAATGTTATGAACATCTAGTGGAGTGATTCTTTGAAGTATTGCTGAGTGATGGGTATAATTTTGAGTGAGTCATCTCACTCTGCCAAGTGAGCTATCCTTCTTGATGCGACATTTTGAACCCTATTTCCATAAGTAGATTCAAAATTATAGTCTGAATCAGAATCACTTATTTCATACTTGTAGGGAAATTTTTTATATAATTCACTCCTTCATCTATCCCCCTTTTGGAAAAGAGGATAAATGAAAATAAAAATATATAAAAATATACCTTATTGGGATGCCATATAGATTCACAGATGCTCTTATTAAGGTGATTGGGTACGACATTGATGAGAGGTGTACTATCTCGAGAGATAGAAGTCACCAGCTTACAATGGGCCTAATCACCCGAATAAGGACTTATAAGGACAATGAGTCTGCATATGTACCAAAGATTCTTTCCCTACTTTACATGTAAAAGTAAAGTAAGGTTCATTTTAAATCGTGTTTGTTAAGTTTCTTACAGGGGCAAGCCCCCATAGTTTATTACATCCTAAGGGACAGGATCCTTTAGGAATTGTGGAGAAAAATTTCTAAATATGGGAGTTGCCTTCAAATATGTGGGGAGAAATGAAAGAGGTAAGCACATAAAAAATTCATCTTTTAGGATGCCACGCAGATCCACAGTTGTACTTATTTAGGTGATCGAGTACGTCATCAAGAAAATAGTGTACTATCTCGAGAGATAGAAGTTACTACCCTTTAATGGACCTAATCACCTCAATAAGAACTCTTAAGGATGATGAGTCTTCATATATACTAGAGATTCTTCCCCTACTTTGCATGAAAAAGTAAAACAGTGTTTATTTTAAATTAGATTCATTAAGTTCCCTATAGGAGCAAGTCCCCATAATTAATTACATCCCGAGGAATGAGAATTTCTTAGAAAAACTCTCGATTAAATGATCGTTGTCTTCAAAGATTTCAATAGGAAAGGACTATTAATCGATTAGTTTATTTTTGAAGATCAAATGGGATTGATTGAAGAGGGAGTTATTATCAAAGCTAAAATGGGAGATAAGTAGGAGATTCCCATGATGCTAGGAAACATAGAGAGCATCTCAAACTATCCTATAGTTGAGCTTTATATTTTTGAAATTGATTTAGTTTGTTGAAGTTGAATTTTTCATTAGAAATTTAGAACTTATGATTCCTTAACACAAGAATAAGAAAATGCCTAAGAGGTGAGGAATTATACTTATGAACCACAAAGGGGAGAAGCAACCTCACATCCTAAATTTAGGGAGCTTTGGAGCCACTAAGTTTAAGGCAAAATGGTAATTAGTTTGTCTCCACAAGAGGACAAACCACCCGATACTGGACTTACAACTACCTCGAGCCAACTAACTCCTCCTATGATTTTAAATATATGTAGGCAAGTCTTTATGCTTATGCAGGATAGGTAGGCTGTTATTTATTTAGAAAGAGACTAAGTCCTTAAACTCACTCCCTAAAGAGGCTAGATCATGTAGAGGGACATGTTTCAAATGACCTAAATCTAATGCAATTCAAATTTTATTTTGTTTTTATTTTTTGGACAATTATTTTGAATCAGGCTAATAGGATTCCTATGCCTAATGCATGAGAAATAAAATTATTGGCCAAAATCAGTGAGAAGGGAGGAGGTAAGTTTTAACCTGGCTCTCAAAGCTTAAGCCAAGGTTCTCTAGAAAAGCTGGAAGCCCTCCAACCAAGAGTGAAATAATATGCATTTATGCATAATATTGTAAAATAAATGCTCATCCAGCTAAGGGGGTTGCTAATTCTTTTATCTTGATTTTAAACCTAAGCTTTAGTTGAAGTTATGAGTTCTTTATTGTTAATTTGAGTTGTTAAGTTGGGTAAAAGATTTATTTTTCTCTAAAGAGCCTAATCCACATCCAGACCATACATAAAGCAAGGAAGAAACTAGAAAAAGCATACCACTTAATGCAAAAGCTAAATAAATTATCAATCAATTTATAAAGTTAATCACAAAATGAATAAAATGCCGTTGTGGTCGGGCATCACTACACAAACCTGAAATTATCAAATGTGGGTAGCCGAGCTCTACCCTTATACAACCCGAATTATAAATGAATTAAATTACAATTAAGCAGGAATTCATTATTATGAGGGTCTTCAAGCTTCATTTCTTCTTTCTTCTTTGGTTCCTTCTTTTGGATGGTTGGAAGTAGATGCTCCAAGGCTTCACATGATACATAAGATAGGATCTTATGACCAATGCTCATCCTAATCCCCATAACAATCATTCTAAAATCCTAATTGCACAAATTTACATGAAAAGAAAAAGCGGGCATCTAACTAACACCTATAAAATAAAGGTTAGCCAAAACAAACCACACAAATCCTAAGCATATATATTAGACTTATAACCCCATACATGGATGACAAAGTCCACCTGACCTATTGGATTATGCTTAGGGGTATAAAGCACCTGCAAATAAAAGCATTTATATTTTATTTATGATAACGCCCCTTAAGTACAATCACCTGCAAAAAATAATAGTTAGACTGAGAGTGCCCTACCGTTCATTCTTTGAGCATACATCCTAACATCCAGTCTAAAACATATATCACAAAATAAAATAAAACATCAAACCATGCACCAACCTAATCTAAAGCTATAAGCGGTGACTTAGGTTAATGTGTGTGTTTTGAAGGTTTGTGTAGTATGCTTAGCTATGTCTTTAGGTTCAAATTTTCTAAGTGTGAAAACATGTTCAACTTAGAAGAGAGTTTCATTTAGGTTGTTTAATCATTTTGGGTTGATTTTATTTCATATTTTAGTTTAGTTCAAGTTAATCCTATAATTAATTATTAAGTTATGAATATAGGGAAAGAGAAGAGAACTTGTCTTTCCTGCCCTAACCTAAGTAATTTCTAAAATAAATTCATATTTTAGTTTCATTTAAGAGAATTTTTTGGTTAAATATTTTAATTAATCCTAAGTTTTAGATGAACTCTAAACAAACCTATTCAAAAAAAGGTATTTTAAGATTAAATAAAATGATTCAAAATTCACATAACACACATTACTCATTTTTTCTAACATATATATAACATACATATGGATGGACCATAAGCATATCTATACATACAAATGAGAATATTTAATACAATTTATGATGCATGCTAAGTATCCATTTAAGAAAATTTAGAAGATTAAGATGCATGATTTTCTTTAGTAGAAAAAGGTTTCTTTATCCAAATTTTCACATACACACATGAAAGTAAGAAAGGCATAAGTGAGTACAGTTCCATTATTAACTAGAGGTGTAAAGTACAAGACTTACTTAGGGCTACTTAAAGCCTCATAACTTCGGGGTTGTCCAGACTACTATACCACTTTTCTTAAATATAAATATGTGTATAAAAGAAATGAAATGGAAAAGAAGAATGCAAAAGTTGTATTAATGAATTTATTTTACTTATGTAATTTATGTATGCTAGTATAGGTAACCCTTCTTAAGTAGTAGCATAGAGATGAATAAGATATAAAATTAGGGTGTTAGGTTCTTTTCAAATGAACCTTACATCTTACCAAATTCTACTCAAAACTATGCTAACATAAAAGAGAAGGAAATCTATACTATACACCTTTATATTCTTTCACATGCAAGCTTATAATTAAAGTATAAGTAGCACACTTTCATATTTTATAATTAATTTATATGTTTTAAAAATAATTTGGATTTAGTAGTGATAATAGCCACTCATATTTCTATTTTAGCCAACACATGCCAATTTGACATAAAGTAAACAATTTCATTTTTAAATTTGAATTTGAAAAATATGAATGCATGAAACCACATGACATACAAATTTGATATGTTGGGGAAAGATTCAAACCAATGAAAGCATGTAAACAAATTTACTTTAATTAAATCCTAAACACAATCTTATGGAATAAGAAGTTTAAAATAAATCAAAGTGTATTCAATGTGATTTTGTTTAGTTTGAAGTTTGATTTAATTTTGAAAAGGTAAGATGAGTTTGCTATTCTTAACCCATTCTCATGCTATTTTTTTAGTTTTTAGATGATTAGATTCATTTTATGCATTAATTAGGTTAGGTGTGAATTAAGTAACTTAATTAACTCTTACCTACACCACCTTAGTATAATTAACCAAATAATTATGAGCTAATGAGATGACATAAAAAAAACTCACAAGGAATTTAAATTTGCAATGCAGCTAATAAGAAAAAAAGATATAATGCAATTTGGCTCATGATTAAAGGTTAATTAAGCTAAGAGGTTTAGTTTAAGTAATTTCAAAATAACATTTCATACATATGAATTGGGTTTTGATTTCTTTAATTGAACTTAGGTTATTAAACACCTAAGCATCTACCTAAAGTAGATTAATTAAGTTCTAAAAGTATTTAGAATTTTTAGAAATTAATTAAAGGGATAATTAGTGAATTAACCCTTAATTAAGAGAGGATTAAGGAGAGAATAGGGGGTTTAGAGAATAGCTTAGGAGAGATGCCCCAAAATTATTTCATAAACCTTTTATCAACTGGATCTGACCTTAATCAATCCTAATCATGGATTAAAACCACTAATCACACCCTAATTATGCTTAATTAGGTTAAGAAAGTAATTAGGAAATCCATATGTAATTCCCCTAATTAAGCCTTCAATAAATCCCAAGAAAATTAGGAGAGGTAGAGGTCATCCCCTAAAACATATCCAAGAAATTTGGGATTAATCAAAGGCTTAATTAGAAGGTAATTAGTAAATTGAAGTTTCTAATAAAACCCAAAATCAAAAAAGATCATAACTAAAAACCCATTGAAATTAATTTTAAAATATTCTAGGTTGAATTATCTTTCCATAGGAATTTATTTCATATTTTTCTAAATTTTATTGAGAGAGATATGGATTTTAGAGAATCCCTAGATTAATTAGAATTAATTAAAGATCCCTAACTAATCCTTTAGCTCACGGTACGATGCGTGGTGGAGGAAGTCAGTGCGCTTTACACAGGTCACACGATGAACCCATCATTTAAATGTCAAATCCAAAAGGTGGCGTGACAGCGGACGTGCTTTGATCTCTGCCGTCCGATCAAAGATTGGATGGCCATAGATCTCCCCGCGATTTTAAAAAGGATATAACAAATTCTAAATGTGGGAATAATCTCGGCCATCCATCCAAAACATGTAGATGGATGGCTGAGATCTCCCCAGTTCTTTCCCTTAGATAAATAAAGACTGCCATTATCTGGAAGATCCGATTGACGAGCTCGATTCAAACCAAACTTAACCCACACCATCTAAAGGCAATAAGCGGCACATCCAACGGTGGGATTCACTTGAATTGAAAATTCTCTTCACAAAGGACCAACTAGGTGGTCGAAAAATTTCATACCTCACTGGAGGTGATCACCGGCGCTCGAGATCGATGAGGTAGCTTTGTCTGGTGGAGACGAAGCCCTGTTTAAATTCCTAAGCCTTGGGATTGAGTGACTTGCTCTATGGACCAACACCACTTGAAGATCCTTGTAGCTTTGATCCAACTACTCCCCTCCTTGCTATGGTAACTCCAATGGAAGCTTGAGTGAGCTCGGATTGGTCCTTAGAAGAAGTGTGTAAAAGGAATTGGGATGGTTTTAGTGGAGGAAATTCAAGATTGGATTGAGCTCCCTTTTCACTATGCAAAACTGAGAAGATGAAGTTTGATTTCACTCTAGGAAGCTTGAGGAGGCTGAGGAATTTCTTCTCTGACTTCCCTAGGTTCAATTGAATTAGTGAATGATGGATTTGAATTCAATTAGGGGGAGTATATCTCCCCCTTGAAGGATCGGGCGACCGCAAGCCTATTTGTCATTTTGATCCAATTGTCCACAATGGGAGGGTTGTTTGATTAGTTAGATGTTTGCAAATGGTCAGTTTAAGGCCTTAAGTGGAATGCCAACCTCCCATGTGCTTGAAATTGAGTGGAAGAGGGAGTTTGAATTTGCCATTTTGATCCATGGGGTCGCTTTTAACTTGACACAAACCCATTGTGCACCACTCTTCATTAGGTCCGCTTTAGGAAAGCATCAGTGGATATGAAGAGGGTATGACCATATTACCCATGTATTAAGCTAAAATTTATTCCATGGCCTAGGGTAGGATGGTCATTTTGCTGATTTTTTAATTTTGATATGTTGGGTATGTGGAGAAACTAGGTTTGACCAAGTTTCATGAAATTTGGAATTCATTTGATAAGGTTTGGCTCATGTTGATCCATTTAGGTCAAAATGGGTCAAGTTGGGTCAAGTTGACCAATTGGTCAAATTGGGTCAAACCAAGGGTTGGGTCAAGTTCATATGACCATTTGAAATATTTTGACGACTTTGGTTTGATTCAATTTGAGTTAGATTTGAATTTGGCTCATATGACTTCATTCAGGTCAAATGGGTCAAGTTGACCTATTTGACTCATTTGACCTATTTGAGATAGGTCAAGGGTAGGTTTAGGTTTGGTTAGTCATATGGAGTGAATTGATATCTTTGTTTCCAATTAATTTTGGTTAAGTTTAAATTTGGCTCAACATGACCCCTTTAGGTCAAGTTGAGTTTAAGGTCAATAGTTGGGTCTGGGTTGGCCAATTGAGGCTTTGGTCAAGTTCAACAAGTGATTTGGAATGAACTTGACCCATTGGTTTGAATCAATTTGGCTTAGATCAAGTTTTGACACATTTTGACCCTTCAGGTCAAGTTAGGCTAAGTTAGGCTCAAATGTTGACTTGGTCAAGTTCAAACATAGTTCATGAATGAACTTAGATCAATGGTTTCAATCAATTTGGCCTATGGTGAAATTTGGCTAAGTTAGGTTTCATTTTGGGCTAAGTGTTGACTTGGTCAACCCTTAAGTTTGATTTAATTTGACCCAATTTGATTGATTGATCATCCCATGATGATTGTTGATCATGGATGATGGGTTCAATCCAATTTGGTTAGGATTAGAATTTGACTCATCAGGGTACTTTAACTCACTTTGGGTCGATTGAGCCGAAGTGATTCAAATGGCTTGGTCAAAGCTTGATTTGAACTTGATTGATCTTGTATATGGACTTATGATTGAAATATAAATCCATTTGTAAGTGGTTTGAAGTCAAATGGGTTTTTGATCCAGTTAACATTTTCATATTCAAAGGAAGAATATGAAGGGACTTTGGGTTTGATTTTTTTGACTTGGGTTATGATTGTTTGATTGAAGTTTGGAATTATATATGGGCTCATGATTGTAGGTTTGATTGAATTATGAGAGAAAATCAAGAGTTTGGCTTGATTTGAAATTGATTTGGCTAAGTTCAAGATTTTGACTTGAAAGGCTTAGGTTGGATTTTGAGTGGATTTGGGTTTGATTTTTGGAATTGGTTTTGATTGTTTGAATTTATATTTCATTTATATATGTGAATACAAATGAGAATATAAATGGATAATGAGAAAATTTCTAGGATTTGAAGTGGTTTAATCATGATTTGAGCTAAGTCTATTAAGAAGGATTTAAAGGACTTAAGAATTTTTATGGATTTTTGAAGCTTGAATTTTTAAATTTGGTTGGATTGATTTATATTTATATTTCATTTATATATGTGAATATAAATGAGGATAAAAATGGATTATGAGAAAATCCAATGAATTTGAATTGATTTGATGATGATTTAGGCTAAGTCCATTAATGGAAAATGAAGGACTTAAGAAAAATTTTTAAATTGGGAATTTAATTTGAGAATTTGATTTGATTGATTTATATTTTTATTTCATTTATATATGTGAATATAAATAAGAATATAAATGAGTTTTGAGAATATCCCATGAGTTTGAATTGATTTATGGTTGATTTTAGCTAAGTCCTTTAAGGAAAATTCAAAGGACTTAAAAAAATTTAGACTTAGGAATTTTCATGGATTTTAATCATGGGTTTCAATCGTGGATTTCAATCATGAAATTGATTTGATTTTGGAGAAAATCAAAATAGAATTGATTTGGATTTTGACTTGAAAGAAGGAAAGTGAGGAAAGGTTTAAGCTAAGGGTAAGAAATTTTCCTAACACCCATAAGGCACGACCTATTCCTATGGCTAACTCTTATAAGTCTCTAGGGCAAGGTTGAGTGTCCACCTAATCACCAGATGTGTCTTAAGACTAAGGAGCTCTTAAAGTAAGAGGAGTCCTATGTCTAAGATGGTGGGGTTGAGAGCTCATTCTAAAAATGAGGTCAATATGAATACTATCGATTAAGGTAAATGATCATTATCTCCAAAGATTTCAATAAGTTGAACTATCAATCGATTAGTTTATTTTAAAAGATCAAATGGGATTGATCAAAGAGAGGGAGTTAATATTGAAGCCAAAGGAAGATAAGTAGGAGATGCCCATGATGGTAGGAAGCCTAGCGAGCATCTCAAACTATCCTATGGTTGGGCTTTACATTTTTGAAATTGATTTAAATTGTTTGATTTAAATTTTTTATTAGAAATTTAGTGCTTATGATTCCACAATACAAAAGATTAAGAAATGAGGATTTAAGTTTTGCCCACAAACGAGAAGCAACCTTGAAACCTAAATCAGGGAACTTTGACGAGTGAAAGCACAACAAAAAATCTAAGGTGAAAATGGGTATTTGGTTTGTCCACAAGAAGACAGATAAATCACCCAACTACTTAGACTTACAACCTTGTATTTAACTAACTCCTACAATTTTAAATACATGAAAAGTCTTAGCTTATGCAAGATAACAAACTATTATTTATTTAAAAGAGACTAAGTCCTTAAACTCACTCCCTAAAGAGACTAGATCATGTAAATGTATTCTTCAAGTGACATAAATCTAATGCAATGATTTCATTTTATTTTCATTTTGGACAATTATTTTGACTCAAAGATTCATATATGTCTAATGCGAGAAATGAGATTATCCAAAATCGTGAGGAGGTGTGTTTTCACCATGACTCGATCAAGCCAAGTTTCTCGACAGCCCTCCAAGAGTGAAAAAATATGCATTTGCATGATGTTATAAAAGAAATACTCATCCAAAGGATAATTTTTTCTTGATTTTAGCTTAAGCTTTATGTGAGGTTATGAGTTCTTTATTTTTAGTTTTGAATTGCTAGATTTGGTAGAAGATTTATTTTTCTCTAAGAGCCTAATCCACATCCAGGCCATACATAAAGCAAGGAAGAAACTATGAAAAGGATGCTACTTAATGCACAAGATAAACAAATCATCAATCAATTTATAAAGCTAATCGCAAAAGAATAAGAGACCATTGTGGTTGGGCACCACCGCACAAACCTGAAAAATAAATTGGGTAGCCTAGCTCTACCCTTATACAACCCGGATTAATAATGAATTACATACAATTAAGCAAATAACTCATTCTTATGGGGGTCTTCAAGCTTCATTTCTTCATTCTTCTTTTTCTTCTTTCTTCCTTAGTTCCTTCTTTTGGATGGTTGGATGGTGGATGCTCCAAAGGCCTTACTTGGTGTATAAGATGAGATCTTATGACCAATGTTCATCCTAATCCCCATAATAATCATTCTAAAATCCTAATTACAAAAATTACATGAAAAGAAAAAGTAAATCTAGCAACACTTGTAAAACAAAGGTTAGCTAAACAAACCACAAAATTCCAAGCATGTATATTGTACTTATCACCCCCCACATGGGTGACTAAGTCTACCTGACCTATTGGATTATGCTTAGGGGTATAAGCACCTGCACAGCAAAAGTATTTATATTTTTATTTATCACAACGCCCCTTAAGCACATTCCCCTGCAGAAGACAATGGTTAGACTAAGATCGCCCTACCATTCATTCTACACACATACATCTTAACACCCAGACTAAAACATATATCACAAAATAAAAGCAAATATCAAATCATGGCCTAACCTAAAGAAGTGACTTAGCCTAATGTGTGCTTTGAGCTTTGGTGGTATGCTTTCTATGATTTTAAGTTAGAATTTTAACGCTGAATGTGTTCAACTTAGAGGGCTTCATTTAAGTGATTTAATTATTTTGGATTGATTTTATTTTATGCTTTAATTAAGTTCAAGTGAATACCACAATTAATTACTAAGTTATAAAGAGAGGAAAAGAGAAGATAACTTCTCTTTCCTTCCCCAACCTAAGTAATTTCTAAAGTGAATTCATGTTTTAGTTTTCTTTAGTGAATATTTTAATTAAGTGTTTTAATAAATCTTAAGTTTAGATTAACTTTAAACAAACATATTCAAAAGAAAGATATTTTAAGATTAAGTAAAATGAACTAATTTACAAAATATACACCACTTCATTCCTTTTCCAACATGTATAACATGCATATGAATAATTCCTAAATATATCTATACATGGAAATGGGAATGTTAAGCACACTTTATGATGCATGCTAGGTAATTTACTTAAGAAAATTTGGATCTTTATGATGCATGATTTTAATTAAGTAGCAAAGTGGTTTATTATCTAATTTTCACATACACATATGAATGGATGATAGACATAAGTAATGACGATGAAAGAACTGTAGTGTAAGGTAAGACCTACTTTAAAAGCTCGCAATCTCGAGTTGTCTGACTATATCACTTTTCTTAAATACAAGCATGTGTACAAAAGAAATGAATGGAAAAGAAAGAGTGCAAAAATTGGTGTTGGTTAGTTTATTTTTGTTTATGCAATTTATATGTGCAAGCATAGATATCCTTCTTAAGTGATAGTACAGGAATGAATAGGATATGGAATTAGGGAAGTGTTAGGTTCTTTTCAATTGAACCATATACCTTGTCAAATCTTATTCAAAACTATACAAAAAGAAAAGAGAAGGAAAACCTACACTAACCACATCCTCATATTTTACTCACATGTAAATTTATAAATAAGATATAAGTAACACACTTTCAGTTTTGAAAATTGATTCATATGTTTTGAAAATAATTTAAATTTAATAGTGATAATAGTCACTCATATTCTTACTTTAGCCAACACATGCAATTTGATATAAAAGAAATATTTTCATTTTAAATTTATTTTTTTTGAAAAAAGCATGGATGCATGAAACCATATGACATACATATTTAGTATGTTGGGGAAGAACTAAAGCAATGAAAGCATGTAAACACATTCACTTTAATTAATTCATAAAGATAATCTTATGAAATAAGAATGCTTGAAGTAAATCAAAGTTTATTTAATATGATTTTTATTAGATTTAGAATTTGATTTAATTTTAAAAATGTGAGTTGAGTTTGCTGTTCCTAACCCATTCCCACATGTGTTTGATATTTTTGTTTAATTTTTTAGGTGATTAGATTCATTTTATATTTTGATTAGGTTAATGTATGAATTAAACATATTAATTAACCCTTACCTACACCACCTTAGCATAGTTAATCACATAATTATGAGCTAATGAGATGACATAAAATTTCACAAGGAATTTAAAGTTGCAATAAGAAAGAAAGGAGCCTAATGCAATTATGATTAATGATTAAAGGGTTTAACTTAATTTTCAAAACACCCCTCACACATATGAGTTGAGTTTTGATTTTCTTAATTGAACTTAGGCTCTTGAACACCTAAGCAACTATCCAAAGTAGATTAATTAAGTTCTAAAAGTTTTAGAATTTAAGAAATTAATTAAGAGGGTAATTAGTGAATTAACCCTTAATTAAGAGAGGATTGAAAGAAAAGGGAGTTTAGGGGAAATGCCCCAAAATATTCCCTAAATCTCTTATTCACTGAAATAGACCTTAATCAACTTCTACAAAGGGTTAAACCACTAATGAAACTCTTAATTAATCTTAATTACATTAAGGGAGTAATTAGGAAATGAATTATCAATAAGACAAATGCATATGCATATAAATACAATCATTTCCATACGTGCATCCCTACACATCCAAACTCATTTCAACTCATTTTTTTTGTAATGAATAATGCATCGATCAACAAGCGCAAAAGGAAGGAATGATGGAAATGCAAACTTAGAAGAACCGTGATGATTTTTCTGGTTCCATCACTTGCATGAAGGAAAGAAGGCTGTTGGCTGCATAAATAATGGAAATGCCGGAAACCTAGAGGAAAACCTGCCTGATGATGGTATTTTTTCTCGTTTCTATCACTTACAAGAAAAGAAAGAGGGGCTCTTTGACTGTGAAATTTGAGCAGGATTTAAGTCTTGATTTAAGTCTTGACTTAAATCCAGCCAAAACATCTTTGCAAGTTAAATCCAGATTTACCAAATCATGTCGGTAGACGGCACTACGGGATTTAGAGAAGCAGAGGCTTGCGAAGGAGGGTGGGAGACGAGAGATCACCTCGGCTATGGTTCAATCCAAAGATAGGATGAATTATAACTTGCAGTTTAAAAGGAAGAGAGACGGAATCCTTACGGCTTCTAGAGGATGAACAAATGCTTGCGATTTGCGGTTCGAAGGAGAGCGACTGAGGGATTGGGTCTTCGATTGAAAGGAATCGAAGTGAAAAGGAAAAATGAGAGGGGAATCGGTTGAGGGAAAGGATCGAGACTTACGGCTTGAGTCCGAAGGGAGCTTGCAGCTTGAAGGGGGACCGACGGGGCAGGGAACTTGCGGCTTGTAGCGAACGAACGAGAAATGGAGGAAGAACGAATGAGAAGAAGTCTCGGTTCGAGCAATTTGCGCCTTTTGAGGACTAACCAAGGGCGTGGGAGCTTGGAGGGAACGGTTGTGCCTGCGGTTCGTTGTCGTTCGATCGGGAGGAGCCAAGCGTGCGGCTAAGGAAGAGCCGAGCGTGCGGTCCCTTGCGGGATGCCTGGAACGAACGAGAGAGGCAGGAGCGGTTTCGGATCCGACGGTCAACAATCATTTATAATAAAGGGGAATAATATAAACCGTCTGATAAAATATTTTAAAATTTTATGTAAAATTATCAAAATATTCTTCTCAAAATCTTATAAATAGAACTTCATTATCACTATAAAAAAAAAAGAAGAGCTAAACTTGGAACCTTGAAGCCATCCACCATAAATATCTATTATTCATGTTCGACATTCCTTGTTGACCACCGCTAGAAGCCATTAAACCAAACCACCACCAAATTAAGTTGTAACATTATTTTAAGGTTATTATTGTTTGATTTCTATACATAATTGTGAAATTCCATCTCCTCTATTCTTGAAGAAGAGTGAAATTTTAGAACTCAAAATAAATTATACGAGTCATCATGATTTTTTTTCACTTTTTTCAGTTTTTTTACATTAAAATTATGATATTTCTTATATTCTATAGCTATTTGCATGTATATTTGATTTTCATGCAAAACTAAGATTCAAATGTTTTCACTATATCATCTTACATTTTTTAGCACTTAATAATAATAAAAAATAATATTTTTGAGCCGCTTAGCTGCAGAGCATTTTACGAAGTATTTTATTAATTACTACAGGGACCTCTCCTCCTGTATGAAATCGAGAGAATATAAAACCTGTGCGGTCTGTTTGTATGGACAAATCTCATGCTTATAACCCGTGCAAGATTCCATCAATTTCTTGATATTCTGTCAGGTGGCACGACAGCAAAGGAACATTCCATAAAATAGGGAAGAAAAATAACAATGAGGAAGCATTTTATATTATGATATTATAATACAAAATTTAATATATATTATATATATATCTCTGCAAATAAATCCAATAAATTTTAAACCTATGTTAACTAAAATTTACTTAGATTACTTTGAATATTTTTTTTTTAAAAATTGATGTCGTATTAATGCTTAAATGAGATAGACTTAATGACATCAAAAATAATTCAATCTAAATCCAGTGAGCATAACTCAAGCACTTATAATAAAATAAAATTAAAATTAAAATAATTAATTGAAAGATAAACAGATCTTCAAATTCAGTATATTTTAATCGAATTAAGTGCTCAAAAAAATTCAATAAATCTAAGACCATTTAATTTCAAAGTTATTAAAACAATATTAATTAATGTTGAAAGATTGAATTATGATTCATGTTTTAAGTACAAACAACCTAATAGATGCTTTGAAATTTTAATTAAATTTAACAAAATATCTCTTACAAAGCTCTATGAATAGAACTTCGTTTTCAGCATAAATAAAGAAAAAAAAAGCAAAAAGCTAAGCTTGAAGCCAATCAATATTCATAATCATCATTAATCACCACTAACAATTATTGAAGCTCAATCACCTTCATACAACTATTATAATCTTATTATTGCTTGGTTGGTATTGCTTATTTTTATATAACAGAAGAACATTATCAAGTTGGAGAAAATAGTATAATTCAATAACTTTTGTTTATACAGTGAATTATTCTAATTGAGATTGGTCCTGTTGTTTTTTTTTCATTTAAATTTGTTGATGTTTTTGATATTTTTCTTTATTATGTGTTAATATTAAATCTTCATGCAAAATTTAAATTTAAAATTTTCTAATCCATTCCCATAAACTTTCTACCAAACAATATCAATAATTAAAGGGCTATTTGAAATCAATTTGATTTTATATTTTATATTTTTATTTCTATGATGTTTTTAAAAATATGATTATAAAATGTATTTTAAAATATTTTTATAACATTATTTTAAAAAAGATTAAAAATAAATTTTAAATATTTTAAGTATTTCTAAAAATAATCATTATCATCAAATATATTTTACTTTTAAACAAATTATAAATAAAATTAACTAAAAATAAGAAATAAAAATAAAAATGATCCCAAACTGCCTCTTTCAAAAAAAATTCATACTTGAAAATTAATTTTTTTTAATTAAAGCAAAAATAGGAGTAAATGCTAGATAATGATTCATTGATATGTCTAAAGATCTATTGTGAGAGTTTATAATTGTTGCATGCTAAAAAATCAGTTGAGGTAGAGTAAAGTTCTGTACTTTGGAGAGTCAAACACACAGTATTTAAAAGCGAACAATAAAACTCATTTTACGTGAAAAACCTCAAAAGAGGGAAAACCACGGGGCTAGCCGATAAAAGCTTTCACTATGTTTACGAGTACAAGATCTTACCGACAAGGATTACGAATTGTATATGAAATGGATGATGATGTTGGCAAGTTGACGGCGTTGGCGACAAGTTTGGATGTTGATGGCGATGTTGTGGCCGATGATGACGATAGTGGTCGGTGATAATGGCAGCGATATGGCGAGATCAGTGGCTGATGGCGGCAGTGGTTGACAACAAATGGTGGCACGATTGTGCTTGGAGGATCTTTAGAGCTCTCTCCTCTCTCTTGCTTGGCCTCCCTCATGAGGAATGAGGCTAGATTGGAGGAGCGTCTCACAGAATACATGCAAAATCAAACCGCTCTCCATGGACGGCTCATGATGATTCCTTTGATCATATGATGTATTTTGTATATTTGAATGCTCAAATAAAGTTGGAATTGTAAGATCTTTGGCTTGTTGGAACGGCTCGTCGAGGCTTCGATTGACTCCATATTTGAGAGTTTTAGAAATTTTTTGATGTCTTAAAGTTTCTAATGATATTTTAAGTGCTTGATCTCGACCGGTTTCAATTTGATTAACTTGCTTTAGAATCAAGATTCGTGCTTAGTAGAGAATTTTGAGGGCATATCGGTTCTATTTTTTGGATGACATTATCTCAATCATCCAAAAATATATGTCAAATCTTGAAAATAGCAAATTCTTCAAAAAAAATTTGATGATCCATTAACTACACATTTTGAGAAACAGTCGAGCACAATATTATGACTCTGAAGGCGTCACGGAAGCGTATCGCGCACATTTCAAGAGTTCTGGACTATCTCGGTGAATGAGCTGGCGTGCAATGGCAGCGCCATATGCATACAGTGAAGGCTCTCATGCAGATCTTAGTCTGGCCTTGGTTGAGCGGCGTCAGTGATGGCGCGGGGGGTTGTGGAACAGGCGAAGCGTATCATGGCTGGCGGCGGATCTGCTCAGCGGAATTCTGCCGATCGCGTCAGAGTCTGGTCACGATGAATCCGCTGAAGCGGAAATTGTCGTATGAAGTTAGCGACGGGGCAACGCTGGCGGATCTGGGGCATGGCATGGCCGGCGGGTGTCCATGAACCCGCGTTCAGATGATTACCGTGGCCCCTTACGGCAGCATGCCATGCGAAGGCGGGCGGTTGCGCGTCATTTTGTGGTTCGCAACTCTTGGCCATGGCGAAGCCGCGGCACATGGCTGAGACTGTGAGCGCACATGACGAATAACCAGTTAGACGATTTGGGCGGTTCCAGCTGATTTTATTTTACCCCTAGAAGGGGTATATAAAACAGAGGGAGAAGACACCGAGAGAATGTCGCTGGAAGGCATCACGCCCGTAGCCTCATAATGTAAAGGCTCCTGCTTTCCTCGAAAGAGGTGTTGACTCCCTTGCTCGGATCGAATTGCTCGAGGCGCATCAAGACCGTAGCCATACCGCACCAGGTTTGCTTTCCTCAAAGAGGCGTTGACCGCCCCAGGTCGGACCGACCGGGTTCGAGGTGATCAAGACCCGTAGTTCATACCGGCCGGCTCCGCTTTCCTCGAAAGAGGCGACTGCCGTTGGGACCGGGTTTGAGGTTATCAAGACGTAGCTCATACCGGGCGATTCTGCTTTCCCTCAAAGAGGCGCTGACCGTCCTGTCGGATCGACCGCTTGAGGCGATCAAGACCCATAGTTCATACGGCGAGCTCCGCTTCCTCGAAAGAGGCCGACTGCCCTCGTCGACCGACCGGTTTGAGGCATCAAGGAGATGATAACCGGAGATTGGGGTTGACGGCAATGCTCGACGATGGCGGCCGTCGACGGTGGTCGGTGAGGATAACCAGCGACGATGGTGGTGACCAGCGGAGATTGCCGACGATGGTCGGCAGCAGTGATCGGCGACGGTAGTTGGTGACGGTGGTTGGCGGCTAACGGGTCGAACGCAACCGGAGACGGGTCGACGTGGCAACCGACGCCGAAGTGAAGATTGCCGGCGATGGTCGCGGTAGTGACGGTGACGGAATGGGCGGCGGACCGGGGTTGGCCGACGGCGTCAGCGACGGGGACGCTGTCGACGCGAATCGACGCCGAGAGTCACGCATGACCGGCCATAATGGTGATGACCGCATGGTCGGCGATGACCGCGACCAGTAGGCGGTGATCGAATTATGGGTGGCTCGACGGGTGACGAATCCGGCAACGTTGTCGACGGTGGCGACGGGCGCATTGGCGTGAATGATCGACGACGATGGCGGACCGGCAGAGGCCGGAGATGATCGACGGAGATTGTCTACGATGGTCGGCAGCGACCGGCGATCGCTGGCTACCATATGGTCGGCCGACGGTGTGGTCGGCAATCGGCGAATTTGCATCGACGGTGATCGGCGCTTCTGGCGGGGGGACCGCCAAATGGTGGTTTTTGACCAACTGGTGTTGTTGTCGTGCGACCATGACGCAACTCGTGGAAGAGGTTGAATTGAATCCGAGGATTTTGACCCATCCGGTGGTTGTCGTGGTTACCCATGACGCTAACCTGGGTTGAATCAATCCGAGGAATCACCCATCCAGGTTGTTTGTCCGAGTGTTACCCGGCGATGTTAACCCGGCGATGTTAACTCGGTGAAGATGTTGAATTGAATCTGAGACCCCATCCGGGTTGTTTGTCGAGTGTTACCCGGCGATGTTAACCCGTATGGAAGAGGTTGAATCAACTGCCGATTTTGACTATCCGAGGTTGTTGTCGAGTGACTCGACGCTAACTTATGGAAGAGGTTGAATTGAATCCGCCGAGGATTTTGACCCATCCGGTTGTTTGTCGAGTGTTACCCGGCGACGCAATATGTGAAGAGGTTGAATCAATCCGGTGATTTTGACCCATCCAGGTTGTTTATCGAGTGTTACCATGGCGCTAACTGTGGAAGAGGTTGAATTGCCGGGATTTTGACCCATCCGAGGTTATTTGTCAGGGTGTTACCCGATGACGTTAACCTGTATGGAAGAGGTTGAATTGAATCCACCGAGGATTTTGACATATCCGGGTTGTTTATTGAGTCTTTACCGGCGACGCTAACCTCGTATGGAAGAGATCAATTGAATCCGCCAAGAATTTTTTACTTATCCGGTTGTTTGTCGTGGTGTTACCCGGCGACGTTAACTTGTATGGAAGAGGTCAATCAATCCGCAGTTTTGACCTATCCGAGGTGTTTGTCGGTCTTTGTCGATGACGCTAACTTGCGTGGAAGAGGTAATCAATCCGAGGATTTTGACCTATCCGAGGTTGTTTGTCGAGTCTTTGCTCGACATTAACTATAAAGAGGTTGAATCAATCCGGGATTTTGACCTATCCGGGTTGTTTGTCGAGTCTTGTCATGACGCAACCTGTGGAAGAGGTTGAAATGAATCCGCTGAGGATTTTGACCTATCCGAGGTTGTTTGTCAGAGTGTTTGCTCGATGACGTTAACCTGTGGAAGAGGTTGCGAGAAGTCCACCAAGGACCTTTTGACCCATCCAGGTTGTTTGTCGAGTCTTTGCTCTGACGCTAACCTCATGGAAGAGGTCATGGAAGTCCACCAAGGACCTTTGACCTATCCTAGTTGTTTGTCGAGTGTTACCCGGCGACATTAACCTGTATGGAAGAAGTCAATTAAAATATCCTTTGTAGCCAAAGTTGCTCCTTAACCTGGTCTCATTTTTCCATGAGTATGAGTGGAAAAACATAATTTGCAAAGCTATATCTCTTCTCAATGTTGAAATATCCTCAAACTTTGACTTATTTCTTGGGATGAAAATCGATTATATGCTTAACATGGGTGATCTTTTGAGATTAAGAGTTGCCCCGCCTCCTGACCAAGGAACAAAGTTTGATGAATCTTCATTCTTCGCACTCTTTAAAAGCTTGAAATGCTCCACCTCAATGATGGTTTTGATCTTGTTGGGAAACTTGGTCATCATACAAGATGAAATAATGAGAATCGCTTCCCATGACGACGCTAAAGCTGTGCTAAAACCAGCCATAGTAGAGTAAGTTTACGTTTAGCTTCTTCGGGGACACACACAGTATTTAAAGAGTGAACAATAAAACTCCGAATTTTACGAAAACCTCAAAAGAGGGAAAACCACGGCCCAAAGAAAAGCTTTCACTTTGTATCTATTTCAGTACAAGATCTTCCGACACGGATTACAATTGTATATGAGAAATGGATGAATTGGACGACAAAGTTGGCACGACGCTGACAACAAAGTTGACGCCGATGTCGACGTGATGACGCCGATGACGATGAGTGGTCGGTGATGATGACCGCAACAATGGTCGACGACGGCGAGATCACGCGGCGGCCGATGGCGCACGGCGTGGTTGACAACCGTCGAATGGTGGTACGATCTTGAGGATCTTTACTCTCTCCTCGCTTGGCCTCCCTCATATGAGGAATGAAGGGTTATTTATAGTGGCGAGTATGTCAGAATACATGCAAAATAACCACTCTCTCTCCATCTGGACGCCATGATGATTCCCTTGATCATATGATGTATTTTGTGTATTTGAATGCTTAAATAAAGTCGGAATTATAAGATCTTTGTATTGAACCGCTCGCCGAGACGCTTGATTCGACTATAAACACTCCATATTTGAGAACTTTTTAGAAATTTAACTGATGTCCAAAGTTTCCAATGATATTTTAAGTCTTGATCTCACCAATTACTGATTGCCTGATCAAGATGGCTTAATTAGAGAATTTTCGGTCATATCATAATTATTAAAAAAAATACATGAACTATCATAAATAAAAATAAATTTAATATCATTATGTTCATTATAATTTTTTAAATATCAGATAATAGTTTTATAGTTATCATAATCTTATTTGACAGATTTTGTAAATTTCTTTTAAAAAAATATGTAGCCAATAGAATTTTGAAAGCTATTTAGAAATATAAAATGTTTTAAAATAAACCCGTCTCTAACTACCCCAAGTCTTGCGCTAGATTAATCTTTTACAAAATGCTTAAAATATTTATTTATTTATTCGGAACTTATCCTGCTCTCTTAAATATATAAAAACCGTTCCTCCGCTACCCTCGTTAAACGGCTCCATCCCGATTCAACCCCACTCATCAGAAAACTCCACCCCTGTCGCTAAGAAAGAAGCTCATTCTCACTCCTTCGGTTAAATTTCCAACCCTCGAATCTCCCAATGGAATCCGAAAAACAAACCCCAACCCGGTGCTTCCACCTCCTCCAACAATTCCGTCGACTATTCCGCTACATCGGAGCAATCGCCGCCCTTCTCCTCCTGTCCTACTCCTTCTATATTCCGATACCTCCGAATAACCCCGGCGATCTCCTCCGTCGAGCCGCAGTCATCCTCGTCAGCCCCAGCTTCGTATTTCTTCTCGGTAACACCATTATCCTTCTCCTCTTTGCCAATTCCGGCCAGCTGTCATCTTCCTCTGAATCCATTTCGAATGGATTCAACTCCTGCGAGGTGTCTTTTCCTCCGCCGCCTCATTTAGGCCCGATTGAAGAATTGGCGTACGAGGAAAAGAAGGTATGCATGGAGATTAGCGCTTTTAGGCGGAGCAAGTCGGAGAAAATTGAACGAGTCCGGGAGAAACCGGAGCTCCGGCGAGCAGAGACGGCGGTTTTAGAGCGGGAAAAAAAAGGGGCATTGGCGCACGATATAGAAGATTTGGAGGCAGAGGAAGATGCGGAGCATTTCCGGCGCATGATCGAAGAGTTTATTGCGAAGCAGCAGCGGTTTCAGAGGGAGGAGTCGCTGGCCGTGATCTCGTTCTCGGAGCGAACGGCCGAACCTTTGGCTGTGTAATTTTAGTCAATTGACTCGTAGGTTATTTTATTTTCGTTTAAATATCGAGCTTCTTGTAAATTTAATCTGTTTTATTAGATTTTCCAGATAATTGTTTGCAATTTTATTTCCTATTGAGTTTCCCCTAATTCATTATACTCCTTTCTAAATTTCTTTTTTGCAAAATAAAAAAATGCAAAATAATTTTATATGTCACATGTCTAATGGTCAAGAGTTTAATTTGCCAAGAAGTTTTAAGTTTAAGCCTTCTCATATGTATTCATATGTATTGTGTGTGAGTTTTTTTTATTAAATTCATTCAAATTAAAAAATAATTTTTTTAGAGAATATAAATCAAACTAAAAATTTATTACAAATAAATTATATAAAAAATTATTTTTATTTGTTGGAAGATTTACATACATATCACACAATTCTTATGTATTTATATATGTAGCACATAAAGTTAGATATTTACTTATATAATATTTCATATACTTAAAAAATTACATTTCACTTTTAAAAAATGAGTGATGTTGATATTTTTGATGTGACATTGAAAATTAGAGTGTTATATATATATATATATATATATATATATATATATATATATATATATATATATATATATATATATATATATATATATAAAATTAAAATTTAGGTATTAGATATGTAAATATATAAGAATTTTGTGATATGTATGTAAATTCTCCCTTATTTATTTTATATTTGATATATCATCAAAAAAATCACCTTTAAAACACAAATCTTGATATAATTTTTTAATTAAAAATTTTACAAAATAATTTAAAAACTTTCTTCTACTGATTTCAATAAATTTATAATAAAATCAAACTTTTAAACCGGAAAGAACTAATAACACTAAAAATAGTTCAATTCAAATCCAAATGAACTAAACCAAATGCTTTAGTATAATAGAAGTTTCAAAGCATTAATTGAAAGGTTAATTAATTTCTAAATTCAACATGCTTATAGCCAAATTAGGGGACTCGCCAAGAAGAATTCAACATCTAAAATCACTCCATGTTATGGTATTAAGGCACTTAGATATTAAATGAATGATTTAAGATCAAATAATTTAATGCAAATCATTCAATAGTGCATTTTAGGTTTTAACTAAATTTATCAAACTTTACTCTCCGAATTTTGCAAATGAGACCACATTCTCAAATATGTGGGGAAAAAATTAAGAGCTAAGCTTGAAGTTAGCTATCACTAAAAGTTTTCACCGATCATCACCGGCAGCCATCTCCGACTAATACTAATAGTTATTATAACTAAATCACCATCATAGGACTATCATAGCTTTATTTTAGGTTATATTTCCTAACTTTTATATATTATAAAAATAAGCAAGTAGTCACTACTTTAATCTCTTCGTCTTTAGTTGAAGAGAAAAGTAGAATTTCATAAGTTTATTTGAAGATTATTTTGAATGAGTAAGACATCGGAATTTTTTAAAAATTTATATATAAAAAATTTGATTTTTTTATATTTTTTTTATTTTATGTATGTGCTAGATTTTTGCATTAAGATAGTATTAAATATCTGCCTATTTTTAAGCTAAATACATAAAACTGATAAAATATTGCTTATATATATTTTTTTTCCCGAGTGGAAGAGTATGTAAACTTGAGTGAACACACGAACGAGAAGCTAAACCTTATCGAAGATGATCTTAGAGGAGAGATAGTGGGCCTAAAAGGAGATAATTGATTCTAAAAAAAAGCATTTATATGATGGTTGCTATGAATTTTCACTTTCATTAAGAAATATATTATCTTCAATCATCTCAATCTATCTCTTAAAAAAGTTAAATAATATTTTTTTTATAATGAAATGCTTGAACTAATAAAATTTTTTGAGATATATATATATATATATATCATCTTAATTTTTAATATCACATGAAAAATATCATCATCACTCATTTTTAAAGTGAAATGCATCTTTTAAGTATCAAAAATATTATATAAATAAAGATTTAATTTTAGGTATTAGATATATAAATGTATAAAAATTGTATGGTATGTATGTAAATCTTTTATTTTCTTTAAATTCTTAAAATGTATAGGCTGAGGTAGGCTGTGAGATGCGGGTTTAAATAGAATTTCTAAAAAAAATATAAAATATACTGCTTAGAAAGTGATGGTTTGGTTTTCTTAATGAAATGGTGTGAGTGGATTTGGGAGTCGGTTTATGACCTTATACATATATTATTGAGTTGCGATTTAATTGGATAAAATCGAGTAGTATTCATATTTTACCCGTTATATAAAAGAATCCATAAATTTTTAATCTGTTATTTTATTTAACATAAAGTAAAATAAATTTTAAAATTTTAAAAATTTAAAATTTATCATGATTAAATTTTGATTAGATTAATATCCTAACCCTAATTTTGTCATTAACATTGGTGTGATAAGTGGAAAAAATTTCATGTGAATATCTATAGATATCACGCAACATAATTTCAAGTAGAATAACAGAGAAAAAAATGAAAAAAAAGTTGATAAGTTAGAACTTCCACTAACAGTCGCTTCCTTTCACTAAGAAGAAATTAAATAGAATAAATAAATAAAAAAAATGAAATTTTTACACAACCAAGAACGAGCTATATCTTGCCTCATTTTTAAGAAAAATTATTAGGTGGGGAATTTGGATGCAAAAAGTTATATTCGGACTTCAATAACATATCATCATGTAGTTCTCAATCAATACACAACTATTATGTATTATCTATAAAATATTATGTACTGATTATAAAATAATATGTATTGATTATAAAGTGTTGTATATATGGATATTGTGTATTGACGTGTAGTTAATATTTCATCAACACATAATAATCTAGAGCACTTCAGAGGTAATACATAATAATTATATATTAACTGGATGCCACATAACATTATATTATTGAAGTCTGAACATAGAGCTACGTCTTAACTTCTCATATAATAATCTCTGTTTATCTACTTCAACACCACTTTTGAAATATTTTTAAGACTTGAAATGTTATTGAAAGATCTCCTAGTTAAAACACGAATCTTGGTATATGTGTTATGGAACTTCACTTAGAATTAAAATATTAGTCTTTCAAACTCTCTTTTTGATCATTATATAGTTGATATAAAACACCTTGATTAGATCGAAAGTAATCTAATTTTGAGTCCACACTAGCCCAGATTAAATATTTAAAATATAATTGAAAACTTCAAGATATCAGTCGGTGGAATATTTATAATCAAATCGAGCGTCTTGATGAGCAAAATTTGACAAGCTTAAGATCTCTTAATTCTGACTTTATTTGAGCATTCAAATACTTAAAATACATGAGATGATCAAAGAGACCATTTTGAGCTGTCCGATGGAGTGGTTTGGATTTTATCTATATTTATAGAAATATCACTCCCATAATCTATAAATAGCTCATCATTCTTCACATGAGGGGATCTGAGGCTAAGGAGAAGAGAGAGCTCTGATACTTAATACTTAGAGAACCTCAAAGCATAATCGCCCATCGTCAATTTGGATCACTATCGGCCACGCATTGTTTTGCTCACCCTCACCGGTCATTGTCGGCCCACCACCACATCATCACCGCCACGCCAAATCATTGGACCACTGCCGACCATCTTGTTTCATCGCCGATCATCATCGCCCGACTGTCGGCCATCACTATTACTCATTGCCGACCGCCGCTGGAATTCACCACCGCCATTTGCCACTGCCCGACAGTAGCCGGATCACTGTTGGCCACCGCTGCCTATCACCATCGGCAGTTGCTATTGGCCGACCATTGTCGGATCACAGCCGGCCACAACTATTGGTCACAACCGGCTGCCACCGCCGGTCACCACCGCTAGTTGCTATTGATCGCCACCCCCGACCATCACTCGATTGTTGTCGTCGGATCGTCAGACTACCACCTCAAGCGAAGCCTACGTCTCTGATCCAGTGAAGCTTCTCATAAAAACCTACTCTTGTAAGCTATCATTCTCCAACTTTGGAGACAAGATAATAATTATAACAAATATTGATATAGTGAAATTATTTCTAATTGGGCTAGGCCCCATGGTTTTTCTCTTATTAGGTTTTCCACGTAAAAATTCTGATATCTTTTAAACTCTTCTGCTATGTGTGCGGAACTTTCGTGCAACGCTAAGTCATCAAATCTCCTATTCCACCGACCCGAATCTTTCTGCACACAATAGTTTAATGCTTTATGTGGGAAAGTGAATCCATAATCGCAATCTCTGTGAACACCTGCACTATGGCCAACAACCGTAATAATCGTAATAACAGAGCCTCCCACTCCAACTCCCATCATTCTCGAAACTAATCCTAAAACCAAGGACGTCAAGATTCTGTCTCATTTTCCTCTGATAAGCATTACCTTATCGACGAAGGTGCAACAAGAACCACTCTAGAAGATCATGTTCACCAAATGGAAGAGTCTCAAAATGAGATAATTCAAATTTTACAAGAAACACGACAACCACTATTGCAATAAATACATATCCCCCAAGATCGTTCATTAGCCAAGAGAGATCAAAATGCTTGCATAAGGCCTTCTTGCCATCAAGCTGAAGTTCCTTCGCTGCCAGGTCATGATGCTGACCTCCTTGACATTGCCAGTTCTACCCATCCATCACTTGCAGCTCAATTGATCGCTAACCCACCAATTATTGTTGATGACTTGGCACATTATTAACCTGCTGATTCCACTCATCATGTTATATGTGCGGAATTACAACGTTTAATGCGAGAAGAATTTTACCTCAAAGATATAAATTATCTTCCATCTCATTGCGGCTATCAGGAGTCTTCATCTTTAACTGAAGCAATCCTTCAACACCATATTCCAGTAAGTTTCAAGCTTCCAAGCACCGAATCTTATGATAGGGCAGTCGACCCATATGAACACATCGACCATTACAAACCATCATGCACATCCAACGAGCTCCTGACACATTGCTTTGTCAAGTATTCCTAGTTACTCCTAAGGGTCAGGCTTGTACTTGATTCTACTTTCTTCCAAAGAGATCTATCTATACATTTGATGAACTCACTAAGATTTTTATAAAATAATTTATTGCTAACTGAAAGATCATTAAAGATTTCTCTCATATTTCAGGAATTCATCAAAATGAATGTGAATAATTTAAGAAGTACTTCTAGAGATTCTCCTTAGAAGCTCGCCAGATACCATGGGTGGACCATGAATTTACTAAGATGAGTTTTCCTTAGAGGGCTCCATCTTGAGCCTTTCTACTCATCACTAATGCGTGATATGATTCACTCATATATTGAATTGGTTAATCGTATAAAACATAAATTTTTACTAAGGAGGCTAACAATGCACATTGAAAGCAATATATGAAATAATCATTTTGGGGCAACTTTTATCATAACCTCGAAAGATTATTCATGTAAATATTTGTAGAATGATTATGATATAGAATCTTCTTGTCCACCTACTTGATTAGTAATTTTAAGATAAGTAAGTTAAGATTAGGGAGCAATTCTGATTGCAACATTCAAATGATGATAGTATAGTATAATTATGATTATAAAGCTTGTTTCTTCTATCATTTAATTTTACATTAGATTTAATAGAAGTAAAGCAATATGAAGATGCTTTCTACAAATATATAAGATGTCATAATAAACTCATGGGTGATATCAAAATTCTACATACACTCTTCAGCTAGACTTCTACTCCTTTGACAAGACCACAATTATGATCTCAAAACGATAATAACAGTTTAAATACATATCAAATTTTTTACTTTTAAGTTCAGATAAACGTGAAAATCACCTCATTCCAATTAAGGTATAATTGATCCCTTCCATACAGGTTAATGTCATCAAGTAATACTTTGATAAACAATCTCGGATGAGTCGAAAATTCTTGATGGATTTGATTCGACTCATTCCATACAGATTAATGCCATCAAGCAACCTCGAATGGGTCAAAAATCCTTGATAAATTTGATTCGACCCCTTATATACAAGTTAATATCATCAAGTAATATTTTAACAAATGAACTCAGATGGATCAAAAATTCTTAGCGGATTCGATTCGATCATTTCCATATAGGTTAATATCATCAAGTAACACTTTGACAAACAACCTTAGATCGATCAAAAATATTTTGCAAATTTCTTTCAACTTGTTTTATATAGATTAACGTCAGCGAGTAACATCATGACAAATAACTTAGGATAGGTCAAAAATCCTTGATAGATTTCTCTCAACCTCATACATAAAAGTTAATATCATCGAGTAACACTTTGACAAACAATCTTGGATATGCCAAGAAATTATGATGGATTCCTTTCGACCTCTTTCATATAAGTTAATATCATCAAATAACATCATGAAAAATAACCTCAGATATGCCAGAAATTCAAGATGGATTTCTTTCATCATGATTCATGTCGAGTAAATATCATGACGAACAACCTTAGATGAGTTAAAATTATTTGTAAAAAATTGAAGCCTCGCCTTTTAATTACGGGCCTTGATCACCTTTAAATCCAGTCGGTTTGATGAGGATAATTTATGTCTCTTTCGAAATAAAATCGGAGCCTCACCGTATGAACTATGGGTCTTGATTGATTCCAAACCCGGTCAGTCCAATGATGATAGTTGATGCCTCTTTCGAGGGAAAACTGGAGCCTCACCGTATGAACTACATGCATTGATTGTCTCCAAACCCGGTTAGTCCGACGAGGATAGTTGACCCTCCTTTCGAGATAAAACCAGAGCCTTATCATATGAACTATGGTCCTTGATCGCCTCCAAATTTGATCGGTCCGACGAGGACAGTTGATGCCTCTTTCGAGAGAAAACTGAAGCCTCGTCATATGAACTATGGGTCTTGATTGTCTCCAAATCCAATTGGACCGATGAGGATAGTTGATGTCTCTTTCGAGGGAAAACCGAAGCCTCACTGTATGAACTACGAGCTTTGATCGCCTCCAAACCCGGTCGGTCTGATGAGGACATGTGACACCACTTTCGAGAAAAAATTGGAGCCTCGCCATATGAACAACGGGTCTTAATCACCAAAATAAATAACATTCTTTTCAGAAAGAAGTTTGTGCCTTGCTGACAAAAGAAGAAAATTTTTTTTAATCACCCATAACCCCTGAACTTTTGTTGAATAATTTCTCATATAATGCAGAAGAACATTGAAGCATATGAAAAAAAACTATACCCCCTCACTTGAATCCAAAGGAAAGTATTTATAAATCCACAATAAAGGCAAAAATGAGAAATTTTTTACAACATTTAGAAATATTTTGATAAATTTCAAATTTTCTGCCCTCATATATATTTTTCTTTTTAAAAAAAGTGTAAAAAGGAAATAAAATTAATAAAATTAGAGGAAATATCAAAAAAGTTCAAAATTTTGTCATGTTCGCGGTTGTGTGCACGCTGCAATAATGCACGATTAGTGGCTATCGACGCGTCGCCAGACTGCAAGCCCCATCCGCATGTGCATGCTACAGACTTACGCGCATGCCCCATCAGATGCCGCCTACTTGCCTACACGCCGCGGGTCATGTGTGACTAACCTCTTGCGCCCCCTTCCGTGATCGTAGTCTTGCACGCCCATGAATATTTATTCTCTCAAACTGTATCTGATGCAAAGGTTAATGAACCTGTAAAGTTCATTAACATTAAGAAAGTTATTAGCTTCATAATTTTCTTAAAATTATACTCAATTATTAAGAATTTATTCGTCAACTTGACATGTATTTTGGATAATAGAGATGATATCATCCAAAAATAGGTGCAATTGATATGTTATTGAAAAATCTCCAAGTTGAAACACAAATATTGATGTATGTGTTATTGAACATCACTTAGAATTAAAATCTTAATCTTTCAAACTCTTTTTTTATCATCATATAGCTGATATAAAACACATTGATTTGATCGAAAGCAATCTAATTCTGAGCCTAAACTAGCCTGGATCAGGTACTTAAAATATAATTAAAATTTTTGAGATATCAGTTGAATCCTTAAATAGCTTCTAAATATAAAATATTTATAGTCAAATCGAGCATCTTGACGAGCAGGATCTAACAAGCCTGAGATCTCTTAATTCTGATTTTATTTAAACATTCAAATATTTAAAAGATATAAGATGATCAAAGGGATCATTTTGACTGGTCCGATGGAGTAATTTGAATTTTGCGTGTATTTATATAAATGTCACTCCCATAATCTATAAATAGCCCATCATTCTTCACATGAGGGGACCCGAGGCTAAAGAGAAGATAACGCTCTAATACTTGAAGAACCTCAAAGCATAATCGGGTCATTGCCCGACCGTCTCCAGATCACCGCCGGCCATAACTATTGCTCATCCCCGGCCCTCTTCGTTGGTCACAACCGCCATGGGTCATCCTACCAAATTTACCACCGCCTGACGTTTTAGACCATTGGTCACTGCTGTTTCAATGCGGGAGCCGATCACCACTCCGGCTACCACCGCTGACCATTGTTGGACCACCGCGAATACGTCGGCGGCGATTACCACCGCAAGCCGCAATTTCGACATCCACCGGATTATCGGTACCGCCACCGCCCGCCAAATGACCACCAACCGCCATGCCACCCCACCCGCATATATTGGCACTGACCATCGCTCGATCGCCATTGTCGGATTTTTAGACTACTACCGCAAGTGAAGTCTTTGTCGCTGATCTAGTGGAGCTTCTCACAAAAATCTATTCTTTTAAGCTATCATTCTCCGACTTTGGAGACAAGATAATAATTGTAACAAACACTGATATAGTAAAATTATTTCTAAGTGAGCTAAGCCTCTTGGTTTTTCCCTCAAGTTTTTCATATAAAAATTTTGATGTATCTTAAACTCTTCTGCTGTGTGTGTGAAATTTTCGTGCAGCGTTAAGTAATCAAATTCTCCTACTCTACCGACCCGAATCTTTTTGCACATAATGAGACTTTTCCATATAACAATATACTTTATTATAAAAATTGTACATTTATAAAAAAAAAATCCAACTCCGAAGCACTCCAACCCACCTTATTAAAAGCTTTTTAAGGTTTTTTTTTTTTACTTTGAATTATATGCAAAGTCAAATAAAGAAAAATACGGTATTTCTTACATATTACTTTAACCTGAAATGAAATTTCATTAATGGTACACCAAATTATTATTATTATTTTCTTCTCATTCCTTTCAGAAAAATAAAGGCATATAAATCAGTCTTAATTATTCTATAAAAAAAATTGAATTGTTTACCTGAGCTTCATCTAACACTAAGTAGCCATTAAATTAAGGCAATCATGTAAATCCAAAAATGACTCAAGAAAAGCGTCCATTTTTACCTCGCAACGTGTTAGATGATCGAGTTATTCATTAAAATAGTTTAATAGAAGAACGTTTTGTGAAGAAAAATAAACAATAATTATTTGATTGTATTATTTTTTCTTCTCTAAAGGACAGCATCCATCCAACAAAAAAACAGAAGTGGGGAACATAGAGAAAACATAAAATAAAAATATCAAACAAAGCTAGTGATCCTAATTATGATAGGAACGTTTTTTTAATTAAAAAATCAGCATTATTTGCCTTCAGTGACACCTACCGTGTCATTGAGCATGACCTCAAACATATTGCTAATTTAGTATACAACGTTTGATGCTATGTTGATAACTCGATATCTCTTTTAATGATTATGTTCTTAGGGTGAGAGTGATCTTAGGATGAGGATGATCATTGTTACGTGCTAAAATTAGCGTAGAGTAGAGTTCCTTTAACTTTATATAATGGAGTAGACAAATAGATATTTGAAGAATTAATAAGAAAATTGCGAAGTTTTATGTGAAAAACTCAGGGGAAAAAATCACTACTGGCGAAAAATCTTCCACTATGTATTTATTTTGAGTACAAAATTTTCCGAAGTGATTACAAAATTGTATATGAGAGTGACAATGAGAATAAGAATAAGACAACAACTTATATATAGTCGGTTAACAAATTCGTAGTAGATAATGATGATGAAAATGATTGATGAAGGCAGTCGTGATGACCGAAGAGATGGCCGGCGACGGCCGGCAATGCGCGATACGACGATGGAGATGAGTGGTTAGCGATGACCGAACGATGTTGACGACGATGACCGGCAGTTCGGCGGCTGGTCGATGGTGCGGCGCGAGATTGACACGCGAGGATCGGTGGCGGCCGTGGTGGTTCAACCAAGGGGTGGTCGGCGGCCGAAAGTGGCGGCACAATTATGCTTGGAGGATTTTAAACCTTTAGAGCTCTCTCCTCTCTCTTTCTAGGCTCATGAAGAATGATGCTATTTATGAGGAGTGACGCTTTACAGATACATGCAAAATCCAAACCACTCCACTCCATGAGACGTCTCAAAATGATTCCTTTGATCATTTGATGTATTTTAAGTATTTGAATGCTCAAATGAAGTCAGAATTATGAGATCTTGGGCTTGTTAGATCTGCCTCGTCAAGATGCTCGATTTGACTATAAACACTCTATGTTTAAGAGCTTTTTAGGGATTTAACTGATATCCTAATGTTTCCAATGATATTTTAAGTGCTTGATCTCGGCTAGTTTTAACTTAGGATCAACTTGCTTTTGACATCAAGGTTCGTGCTTCGACTAGTAGTATTTTAAGTGCCATATCAGTTGCCCCATATTTTTGGATGACATTATCTCAATCATCCAAAAATATATACGTCAAATACTTAAAAATATCAAATTCTTCAATGAAATTTGTGGGTCCACAAACCATACATTTTGAGAGAACAGATCTTCATTGGAGCACAAGATTATGATCAAAGGTGCAAGTGGATGTGCAGTATCTGTGCAGTTTTCGGGTCATGGATCCGAACATTTACGGTTTGCAGACGCTTCATGAGCAAGATCTATGAGCACCCCGGAGTTTGCTGACGCAGGAAGGCTGGTCTTCAGCGGGCAGCGACTTGAGCATGAGCAACCGCCCGAGGGTTTTTTGTCTATTTTTGTCCATTTTTCACAGTTTTCCGCAGTTTTCAGTGGTTTTTAGCTATTTTTCTTAGATTTTTTACCTTTTGCCCCTATAGGGGGTTTATAAAAACCCCCCTAGGGCCATGGAAGAAGACACTCCTCATATGCTCGAGTGTTCCTCTTCTTTTTAAGAGAAGGTCATTCGGAGGCAATCAATGCCCGTTGTACATACGACGAGGTTACAGTTTTCCCTCGAAAGAGGTGTCAACTATCCGCCGACCGACCGGTTGGGCATCAAGGCGTAGACATACAGGTGTGATTTTCTCGAAAGAGGCCAACCGCCCTCATCGAATCCGGGTTGGAGGTGATCAAGGCCCATACATACGGCCAGGTTTTCCCTCGAAAGAGGCGTAACACCTCATGACCGGACCGCCGGATCAAGGCGACATACGTGAAGCTGCAGTTTTCCCTCGAAAGAGGCACCAACCGTCCTCGTCGGACCGAACGGGTTCGAAGGCGATCAAGGCCCGTAGTTCATACTTCTTATTGTAGGAAATTGGATTTCTTGAAACTTCAATGGATGGTTCAATAGTTGACCGCCAAGATGGCGGAAGCGAATTAGGAGCCATTGAACGACTCATAAAGTTTGGCGTGTAATTTGAACATCCTGAGAGGAATTTTTTATCTCATATGTATCGTTTCCTTTCGGATCAGAAAAATTTTATCCCAAGTGAGCACGAGTGAAAAGGATATGCCCAAGTATTGGGGTGAGTGAGTTGCTTCACAAAATTCTCAGATTTTTGTCATTTCTCTCTCTCTCTCTCTTTATTTATTTATTATGTATTTTTATAGGGTGATGGTCGGAAGAAAACCCATAGAGTGATACAGCTATAGATAATATACCATATATTATCACATCAGATAGTTTAATGGTGTTCCACAAGAAATTTTACTTTCCTAATGAGTTGGTAGCTATTATTGCCAAAAAGTCTGATCTAGCCCGTTCACTTCTGCCAGGATACTTTACTGTTTCTGAGATGATTCTTCACGCGGGACTGATTCCCTTTGGCTCCCAAGTTTATTGAGATCTTTAAAATATGTGGTGTAGCTTTGTTACAATTTTCATTTCTAGCTTTAGTGATCATCATTGGTTTGACCGTCTTCTTTAGAGAGTGTGGTGTTACTTTGAACATCAAATACTTATGTCGAATGTGTAGATTCACATGTGATGCTCAGGGACGTGTTTCTTATCGGGCTATAAAGAATTGGATAGAATTTTCAGCATGAGATCCATCTAGAAATTGGTCTAATGGATTCTTTTTTGTGAAAAATGAGTGGGGCCTCCCTGAGAGATGGGGAAGATTGAATGACCTTCCAGATCCATTGATTGAGGACAATGAAATCTTAGCAACTCTTAATATTCCTGATGCAGGAAGCTTACAACATGAGTTACATCACATTGACAAATATATAGTTGAAGATAGAATGTTCAAGGTTGGCCTTTCCATCCAGGCAGGGAGATATCATGCTCTTCCACTGAAGAGGTCAAGTAAATGTGATGAAAGGTCTCCTCATGTTCATAGGGTTCTTTCAAGAAGCTCGTTATAAAATCACGGTGGTAGCAATGTTTCAAGAAGCCCGCGGCAGCGCCATGCCGAAGTGACTACGCCAAATATCTGTAGAGAAGATGTTCGCCCCCAGTTAACCTCTAAGAGTTTAGATGTTTCAACTCATAATGGGGGAGTTTGTTTCTCGAAGCCGCACATTCCTGAAGAGGTGTTAAATGACGTATGCACTGGACGTCAACGAGCAGATGAATTAGTACATTATCTTCTCTTCCTCCTTCTTTTCTTCTTTTCCTTTTTCTTTGTGTAACATTTGTGATTTTTTTTGTAGGTAGCTCAAATATTAGGGCTGATGGCTCATTTGGGTGTCGCTCTAGACGAGTGGAATACATAATTTATGAAAGTAAAATATCTGCAATACTAGTATGAGCGAAAGATGAGTATTAAAGCCAAAGAAGTGGCGACTCTGGAGGATCAGCTAAGCGGGTGTAGAACTGAGCTAGCAAACATGTCGACTTCTCTTTCTCTCTAGTATTAGGAGGTGGAGCGCACTCATGATGAGTTGATTGAGGTGAGGGCAGAGACTCGCCAGAAAGAGAAAAGACTCAAGGCACTTGCAACGGAGAAGAAAGCTCTCGAACTGTAGAAGAAAGCATTATAAGATCATCTTTATGAGAAGGAGCTTATAATGTCAGAAGCGGAAGCAAATAAAATCTCCTTGAAAGCACTGAAAGAATTTAAGAACTCCCTGGCTTATCACGATACTATTGAAGACCATGTCCAGGATGCTCTTAATCATATTCTTGATGTTGAAGTGAAGGACTTGGAGCATCAATGTTTAGAGGAGGGGTTCATCCGAGGGTTCCTAAAAGGAATCCGCTTAGTACATCGCAAAATCGGAGCTAGTATTGAGGATCTATCTCCGGCCAAGTATCTCAAGACCCTTCGCATTGAGATGAATGATAGAGTGAGTACAAGGGAGCATCTCCTAGTGGTGAGGAGGACGTTGATATCATGTAGTGTCACTTGAGGATGCATTTTTTTTTTATCTATGTATTATTATTATTTTGTATCAGAATTTTGATTCTTTCTTATATCATCATGTTAGTGCTGTCAATGATAAATTTATTATTGTTATTATTATTATTATTATTATTATTATTATTATTATTATTATTATTATTTTTAGTTAATATGCTCTTGTTTTATTTTTACCTATCTAGGGTGATTGGTCGGAATATTTATTCGACGCTAACTATCTGAATGAGGCCATGGGAAGTCCAAAACCTTTTGTCCTAGGTATTAGTCAAAATATTATTTGACATCTGTAGAAGAGGCCATGAGATGTCCACCAAGGACCTTTTGACCTATCCTTATTAGTCAAGTGTTACTTGACTTCTTACCATGGAAGAGAAGAGGTCCCATGGGATTGATCATGCCGACGAGATACAACGTGAGTTTGCATTTCAGTGGGAGGATTAAATGAAGGAGATTGTTTATATGTAATAAGCTTGAAAGAAAAAGCTATAAATTCATTACTCTGATAAGGTCAGTGACAATCATAAGATGATTTTAATACATATATGAGTTTGAAGAGGAGATGACAAACGAGACAAAATAAAAGTTGCAATAATTATGCAGTAGGAATTACTAATAATATTTTGGAGATTCTCAGTGTTCTAGGTTCGAGGTAAAGTTTTTCCCTTAGGATCCTTGAGCTTGAATGTTCCTAGCTTGACCATAACTATAACTACATATGGGCCATCCCAAAGAGGTAAGAGTTTATTGCGTTGAGGGCCTTTGCCTGCAGCTTTGAGACTTTGTAGGACCAAGTCACCGACAGATATGGGATGAGATTTTACACTTTTGTTGAAGTGACGAGCTACTCTTTGGTGATAGGAAGCAGTCCGAAGTAGGGCAATGTCACGAGTTTCGGGGAGTAGGTCCAGGTGCTGTCGCAGTTTTTCTTCATTACCATCATGATCGAATAATTGAACTCTTGGACTTGAAACTCTGATATCCACTAGTATAATAGCTTATGTGCCAAAACACAAGTTATATGGTGTCTCACCAGTTGGGGTTCGATATGTAGTGCGGTAAGTCCAAAGAACATTAGAAAGCTCATCAACCCATTGCCCCCCAGCCTTCTCAAGATGTATTTTTAGTCCTTTGAGTATAGTCCTGTTGGTAGCTTCAGTCTGTCCGTTAGTTTGAGGATGTGCTACAGTTGTATGTAGTAGCTAAATGTGAAGATCTTTGTAAAAGGACGTAAAGACTCTTCCAGTAAATTGGGTTCCATTGTCAGTGATGATCTTTGTGAGAAGACCGAATCGACATACTATATTTTTCTAAATAAATTGTTTAGCATTTGCCTAATTTTAGCGAGTGGTTCGGCTTCCACCCATTTAGTGAAGTAGTCGACGGCTAAAATGATAAACTTTCATTGCCCTGATGCTATCAAAAAAGGTCTCATGATATCAATTCCCCACTGAGCAAAAGGCTACGGGTTTTGAAGGGATGAGAGCTCTGTATGCGGCATGTCAGAGAGGTTAGAGTGCAACTGACAACTTGCACATTTTTTTGTGAACTCCAAGGCATCTTGTTTCATCGTAGGCCAATAGAACCCTTGCCTTATAATTTTAAGGGCTAGCACCCTTCCTCCTAGGTGTTCTCCACATATCCCTGAGTGAACCTCTCTTAATGCGTAATCGACCTCTCATGGTGAGAGGCATTTGAGGCATGGCCCAGAAAAAGCTCATTTGTATAGTTCACCTCCGATAATAATAAAATTTGAAGCTGGTCTTTGGAGACAAGTTGCAGTAGTTGAGTCTTCAAGAATGGTCCCTTCTTGTAGAAAAGACAGGATGTGGTCCATCCACAAAGGTTCATTTATCTCATTAATTGCTTGTATTACACATGACCCTTGGATACTAGGAAAATATATTTCTTCAACATGCCTTCTATTAAATAGATCTCCAGTAGCAAATATAGCATGCTTAGCGAGAGCGTCAGCTCGAGTATTCTTCTCTCACAGTATGTGAATGATTTGATGTGTCTTGAAATTGGCAAGAAGTGACTTTACTAAGTTGAGGTATTGTGCCAGCTGAGGATTATGAGTATTAAAGTTTCCCTCAACCTGGGAGGCGACAAGATGAGAGTTAGTGTGGATCACTAAATTTTGAGCTTCACAATCGATGGCGAGTCTCAACCCTACGATGAGAGCCTCATTCCTATTAGTTGCGAGAGTCCATACTCTAAATATTAAGGGAAATAAGATTTCTAAGCTCCATCAACATAGAGGGTCCATTGAGACGAAAGGCATGTAGTAGATAGCTCATTTGAGTTGCAGATTCCACTATAAAGTCTGCGAGTACTTGAGACTTTATATCAGGCCGAGGTAAGAAATGTATATCAAACTCTCCTAATTCTACAGACCATTTAATTAACCTCCCAAATGACTATGGTTTCTGTAGAATGACCCTTAATGGTAAATGAGTGTAAACACCGATAGTGTGATCTTGGAAGTATGGACACAATTTTTGCGCTGAGAAAACTAAAGCCAGAGCCACCTTATCTACCAGTGGATAACGGCTTTCTATATCAGAGAGAATTTTGTTGACATAGTAAATTAGTCGTTGTATCCTATTTTCTTCTCGCACTAAAATTGAGCTTATCATGTGGGAAGAGCATGCGAGATATAAGTATAACATCTCTCCTTGAATAGGCTTAGATAGTAGGGGTGGAGATGCTAAATACTCCCTTAGTTGCTCAAAAGCAGACTAACATTTATCAGTCCACTAAAAATTATTATTTTTAGCTTCCTTTAATATTTTAAAGAATGTCAAGTATTTATCCCCAGAACGGGCTAGGAAACGGGATAAGGAAGCAATTCGTCCATTCAAACGTTGAACTTCTTTGATATTCTTCGGAGGAGTCATATATTTGAGAGCTTTGATTTTCTCGGGATTGGCCTCTATCCTACGGTGGGTTATCATAAATCCAAGAAATTTTCCCGACGTAACCCCAAAAGCACACTTGGTCGGGTTAAGTCGCATGTTATAATGTCGAAGAAGGTTAAAGCATATTTCTAAGTCAGAAAAATACTGTGAATCTTCTAAGCTTTTACTAACATATCATCCACATATACCTCCATTGTGCGACCTAATAGGTCTTTAAAAACCTTGTTCATAAGGCGTTGATAGGTAGCACCAGCTTTTGTTAACCCAAATGGCATAACTTGGTAACAGTATACACCTTTATATGTTTGAAATGTGGATTCTTTATCCGTTGGGTTCATTTTTATTTTGTTGTAACCAGAGTAAGCATCCAAAAAACTGAGCATTTGATGTCCAGACGTAGCGTTGACCAATTGATCAATTCGAGGAAGAGGTAAACTATCTTTTGGGCAAGCTTTATTAAAGTCAGTGTAATCAATATACATTCTCCATGTTCCATTTGTTTTCTTAACTATGATAACATTTGCTAGCCATGTAGGGTAATGTACCTCTCGTATGAATCCCACTTCTAGGAGCTTGTTAACTTCTTGTTCAATACCCTAGAGGTGATCAGGTGAAAAACTATGCTTTTTTTGAATGATTAGTTTGTATGTTAGATCAATCTTGAGGGAGTGCATGATCATATTGGGGTCGACCCTCGGCATATCCGTCAGACTCAAAGCGAAGATGTCTTGATTTTTGTGTTGAAGTCTATGTATTTTTTCCTTTGTTCTTTTGAGAGCAGAGATCCCACTTGCACTATTCGTAGTGGTTGGTCATCTGATAATGCCACAGAGAGCAAGTCTTCTACATGCGAAGCTTTCTGGGATACTTCATCTCGAAAATTAAAATCTTCGATGCAGAAGGTCACAGAAGGGCATGGTTGAGCTTGTCTGAGGTAACATGATTGTGCTATTTGTTGATTTCCACAGACCACCCTAACTCCAATAGAGGTTGAAAATTTCATTTTAAGATGAGGTACTGAAGTGACTGCACCAAAAATTAATTAGAGGGGCCTTCTGAAGATAACGTTATATGCTGAATCTGACTTGACCACCATGAATTGGATTAAATGAATCACTTGTCGAAGGAATTCTCTGAGGACAACAGAAAGGGTGATTGTCCCCTCTACTATGCATTATTAAATCCGATATGGTCGCGGTTGGAGCTTTTCCTAACCAAGCCCATGCTAAGAAAGGTGGAGTAAAATAAGACATCAATAGAACTCCCATTGTCAATCAAAATTCTCTTAACATTATAACATGGGTCATCGATCCCTGCACTGATGACAAGTGGATCTTGATGAGGAACATGGACTCCTTCTAATTATGAGTCATTAAAAATGATGGAGTGATCAATACAATATTTCTTTAACTCTGGTTCTTCAGAGGTGGCAATGAGGACTTGATTAGATAGTAGTGGTCCTCCTGCGATTATTTCATTATCCCCAATTATTTGATGACTATTTTGTTATTTCTATGATGATTGTCCTGGTTGTCCCCCAGTTGGAGTTATGTTTGTTTGAGTCGATTGATTCTTCACAAATTGACGTAGATATCCTTATTGAATGAGCCTCTCAATTTCTTCTTTGAGTTATTTGCACGCCTCAGTAGTATGTCCACGACTTTGATGAAAGTGACAATATTGCTCATGATTTCCTGAATTTGGTTTCAGCGGATGTGAGCACTTGATGGTTTCTTCATCTCGAATGACCATCAGGATGTTAACATGAGATGTGTTCAAGGTGTGTATTCCTTTTCTGGTTGTGGTTCACATCGTTGATGTGAGAGCAGTGGAGGGAGATCACGACTGCCTTGTTGCCTCTTTTGATGGGACTGTCGGTCCACTTTTCCTGGGGTGCTCTTACGTTTTCTGTAGATTGTTCAAATTATTTGCGATGGGCATTAATAGCCTCATCGGCAGAAATTTGTGCTTCCACACGATGAACCAAGTTGGCATATGAGCGGACCGTAACTCACATTAGTGATGAGTAAAAAGGCCCCGGATGGAGCCTTCCAAGAAAACTCCTCTTAATAGTTCAGGGTCTACTCCAAGTATTTGGAGAGCTTCTAAGGAGAACCTCTGGAAGTATTCCTTAAGTGATTCACCCTCATTTTGACGAATGCTGGAGAGATGGGAGGAATCTTTAATGATCCTCCGGTTCACAATGAACTGTTCCACAAAAATCTTTACGAGTTCGTCAAATGTATGGATGGATTCCCTTGGAAGGGAGTAGAACCAAGTGCGAGCTAGCCCCTTGAGGGTAACAGGAAAGACCTGACAAAGTAGTGTGTCAGGAGCTCGTTGGATATGCATGATGGTCTTGTAATGGTCGATGTGTTCATATGTGTCAGTTGCCCAATCATAAGAGTCGATGCTCGGAAGCTTGGACCCTACGGGAATAGGATGTTGAAGAATAGCCTCAGTCAGAGGTGAAGACTCCTGATAGCTGTGATGAGAGAGAAGATGATTTCCATTTTTATAATGAAGTTCTTCTCGCACCAAGTATTGTAATTTTGCACGTATAACGTGATGAGTGGAGTCACAGACGAGAACGCGTGCCTACCGCCAATATTAGTGGATTAGAAATGGCTGGCACGTGATGGAAGAGTAGAACTAGCAGTGTCAAGGAGATCAACATCACGGTCTAGAAGTGGAGGAACTCCAGCCTGATAGTGAGAAGGCCCCGCATTAGCATTTTTACCTCTCACGGCTAATGATCGATCTTGTGGAAGATGTGTTTGCCGTGGTAGTGGCTGTTGTGTTCCTCATAAAAGTCAGATCATCTCATTTTGAGACTCTTCCATTCAAGCCACACGATCTTCTAAAGAGATTCCTGTAGCTCCTTCACCAACAGGGACACGTCTATCACGGGGAAGTGAGGCAGAAGCTTGGCGTCTTTGGTTCAAGGATTGGTTTCAGAGTGAGGAGTGAGAGGCTATGAGTATACTTTTATTGCCATGCGCGGTGTTCACAAATTATGATTGAGGGTCGCTCATGACGACACCAAACTAGGCGTATGAAAACCAGGTAGAGTAAGAGTTTACATCTTAGTTTTGTTGTGGAGTTTAGCACACACACATATATTTGAAGAATTAATAAGAAAACTGCATAATTTTTACGTGAAAAGATCCCAGGAATAGGGTAAAAACCACGCGGCCTAACCTAATAAAAATCTTCCACTATGTATTTGTTTTGGAGTACAAAGTTTTCCTGATACGGGATTACAGAATTGTATATGAGAAGGGCGATGGAATGAGAACAACAAAACTATATAATCCGCGTGTATAGATTGGTAGTAGATGATGGTGATGGGACAATCGATGATGAAGGTTGTCGTGGTGGTGACCGGCGAGATGGTCCGGCGTGGTGACCGCATGGTAGTCGCCAGCGGGCGTATGGCCGGCACGATAATGACCGACGATGGTTGCGACGCTGCCGCGATTGGTGCGGACGACCGCAATGGAGATTGAACGGGCGAGGATCGCGGTGGCTGACGGCGGCGTGGTTGGCAACGTGGTCGGCACCGCCGAGTGGCGACATTATGCTTGGATGATTTTCAAGCTTTAGAGCTCTCTCCTCTCTCATACTTGGGCCCCCCTCATGTAAAGAATGAGGGCTATTTATAGATTAGAGGAGTGACATTTCTGTAGATACATGCAAAATTCAAACCACTCCACTCAATCGGACGGCTCAAAATGATTCCTTTAATCATTTGATGTATTTTAAGTATTTGAATGCTCAAATGAAGTCAGAATTATGAGATCTTGGGCTTGTTTGATCCAGCTCGTCAAGATGCTCGATTTGACTATAAATATTCCATGTTTAAGAGATTTTTAGAGATTTAACTGATATCCCAAAGTTTTCAATGATATTTTAAGTGCTTGATCTCGGCTAGTTTCAACTTAGGATCAACTCGCTTTTGACATCAAGATTCGTGCTTCGACTAGTAGTATTTTAAGTGCCATATCAACCATTATATAATATCAACTTTAATCTTCTGATTATAGGTAGAAGAAAGAAAATAGAGAAACAAAAATTAAAAAGGTCACATAGTTATTTTATTTTATTAAGATTTAAGTCTATCACTTCCAATGAAATTTTGACAATCTAGTAAGTATTCTAAGTTAAATATTCATTAAACAAATTAAAAGAAATTAAGATTAATTCTTGTTTAACATATATATGTTGAGGAGAATGTCTGATTTATGATTATGTATTTTACATGAATGTTGATACAATCTAGAGGTCCAGGATTGAAATGATCATCACTTGTTTAATTCTCATTGCATAAAGATTATCAAATTGTAAATTTTTTATATCTTAAAATGATGACATAAGTTAATTTACTACCTACTTTTTAAGGTCATGTCACTATTAAATCTTACCTATAATGCTTCTTTATTTAAGATCATAAGAAAGAGATGTCAAAGTTATGTATATGATTGTCTCTTATCTAATTTTAATAGGGTAATTTTCTTTCACTCATGTGGTGAGAATAGAGACTTTTAAATTAATAAATTTATATGCTGAGAAATGCTAAAGTTTTTTTTTTTTGACAATATTTAAAAAAGAATAAGATATTTTCATTATTCTATCATTAGTTTAATGTTTAATGTTTTAAGCACACTAATTTTTTTTTACCAATAAAACAAGGCATATAATAAAATACATACTATCATAATTATCAGTAAACTATTACCTGACCCATGTAAGAGATATTCTTATATTCTCTCTTCTTACTAAGAGTACTTTTAATTAGTTATATTCTTCAATAGTATGCAGAAATTCCAACATTAGTATCAATAAAAGATAAACGAATTGCAGAGATGCAATTCATTCTATTGTTCTCATCGACAAAGGGCAAATTTAAAAGAAAATGTTATTTTAAATGTAATAAGGGAAAGGAGCAAAATTAAGAGATAATTTATAAAGAAGCAGAAATGCCTTTTTAAAAGCATTTTCTACATCTTATATAACAATAGAAAAAGCCCTGCATTCTACATGACATGTTAGATAGGATATAAAAAAATTCTATAAAATAATTTTAATGTTTTAAAATTATATTATATAAAATCTATAAATAACTAACTAAAAATATATTATTTTTATTTAAAATAAATTTTATGATTTTAAAATTTATGCAATCTAAATATTTTTTTTATAAAGTTTTAAGCTATAATTAAATAATTAAATTCATTTTATGATACATTTTAAAAAAATTAATAGATTAAATATAGACAATCTTTTCTTAAATTAAATTTTATGATTAAAATTTAATAAGTAAAATGAAGCATTTTTTGAAGACTTATGTGAATATTACGATAATTCATGAAATAAAATAATAATTATACTCTCCTATCAATCCAATTTCTTACTAATTAACAATAACCAGAAAAATAATTATAAGTGATTTATAGTAGGTTCAATACGTCACAATTCAAAATCATATAATTTCATCGAATAAAAAAATAATTAATTGCACATATCTATTCTACGCTCCACATAAATCTTCAAGAAATTCTTCAATTATATTAATAAATTGTAATCATAAAATTTAAATTAAAAAATATTATACATAATTAATCTATCAAAATTTATATTTATTTTACATGAATCATAAAAAAATTAATTAGTTATAGCTTAAGTCTTTATAAAAAAAGATTTAAATAGCATAAATTTCAAATTTAATAAATTCATTTTAGAATATATATACTATATTTAAATTCATTAGTTATATATTAAATATTGTAATGTTAAAACATTCAAATTATTCTATAAAATTTTCTTGCATCCTATGATATATGATAAAAATACCCTCTCTAAGGGTTTTTTTTTTCTGCCAAGTTAAAACATTCAAATTATTTATTTTTTAAATTGTTATCACACCATTAACCCCTAAACATAAAAAAAACTGTTGCCATTCATTTTTAAGAAGAACAAAATTATAATATTTATAATCACTTTCAAAATAATTTATTTTATTATAAACCTTATATAATGGCAAGTTGGCAACCCATTTAAACACGAAAATTATTTTATTTATTACGTTGTCATATATCATTAGTAATGGGAAATAAATGTCACATAAATTTAAAAATATTAAAGTACAAAAAAATTGGGATTGAAAGGTATTGCTCTTTCATTACATTCATATATTACATTATAAGATCACATGCTAAAAATTTATTAAAACAACCAATAACATTCTTAACATTTTTAAAATTACATCCTAATCCAACCAAGATTAAGGAAAAAGATTTTTTTCGATTTTCATTTTTATCTCTATGTGGTGAGTGCCAAAACATTTTTTAGTCGTCTTCTCTTAAAATATTACATGGACTTGGTTAATTTGGCCTTTTATGTCATGAAAATTAATAATAATAATAATATTATTATTATTTTAATTTAAGGAGGTGAAAACTACCCACTACATTTTATTAAAAATAAGAAATATCATTTCAATCAGTAAATGCTTTGGAGTATTGACAGCTTAGTTGATATTTTAATGTACAACTTGTTTGAGGTGAAATGATGAGTCTTGTCCAACAGAGGAAAAGGAGAGGAAGAGAGAAGCCATCAACTGGCTTTCCATTCACTACGAGGAATGTCGCTTTCATCCACCCTTAATTAAGGCAATTATATTTAATTTTTTGTAATTATTATTTTTTAAAATAATAGTTTTTATCTGTATAATTATCTAGTAAATTAATGTTCAAGAATCCTCGAAAAGATATTTTGGCATAAGTTATAGCAGCCACATTATTTTAATATAGATTTAAATTCAATTAATAGCTAACTATTTTATGATATTAAATGGTTATGATGTTAATAATATAGTTATTTTATTTAGTAAGTGAATATCATATTATTGATTTGAATTTGACATAATTTACTATAAGAGAAGAGGCTAATTGAGATTTGTTCGAGCTATCAAGCAAAGAAGATGTGGGAATAGTCATTAAAAAGTCAATGAAACAATAAAACACATTACGAGGGATGAATTTACCAAAAGATTATTAGTGGGAACAAATTGTGCAATCTATTAGCCAAATGTTCGACCATCGATCGTTGATTTGAGTAACCATAAATGATTTTTTTTTTTAACTATAGAGATGAAGATCGTGCTATGAGAAATTGGATTATGAATTGCGAAATCATGATTCATGAGAAACATAAATCTGATCAGTTTATAAATCATATTATCAGTTTTCGATCTTCCCTAATATGAGCGGATTTAGAGGAGGATACGTGCTTCCCTCAAACTTTTTTAAATTTTCTAATATTCTTTTTAATTTTATTTTCATCTAAAAAATTTATATTATATCCTCTCTAAAATTTTAGGATTTAATTATTAAGATTATTAAATAATAAATAAAATATTTATTTATTATTTTTATTTGTCATTTATATTTGATATATCACACATGAAATTTTAAAATAATGAACATATATTATTTTACATAATAATTAAATGTCTCAATAAGATAAGTTCAACCTCACCAAAATTGGGTGAAGTGGCCCAAATGAGCTCAAATTAAACTTAAATACTACACATGAAAACTTCGATACATTAATTGAATGATCAAATGACTTCCAATTTTGTACTTATAATCGAGCTGAAATCCAACGAGCCTAAGATCATTCAAATCGAAGGTCATTTGAATGGTCAAATTATCAAAAAACTATCTATGATAAAATGAATAAATATGAATCGTCCGATGGAGTGTTTTAAAATTTTGGCTATAATGACCAAAACGCCCTTTCAAAATCCTATAAATAGGACCCCATTCTTTCATGGAGGAGAAGAAGGAGGTAGAAGTGACTTTGGAGAAAGTGAGAGCTGAAGTTTAAGTTGTCATTACCATGTCACGCCGACACGCCATCGCCATCGCCGACTATCACCAACAACCGTTACAACCCAACTACCATTGCATAGCTATTGTAACCTGATTATGGAATTCCCATTATTAGGATTTTTCATATACAATCTTATAATCACGCTGTCGGGAACACTTAAACTCTGTACTCAAAAGCAGATATATAATGAACCATTTTTACTATGCTAGACCTCGTGGTTTTTTTCACCTTATTTATGAGATGTTTTCACGTAAAAATTATGGAGTTTCTTGTTCACTTTTCAACTATGTGTGTGCTGGATTTCTTAACAAAGCTAAGTCGTGAAGTTTTATTCTACTTCAATAAGTTTTCTGGCATGCAATAGTTTGGCGTCGTCTATGGGAAATAGATTCACATTACTCATCATGGCAGACGACCAAGCTTCCCAATAAGATCAAAATCACCTGCTAGGTGAAACACTTCGTACCTTTGAGGAGCGCATGAGAAGAATGGAGGAACAATAGGCTCAAGTCCTGCAACATTTACTAGGAGCTGGACAACCGAGAAGGGCACCACAACCAGGTAGAAATCAACGAAATCACCAACATGATATAGTTGATTTTGTTGAAGAAATGGATGAAGAACCTCCTCATGATCATGTAAAAATTTCCTATGAACGTCATTCTAATATGGATATTGATGATACTGCTAGTTCAATTCACCATTCTTATGCCGTTCGACCAACCCTCAATCCCCCTGCCTCTTTGTTGGGATTGAAGTAGCCCCATTTTATTGAAACATCTTGTGAAGCAATTAGAAATAAGTTGGTGTCTAGTATGAGAAGAATTTTCAAAGAGATAGATAATTCATTCCTCGTCGGAGCATTCAAGAATCTTCTCCTTTGCATGATATAATTCTTCAGCAATCCATCTCGATGGGGTTTAAACTACCTAACATGGGGCCTTACGATGGGACTTCTGATCCTTGTGAGCATATCGATCATTATAGGACTACTATGCACATCCAACAAGCCTCCGATGCTTCACTCTGTTAACTTTTTTGGTAACTCTCAAAAGATAAGCTCGTACGTGGTTCTATTCCATCTCTCAGGGGATCATTCTCAACTTCTATCATTTGGTCAAAATCTTTGTCGAACAATTCATGTCAAATTGAAGAACCATTAAGGTTCCATCTCACCTTACTAGAATACATTAGAATGAAGGAGAAACACTAAAAGAGTATTTCAAAGATTCTCGAGTGAAGCTCACAAATTCTGTGAGGCCTTGAATTATTACGAGGTGTTTTTCTAGGAGGCCTAAGGCCTGGACCATTCTACTCGTCATTGATGAGAGAAATGGTTCCTTCTTATGGATACCTCATACGAAGAGTAGAGGCACAAATCATGGCAGATGAGGCCATCAATTCCCATAAGAAGCAATTCAAACATTCTTCTAAGAAGCGTAAAGGAGATGTAAATGACAGTCTTCAAGCATCTCAACCAAAAAAGCATGATCGCCGGAAGTTTCAGAACCTACCCCCTAAGCCTGCCTAATCATCACATGAGCCTCGCCTGCAAAAGAATATACACCCTTAAATGTCTCTCGTATGAATATTGTAACGGCTATTCAAAATGAAAATAATATCAAATTTCCTAATCCCATGACAGAACATTGAAAATCAGGATCAACATTGTTATTTTTATCGAGGATACATAAATACCACTTGAGCCTGTAGACATCCAAAGGAAGAAATTAAAAGGTTGTTACAGCATGGTTACTTATAACAATTTGTTTAGAATCAACAAAGAAATAATAATAATCATCGAGGGAAAAACCAACCCCAGCCAAGATAGTAACCAAGACAACCGCAAGAAAATTGATAAATAGTCAGAGAAATTGAAACTATCGCTGGAAGGCCACAATTTTCTTATCAAGTTCTACTCACTACACCGGAAGAGCTTATAATGAAGAGGTGACGAATTGATCAGTCTATCATATTTGATGATTTTGGCTTCAAAAGGATATAAACTCCACATCAAGATCCCTTAGTTATTAACGTAGGGATTGGAGATCCTTGTTATAATGGTAAGAGAATTTTGGTTGACAATGGTAGCTTCGTCGATGTATTATTTTGCTCGACATTCTTAAAATTGGGTCTTATAAGAGAGAATTTCCAACCGGCAGCTGAGCTGTTATATGGCTTTGACAATCGATCGGTAAGGATAGAAGGAATAATAACACATCCAGTTACTCTTGGGGAATTCCCTAAATAAGCCACACATTTGATTTAATTTATGGTAGTTAAATTAGAATCAGCCTATAATGCTATCTTTGGAAGACCCCTGCAATCAATTTTTGATGCTATCGCTTCCATACCTCATCTAAAAATAAAATTTTCAACCTTTAATAGAATAGGTGAGGTCCAAGCAATCAGCAGATAACACAAACTTGTTACTTGAGGTAGGCCCCTAAGCATAAAAATTTTTGATTTAAGAGATGAATGAAATATTCCAGAGAGCATCACCAGCCGAAGAGTTGATCAGCATCCCATTATTAGAAGAATATCCCTAAAAAATAGTGCAAGTAGGTTTGTTGCTCTCTAAGGATGAAAGAAAGGAGTACATCAATTTTTGGTGCCAAAACTAAGATATTTTTGCTTGGAGTCCTACAGATATGGCAGGAATTGATCCTGAGGTAATATCTCATTCCATTGAAATTAAGTCAACATTCAAGCCCATCATTCAATATAAAAGAAACTTCACTCCAGATCGTCTACAAGAAATTGAATAGGAAGTTGATAAGCTTTTGGACGCAGGATTTATACGAGAAGTGCATTATCCTATTTGGTTAGCAAATATCCTGGTGAAGAACTCTAGTGGGGGCATGGAGAATGTGTGTTGACTACACCAATCTTAATAAAGCTTTCCCAAAGGACAATTTCCCTCTTTCGCGCATAAACCAGTTAGTCGATGCCACTTCAAGTCCTCAAATGCTTACTTTTATGGATGCTTACTCTCGATATAACCAAATAAAGATGAATCCAGATGATGAAGAAGCCATTACTTTTCAGACTAATAAAGGCTTATATTATTATCGAGTAATGTCATTTGGATTGAAAAAAGTAGGAGCCACGTATCAACACATAATGAATAAAGTTATCAAAACTCTTCTTGGTCATACTATGAAAGTGTATGTAGATGATATGTTGGTTAAAAGTACTGAAAGGACAAAACATCTCAATGATCTCGAGTAATATTTCAAGCTTCTTTGACAGTATAATATACATTTAAATCCCTCCAAATGTGCTTTCGGAGTTACATCTAGAAATTTTTTGGGATATATTGTCACTCATCTAGGGATCAAGGCTAACCTAGAAAAGATTAAGGCTATAAAAGATATGACGTCCCAAGGAGCATAAAGGAGGTACAACACCGGAACGGGAGGATGTTGGCCTTATCATGATTCATGGATCGAATGGGAGATGAGTACTTACCATTCTTTAGAATACTCAAGAGTGCTCCAAATAATGGTTTTGAATGACTGATGAATGTCAAACTGCATTTATCCTCAAAAAATATTTATCCTCACCACCATTGTTATCAAAGACAATCCCGGGAGAAAAGCTTTATTTATATCTTGCTATCTCGCATCATGAAATAAGCTCAGTGTTGGTCTGTGAGGAGGCTGGGGGGCAACGACCAATTTACCACATTAGCAAAATTCTATCTAACATAGAAGGACATTATCCTTTGACAGATAAAATTGTCTTAGCATTGGTGTTCTTGGTAAGAAAGCTATGCCCATATTTTCAAGCTCATTCTATCAGCGTTTATACATAACTTACACTCAAAACTATCCTCCAAAAATTAGAAGCTTCTGGCAGATTAGTTAAATGGTCAGTTGAATTGGGAGAATTTGATATTCACTTTTTTCCTAGCCAGTGTTGACCTCATTTATAGGATGAGCTCTCAACCCCTTCATCTTAGACATAGGACTCCTCTTAGAAATTAAGAGGTCTTTAGTCCTAAGACATATCTAGTGATTAGGTAGACACTCAACCTAACCCTATAAACTTAGAAGAGTTAGCCATAGGATTAGGTCATGCCTTAGGGGTGTTAGGAAAATTTGCCTACCCTATAGCTTGAACCACATTCCTTACTTCCTTCAAGTCAAACTCCAAATCAAAACAACATCAAATCTAAATCAATTCCAGCTTAATTTATTTTTTCCAAACTCAAATCAATGCCACATGATTGAAACCTATAATTGAAACTTATGATTGAAGCCCATGATTGAAATTCCAAATCTTGCATAAGTCTTTATTCATCTCTTAAAGACTTAGCCTAAAGAATCTTAAAATCAATTCAAACTCATGAAATTTTTTCATAACTCATTTATATTCTCTTTTATATTCACATATATAAAAATAAATTCAAATCAATCAAATCAAATTCCATGTTGAAATTCCAAATTCAAAATCTTGCCTAAGTCCTTATTCACCTCTTAAGAACTTATCCTAAATCATCTTCAAATCAATTGAAACTCATAAAATTTTCTCATAACTCATTTATATTATCATTTATATTCACATATATAAATGAAATATAAATTTAAATCAATCAAATCAAATTCCAAGTTGAAATTCTGAATTCAAATCTTGCTTAAGTCCTTTAATCCCCTCTTAAGGACTTAGCCTAAATCATCTTCAAATCAATTCAAACTCATGAAATTTTTCCATAAAACATTTACATTCTCATTTATATTCACATATATAAATGAAATATAAATTCAAATCAATCAAACTAAATCCAAAAGTCAAATCCAAATTCACAAATTTTTCTTAAGTCACTTTGATTTTCTCTTGAGGACTTAGCCTAGATCATGTTCAAATCACCTCAAACTCATGAAATTTTCTCATAACCCATTTATATTATCATTTATATTCACATATATAAATGAAATATAAATTCAAACATCCAAAACCAACTCCCAAAAGTAAACTCAAATTCAATCAAAATCCAACCTAAGCCTTCAAGTCAAATTATTGAACTTAGCCAAATCAACTTCAATCAATCCAAAATCTTGATTTTTTTTCATGATTCAATCAATCCTTCAATAATGAATCCAAATATAAATACAAACTTCAATCACTTAACCAAAACTCAATTCAAAAATTAAGCCAAAATCCATTGCATGTTCACCGTTTGAACTTGAAATTGTCAAATGAATCAAAACCCATTTGACTTAAAACCACTTGCAAATGAATTTATATTTCAATCATACATTCATATGTGAGTTCAATCATACTCAAATCAAGCTTTGACCAAGCCATTTGACCTACTTAGGCTCACTTGACCCAAAATGACTTAAAGTACCCTTATGAGCCAAATTCTAATCCTAACCAAATTGGATTGAACTAAGCCCACCTAAGCCTCTTGTCATGATCAATAATCATCATGAGATGATCAATCACTCAAATTGGGTCAAACTAAGTCAAACCTAAGGGTTGACCAAGTCAACACTTAACAAAAATGAAACCCAACATAGCCAAAATCCACCCAAAGCCAAATTGATTAAAAACCAATAATCTAAGTTCATTCATGATCAATGTTTAAACTTGACCAAATCAGTATTTGAGCCTAACCTAGCCCAATTGGCCACTTGACCCAAGTTGACCCAATTTGATCTAAAAATCAAAATATGTCAAAACTTGATCTAAGCCAAATTGATTGAAACCAATGGGTCAAGTTCATCCCAAAATGATTGTTGAACTTGACCAAAGCCTCAATTGGCCAACTAGACCTAACCTAGCCTAATTGACCTTGAACCCAACTTGACCTAAAGGGTCAAATTGAGCCAAATTCAAATTTAACCAAAATTGATTGGAAACAAAGATACAAATCCCTTTCATATGACCAACCAAACCTAAACCTACCCATGACCTAGCTCAAAGAGATCAAATGGGTCAAATTGGTCAACTTGACCCATTTGACCTAAATGAAATCAAATGAACCAAATTCAAACCTAAACCAAATTGAATCAAACCAAAGCCACCAAAATATTTCAAATGATCTTATGAACTTGACCCAACTCTTAGTTTGACCCAATTTGACCATTTGGTTAACTTGACCCAAGTTGACCCATTTTGACCTAAATGGGTCAACATGAGCCAAATCACATCAAACTAACTTCAAATTCAATGAAACATGGCCAAACCTATTTTCTCATCATAATAAATATGCTCGAACTAATCAAGATCAAATGACCCTTTTACCCCTAGGCCATAGGGTAAATTTTGGGCAAATCCATTTGAAATTTGGTCAAATCCTCCCCAAAAACACAACACCCTCTTAGTGGATCAAGTGAACACTAGGGAGTGTGGTGCACCCAACCCAATAGTTTTGGGTCAGCCCCCAATGGCCAAACCAACCACATGCCTTGAAATGGAGCACATGGAATCCTCCTTACACTCAATTCAAGCACATGGGAAGTTCACCATTCCACTCCCTGGTTAAAACTGAATTCAAGGACACCCTAAATGGCCTAACAAACCCACTCCTTGTGGTCAATTGGATCAAAATGATAAGGCATTGCTCGGTCGTCCGATTGCCAAAGGAGGAGAAATTCTCCCCCTAATTTGAATTGAATCCATCATTCCTCAATTCGATTGAACACAGGAAGTCAGAGAAGCCATTCCTCAGCCTCCCTAAGCTTCCTAGAGTGAAATCATTCCCATTCTTGGTTTTCAGAGATTGAAAATAGGGATAAAGATGGAGATTTGTTTGAGCTATCAAGCAAAGAAGATGTAGGAATAGTCATTAAAAAGTCAATGAAACAATAAAACACATTACGAGGGATGAATTTACCAAAAGATTATTAGTGGGTACAAATTGTGCAATCTATTAGCCAAATGTTCGACCATCGATCGTTGATTTGAGTAATGATAAATGAAATTTTTTTTAACTATAGGGATGAAGATCATGCTATGAGAAATTGGATTATGAATTGCGAAATCATGATTCATGAGAAACATAAATCTGATCAGTTTATAAATCATATTATCAGTTTTCGATCTTCCCTAATATGAGTGGATATAAAGGAGGATACGTGCTTCCCTCAAACTTTTTTAAATTTTATAATATTATTTTTAATTTTATTTTCATCTAAAAAATTATATTATATTCTCTCTAAAATTTTAGGATTTAATTATTAAGATTATTAAATAATAAATAAAATATTTATTTATTATTTTTATTTGTCATTTATATTTGATATATCACACATGAAATTTTAAAATAATGAACATATGTTATTTTACATAATAATTAAATGTCTCAATAAGACAAGTTCAACCTCACCAAAATTGGATGAAGTGGGGCCCAAATGAGCTCAAATTAAGCTTAAATACTACACATAAAAACTTCGATACACTAATTGGATTATCAAATGACTTTCAATTTTGGCGTACTTATAGTCGAATCGAGCAGCTCGACGGGATGAATCCAACGAGCCTAAGATCATTGAAATCAAAGATCATTTGTATAGTCAAATCACCAAAAAACTATCTATGATCAAATGAATAGATATGAACCGTCCGATGGAGTGTTTTAAAATTTTGGCTATAATGACCAAAATGCCCTTTAGAATCCTATAAATAGGACCCCATTCTTTTCATGGAGGAGAAGAATGAGCTAGAAGCAAACTTTGGAGAATGCTGGGAGAGAGAGAGAGCTAGAAGTTCGAAGTTCGTCATCACCACCGTTGTCTATTGCCACCAACAATTCTACAACTACCATTGCATAGCTATTGTAACCTGAATATGGAATTCCCATTATTAGAATTTTCACATACAATTTTGTAATCTCGCTATCAGGAAGACTTAAACTCTGCACTCAAAAGTAGATATATAGTGGACCATTTTTACTAGGCTAGACCTCGTGATTTTTTCACCTTATTTCTGGGATTTTTTCACATAAAATTATGAAGTTTCTTGTTCACTTTTTAACTATTTGTGTGATGGATTTATCAACAAAGCTAAGTCGTGAATTTTTATTCTACTACAATAAGTTTTCTAGCATGCAATAGTTTGATGTCGTCTATGGGAAACAGATTCCCATTACTCATCATGTCAGATGAACAAGCTTCCCAATAAGATCAAATTCACTAGCTAGGTGAAACACTTCATACCTTTGAGGAGCGTATGAGAAGAATGGAGGAACAGCAGGCTTAAATCCTTCATAATTTACTAGGAGTTAGACAGCTGAGAAGGGCACCACAACTCGGTGGAAATCAACGATATCAATAACTTGATAGAGTTGATTTTGTTGAAGAAATGGATGAAGAACCCCCTCATGATCATGTGAAAATTTCTTATGAACGTCATTCTAATATGGATATTGATGATACTGCTTGTTCAACTCACCATTCTGATGCCTTCCGACCAACCCTCAATCCCCCTGCCTCTTTGTTGGGATTGAATTAGCCCCATTTTATTGAAACATCTTGTGAAGAAATTAGAAATAAGTTGTGGCATCTAGTATGAGAAGAATTTTCTCAAAGGGATAATAATTCATTCCTCATCAGAGCATTCAAGAATCTTCTCCTTTGCATGATATAATCTTCAGCAAATCATCTCGATGGGGTTTAAACTACCTAACATGGAGCCTTACGATGGGACTTCTTATCCTTATGAGTATATCGATCATTATAGGACTATTATGCACATCCAACAAGCCTCTGATGCTTCACTCTGTCAAGTTTTTTGGTTACACTCAAAAGATAAGCTCGTACGTGGTTCTATTCTCTCTCTCAGAGGATCATTCTCAACTTCTCTCATTTGGCCAAACTCTTTGTCGAACAATTCATGTCAAATTGAAGAACCATTAAGGTTCCATCTCACCTTTCTAGAATACATTAGAATGAAGGAGAAACACTAAAAGAGTATTTTCAAAGATTCTTGAGTGAAGCTTGACAAATTCTAGGAGTAGGCCCTGAATTATTACGAGGTGTTTTTCTAGGAGGCCTAAGGCCTGGACCATTCTACTAGACATTGATGAGAGAAACGGTTCCTTCTTATGGATACCTCATACAAAGAGTAGAGGCATAGATCATGATAGATGAGGCCATCAATTCCATAAGAAGCAATTCAAATATTCTTCTAAGAAGCGTAAAGGAGACGTAAATGACAGTCTTCATGCATCCCAACCAAAAAAGTATGATCGCCGGATGTTTCAGAACCTACCCTCTAAGCCTACCTAATCATCACATGAGCCTCACCTGCAAAAGAATATACACCCTTAAATGTCTCTCGTATGAATATTTTAATGGCTATTCAGAATGAAAATAATATCAAATTGCCTAATCCCATATGACCGAACATCAAAAATCAGGATCATCATTGTTATTTTTGAGGATACAGAAATACCACTTGGGCTTGTAGACATCTAAAGGAAGAAATTGAAAGGTTGTTACAGCATGGCTACCTCTAACAATTTGTTAGAATCAACAAAATAATAATAATAATCATGTCAGAGGGAAAAACCAACCCCAACCAAGATAGTAACCAAGACAACTGTAGGAAAATTGACAAATAGTCAGAGAAATCAAAACTATCGCTGGGAGGCCACAATTTTCTTATCAAGTTCTACTCACTACACCAATTGCCTAAAATGAAGAGGTGACAAATTGATTAGTCTATCATATTTGATGATTTTGGCTTGGAAAGGATACAAACTCCACATCAAGATCCCTTAGTCTATCATATTTGATGATTTTGGCTTCGAAAGGATACAAACTCCACATCAAGATTCCTTAGTTATTAACGTAGGGATTGGAGATCCTTGTTATAATGGTAAGAGAATTTTGGTTGACAACGGTAGCTCTGTCGATGTATTATTCTGCTCAACATTCTTAAAATTGGGTCTTATAAGAGAAAATCTCCAGTCGGTAGCTGGGCTGTTATATGGCTTTGATAATCGATCGGTAAGGATAGAAGGAATAATAACAGTTACTCTTAGAAATTCTAAACAAAGCATTTGATTTAATTTATGGTAGTTAAATTAGAATCAGCCTATAATGCTATATTTGGAAGACCCATGCAATCAATTTTTGGCACTATCGCTTCCATACCTCATTTGAGAATACAATTTCCAACCTCTAATAGAATAGGTGAGGTCCAAGTAATCAGCAGATAGCACAAACTTGTTACTTGAGGCAACCACGGCCTCAATAACATTAAGCATAAAAAATTTTGATTTAAGAGATGAAGAAATACTCCAGAGAGCATCACCGGTGAAGAGTTGATCAGCATCCCATTATCAGAAGAATATCCCTAAAAAATAGTGCAAGTAGGTTCGTTGCTCTCTAAGGATGAAAGAAAGGAGTACATCAATTTTTTGTGCCAAAACTAGGATATTTTTGCTGGAGACTCTGATATGCGGTGATCTGAGGTAATATCTCATTCCCTTGAAATTAAGTCATCATTCAAGCCCATCATTCAAAATAAAAGAAACTTCACTCCAGATCATCTACAAGCAATTGAACAGGAAGTTGATAAGCTTTTGGACGGAGGATTTATAAGAGAAGTGCATTATCCTATTTAGTTAGCAAATGTTGTCCCGGTGAAGAATTCTAGTTGGGGCATGGAGAATGTGTGTTGACTACACCAATCTTAATAAAGCTTTCCCAAAGGATAGTTTCCCTCTTTCATGCATAGATCAGTTGGTCGACGCCACTTCAAGTCCTCAAATGCTTAGTTTTATGGATGCTTACTCTCGATATAATCAAATAAAGATGAATCTAGATGATGAAGAAGCCATACTTTTCAAATTGATAAAGGCTTATATTATTATCGAGTAATGCCATTTGGATTGAAAAAAGTAGGAGCCATGTATCAACACATAATGAATAAAGTTATCAAAACTTTTCTTGGTCATACTATGAAAGTGTATGTAGATGATATGTTGGTTAAAAGTAATGAAAGGATAAAACATCTCAATGATCTCGAGTAATGTTTCAAGCTTCTTTGACAGTATAATATACATTTAAATCCCTCCAAATGTGCTTTCGGAGTTACATCTAGAAATTTTTTGGGATATATTGTCACTCATCTAGGGATCAAGGCTAACCTAGAAAAGATTAAGGCTATACAAGATATGACGTCCCAAGGAGCATAAAGGAGGTACAACACCGGAATGGGTGGATGTTGGCCTTATCATGATTCATGGATCGAATGAGAGACGAATACTTACCATTCTTTAGAATACTCAAGAGTGCTCGAAATAATGGTTTTGAATGACTGATGAATGCCAAACTGCATTTATCCTCACCACCAATGTTATCTAATCCAATCCCAGGAGAAAAGCTTTATTTATATTACTATCTCGCATCATGAAATAAGCTCAGTGTTGGTCCGTGAGAAGGCTGGGGGGCAACTATCAATTTACTACATTAGCAAAATTCTATCTAACATAGAAGGACATTATCCTTTGACAGATAAAATTATTTTAGCATTGGTTTTCTCAGTAAGAAAGCTATGCCCATATTTTCAAGCTCATTCTATCAGCATTTATACATAACTTACACTCAAAACTATCCTCCAAAACCGAAGCTTCGGCATTAGTTAAATGGTCAGTTAAATTGGGAGAATTTGATATTCACTTTTTGCCTAGGCCAGTATTGACCTCATTTATAGGATGAGCTCTCAACCCCTTCATCTTAGACATATAACTCCTCTTAGAAATTAAGAGGTCTTTAGTCCTAAGACATATCTAGTGATTAGGTATACACTCAACCTAGCCCTATAGACTTAGAAGAGTTAGCCATAGGAATAGGTCATGCCTTAGGGGTGTTAGGAAAATTTGCCTACCCTATAGCTTGAACCACATTCCTTCTTTCAAGTCAAACTCCAAATCAAATCAACATCAAATCTAAATCAATTCCTACTTAATTTATTTTTAAACTCAAATCATTGTCACATGATTAAAACCTATGATTGAAACTTATGATTGAAGCCCATGATTGAAATTCCAAATCTTGCATAAGTCCTTATTCACCTCTAAAAGACTTAGCCTAAATCATCTTAAAATCAATTCAAACTTATGAAAATTTTTCATAACTCATTTATATTCTCGTTTATATTCACATATATAAAAATACAAATTCAAATCAATCAAATCAAATTCCATGTTGAAATTCTAAATTCAAACTCTTGCCCAAGTCCTTATTCACCTCTTAAGAACTTAGCCTAAATCATCTTCAAATCAATTCAAACTCATAAAATTTTCTCATAACTCATTTATATTATCATTTATATTCACATATATAAATGAAATATAAATTTAAATCAATCAAATCAAATTCCAAGTTGAAATTCTGAATTCAAAATCTTGCCTAAGTCCTTTAATCCCCTCTTAAGGACTTAGCCTAAATCATCTTCAAATCAATTCAAACTCATGAAATTTTTCCATAACCCATTTACATTCTCATTTATATTCACATGTATAAATGAAATATAAATTCAAATCAATCAAACTAAACCCAAAAGTCAAATCCAATTTGACAAATTTTTCCTAAGTCACTTTGATTTCTCTTGAGGACTTAGCGTAGATCATGTTCAAATCACCTCAAACTCATGAAATTTTCTCATAACCCATTTATATTCTCATTTATATTCACATATATAAATGAAATATAAATTCAAACATCCAAAACCAACCCCAAAAAGTAAACTCAAATTCAATCAAAATCCAACCTAAGCCTTCAAGTCAAATTATTGAACTTAGCCAAATCAACTTCAATCAATCCAAACTTTTGATTTTTTTTTCATGATTCAATCAATCCTTCAATAATGAATCCAAATATAAATACAAACTTCAATCACTTAACCAAAACTCAATTCAAAAATCAAGCTAAAATCCATTCCATGTTCACCATTTGAACTTGAAATTGTCAAATGAATCAAAACCCATTTGACTTCAAACCACTTGCAAATGAATTTATATTTCAATCATAAGTTCATATGTGAGTTCAATCAAACTCAAATCAAGCTTTGACCAAGCCATTTGACCTACTTAGGCTCACTTGACCCAAAATGACTTAAAGTACCCTTATGAGCCAAATTCTAATCCTAACCGAATTGGATTGAACTAAGCACCTAAGCTCTCTCATCATGATCAACAATCATCATGAGATGATCAATCACTCAAATTGGGTCAAACCAAGTCAAATCTAAGGGTTGACCAAGTCAACACTTAAGAAAAATGAAACCCAACATAGCCAAAATCCATCCTAAGCCAAATTGATTAAAAACCAATAATCTAAGTTCATTCATGATCAATGTTTGAACTTGAACAAATCAACATTTGAGCCTAACCTAGCCCAATTAGCGACTTGACCCAAGTTGACCCAATTTGATTTAAAAAGTCAAAATATGTCAAAACTCGATCTAAGCCAGATTGACTAAAATAATGGGTCAAGTTCATCCCAAAATGATTGTTGAACTTGACCAAAGCCTCAATTGGCCAACTAGACCTAACCTAGCCTAATTGACCTTGAACCCAACTTGACCTAAAGGGTCAAATTGAGCCAAATTTAAATTTAACCAAAATTGATTGGAAACAAAGATACAAATCCTTCATATGACCAACCAAACCTAAACCTACCCATGAAGCTCAAAGGTCAAATGGGTCAAATTGGTCAACTTGACCCATTTGACCTAAATGAAATCAAATGAACCGAATTCAAACCTAAACCAAATTGAATCAAACCAAAGCCACTAAAACATTTCAAATGATCTTATGAACTTAACCGAACTCTTGGTTTGACCCAATTTGACCATTTGGTTAACTTGACCCAAGTTGACCCATTTTGACCTAAATGTGTCAACATGAGCCAAATCACATCAAACCAACTTCAAATTCAATGAAACTTGGCCAAACCTATTTTCTCATCATAACAAATATGCCCAAACTAATCAAGATCAAATGACCATTTTACCCCTAGGCCATAGGGTAAATTTTGGCCAAATCCATTTGAAATTTGGTCAAATCCTCCCCAAAAACATGGCACCATCTTAGTGGATCAAGTGAACACTAGGGAGTGTGGTGCACCCAACCCAATGGTTTTTGGTCAGCCCAACCTAGCCCAATGGCCAAGCCGACCACATGCCTTGAAATGGAGCACATGGAATCCTCCTTACACTCAATTCAAGCTTATGGGAAGTTCATCATTCCACTCCTTGGATAAAACTGAATTCAAGGACACCCTAAACAACCTAACAAACCCACTCCTTGTGGTCAATTGGATCAAAATGACAAGGCATTGCTCGATCATCTGATTGCAAAAGGGGGAGATATACTCCCCCTAATTTGAATTGAATCCATCATTCCTCAATTCGATTGAACCTAGGGAAGTCAGAGAAGCCATTCCTCAGCCTCCCTAAGCTTCCTCGAATGAAATCAGATTCCCATTTCTTGGTTTTCAGAGATTGAAAATAGGGGAGCTCCACCTAAAGTCCAACTTGCTCCACACTCAAAACCAGTGCAATTCCTTTTGCATGCTCCATTTATCCCAAGCTCTTTCCTAAGTTCCTAAGGCTGGAGGAGTCACCTTGATCAAGACCGAGCTCAAGGCAAAGGGGAGTTGGTCTCTAGAGGCAACCACCCAATATTAAGAGCTTAAACTCTCTGCAAAGCTTCATCTCAACTAGACAAAGCTTCTCCAAGGGAATCAAGCACCGGTGATCATCTCCGACAAGGTAAACCATTTTTTCAAGCTTAATCTAGCCATAGTGTGGAGCTTTGTAAAAGAAAGTTTAATCTCATGAGATTTTAGCCATAAGATATGATCTACAATGCATGATGAAGGTGTGGGCTAAATTTTAGCCCAATCCGAGCTCAATCGAGCTCGGATCATGGCCTAGAACATGGACGGCTCTCCTTTCCCGCAGGTGAATTGTGGAGATGAATCTTTGGCCATGCATCTACGCATTTTGGATGGACAACAGAGATTAAAATGCATAGCATCCCATAATTTATCCCTCTAATCCGTGGCTTTAATCTTAGCCATCCAACCTTGATCGGACAGCTGAGGAGAAAGCATGTAGTGTCGCCGCTGACATGACACTATGATGTGATGGGATAAATGGCCAATCCCGTCATGCCACTTGGAAAGCGCATGTCACGTTAGTGGCCCACGTGGCACCAACGAGATTAAATACTTAGTTAAGTTATTTAAATATTCTAATTAATTATGGAAACTTCTAAAATTCATATCTAAGCTTAGAAAAATTAGAAAAATATGAAATAAATTGCATTGGATAGATAATTGAATATAGAATATTTTAAAATTGATTTCAATGGATTTTTAATAATATTTTTTTTGTTCTGAATTTGGGTTTTATTGAGAATGTTATTTTGCTAATTATCCTTTAATTACTCCATAGATTAATCTTAAACATTTTATGCTTAATTAGTGGGATGACTCCTACCTCCCCTAATTTTCTTGGGATTTATTAGTGGCTTAATTAGGGAACTTGCTAGTTCATTTCTTAATCACTTCCTTAATGTAATTAAGCTTAATTAAAGGCATAATGGTTAACACTCTGATTGAGTCAATTAAGTTTTGATTAAGGGAATGTGAGGTTTGATGAATAATGTTGGGATACTTTCCTTAAGATATTCCCTAAACCCTATTTTCTTCCTTAATCCATCCTTGATTATGGGCTAATTCACTAATTATCCTTTTAATTAATTTCATAAAATTCTAAAACTTTCTAGAACTGAATTAGTCTATCTTGGGTAGATGCTTAGGTGTTCAAGAGCCTAAGTACATTAAGGAAATCAAAACTCAACTCACATGTGTGAGGGAGGTTATGAAATTACTTAAGTTAAAACCCGTTAGTTTAATTAATTATTAATCATGAGCCAAATACATTAGACCCTTTTCTTACTAGGTGCATTGCTGATTTAAATTTCTTATGTGTGATTTTATGTCATCTCATTGACTCATAATTATTTGATTAACTATGCTAAGGTGGTATAGGTAAGAGATAATTAACATGCTTAATTCATACCTTAACCTAAGTAACACACACAAGATCATCTAATCACCTAAAAATTAAACTAAAGGGCTATTTGGTTGCCTGCATTTGGAATGTAGTGTAAAAGGATTACTTTACAGTTGTTTGGTTGAGAGTTTTACAAATTCATGACTTTGCTTCTTTCTATTTGGTTGAAAAAATATAATGTAAAGTATTAAAGGTTTTGATGCCCAACGATATGTGATGTAATGCTGATGGTCATGGCTAATGATATGTGGTCGATCACTTTATATTGGTTATTATTTAATTCACCCAAATTAGGCGAATTTCAAATATATTGAAAATGGACTTTGTCATGTATTTGGAATACATTACAGTAAATTGGAAATTTACTTTACTTCAAACCAAACACCCAAAAAGTTAAAATCTCTACATTTGGTTTCCATCCAAATGCAAATAAACCAAAATAAAACAACTAACATATGTGAGAATGGGTTAGGAACATCAAACTCACCTCACATTTCTCAAACCATATCAAACCAAAATAAAATCAAACCTTCTTTAAAAAATAATTTGATTTACCTTAAGCTTTCTTATTTCATAAGATTGTCTTTATGAATTAACTAGAGTTAATGTGTTTACATGCTTTCATCACTTTAATTCTTTTCTAACATGCTAAATGTGTATGCCATATGAATTTCATGCATTCATTCTTTTCAAAAATTAAAATGAAAGTGAAATATTTTTCTTATGTCAAATTGTATATTTTGGCTAGAGTAAAAAATATGAATGGCTATCATCACTATTAAATTCCAAATTATTTTCAAAATATATAAATCAATTAACAAAATTAAAAGTGTGTTACTTATATTTTATTTATAAATTTGTATGTGAATATAAAAATGTGTTTTATGTTTGCTTCCTTTCTTTCCTCTTAACATGGATTTGAATAAGATTTGCAAAGTGTATAGTTAATACTTGCTCAAATCTACTCTTATCCCCTTCCATGTTATAACCTAAAAAGGATCTTCATATTCACACATATAAATTGCATAAACAAATCAAACAATCAAGTATAACTTTTTGCATCCTTTCTTTTCTATTCATTTCTTTCGTACATATACTTGTATTTAAGGAAAGTGGTATATTAGTCTAGACAATCCTGGTTGGTTTTAAGTAGCCTAAGTAGGTCTTGTACCTTACACCCTAGTAATAACAATGGCATACACTTATGCCTTTCAAACATACATGTGTGCATGTGAAGGATGAATAAGAAAATCTCTTTCCTACTTAATGAAAATCATGCATCATAAAGTATTCAAGTTTTCTTAAGTAATCCACTTAGCATTTATCATAAAATATGCTAAAAATTCTCATTTGTATGTAGAGATATGCTTATGATACATCCATATGCATGTTATACATGCTGGAAAGGAAATGAAGTGATGTATGTTTTGTGAATTTAGTTCACTTTACTTAATCTTAAAATGACTTTCTTTATGAATAGGTTCATTTAGAATTGATCTAAACTTAAGATTAATTAAAATACATAATAAATCATTCATTAAACAAAGCAAAATATGAATTCATTTTAGAAATTACTTAAGGTAGGGAAGGAAAGAGAAGTTCTCTTCTCTTTTCCCTCTCTTTACAACACTTAATAATTAATTATAGGATTCACTCAAACCTAAACAAAGCATCAAATAAAATTAACCCAAATCAACTAAACACTTAAATGAAACCACCCATCTAAGTTGAACATCTTCACACTTAGGAAATTTGAACCTTAAAGCCATAGTTAAGTACCACACAAACATCCTAAAGTACATACATTAGGCAAAATCACCACTTCTAGCTTTAGGTTAGGGAGGCACATTGCTTGATGTTTTGCTTTTGTTTTATGATGTTTTGTTTTAGTCTGGATGTTATGGTGAATGCACGTTGAATGAATGATAGGATGATTTAGTCTAATCATTATTTTTATGGGGATTGTGCTTAAGAGGTGTTGTAATAAATAAAAATACAAATACTTTTGCTATGCATGTGCTTATACCCCTAAGCATAATCCAATAGGCCAGGTGGACTTAATCACCCATGTGTGGGGTGCTAAGTCCAATATACATGTTGGGATTTGTATGGTTTGTTTAGCTAATCTCTGTTTTGCAAGTGTTAGTTAGATTTACTTTTCCTTTTCATGTATTTTACAATTAGGATTTTGGAATGAATGTTATGGGAGACTAGGATGAGCATTGGTCATAAGATTACATCTTATGTACCATTTGAAGCCTTTTGAGCAACCACCTTCCAACCATCTAAGAACCAAAGAAGAAAGAAGAAAAGAAGAAGAAAAAAGAAAAGAAGAATGAATAAATGAAGCTTCAAGACCCCCCACAATAACAAATTTCTTACTTAATTGTACTTAATTCATTTGTAATCCGGTTGTATAAAGGTAGAGCTTGGCTACCCAATTTATTTTCGGGTTTGTGGTGGTGCCCAACCACAAATGGCCTCTTATTCTTTTGTGTTAGCTTTATAAATTGATTGATAATTTGTTTAGTTTGTGCATCAAGATGGCATCCTTTTCTTAGTTTCTTCCTTGCTTGATGTATGGCCTAGATGTCGATTAGGCTCTTAAGAAAAAAATAAATCTTATACCAAATTTAATAATTCAAAATTAAAATAAAGAACTCATAACCTCACCTAAAGCTTAGGATAAAAATAAAGATAAAAGAATTAGGAACCCCTTAGCTGGGTAAGTATTTCTTTTATAACATCATGCACAAAAGCATCTTGTTTCACTCTTGATTAGAGGGCTTCCAACTTTGCCTGAGAAACTTGGCTTGACCTTTGAGCCATGGTAGAAACAAACCTCCTCCCTTCTTGCTGATTTTGGCCAATAATCTTACTTCTCATGCATTAGGCATATGAATCCTATAAGCATGAGTCAAATGATTATCCAAAATTAAAAATAACATGTAATATGATTTGCATTAGATTTAGGTCATTTGAAGCATGCCCTTACATGATCTAGTCCCTTTAGGGAGTGAGTTTAAGGACTTAGTCTCTTTCTAAATAAATAATAGCCTAGTTATCTTGCATAAAATATATGACTTGCCTACATCAATTTAAAATCATAGGAGGAGAGTTAGTACCACCCCAAACGTTATAAGTCCAAATAGTGGTTTGTCCTCTCTTAGAGGCAGAGCAAATACCCATTGTGCCTTAGATTTAGGTCGTGCTTTCAGCTCTCACCAAAGCTCTCTATATTTAGGTTCTAAGGTTGCTTCTCCCTTCTATGGGCCATAAACATAAATCCTCACCTCTTGGCATTTCCATAACCTTGTATTAAGCCTTAAACTTCTAATAAAATGTCAACTCAAATGCATAATTTAATTTCAAAAATGTAAAGCCCAATAATAGGATAGTTTGAGATGCTCGCTAGGTTTCCTAGTATCATGAGAATCTACTACTTATCTTCTTTTGGCTTTGATAATAACTCCCTCTCTATGATCAATCTCATTTGATCTTCCAAAATAAATTAATTGAAATCTTTAGAGATAATGATCACTTATCTTAATCAAGAGTATTCCTAAGAGATCTCATTCCTTAGGATGTAATTAACTATAAGGGCTTGCCTAAACTTAACTAACGGTTTAAAATAAATCTCATTTTTCCATGTAAAGTAGGGAAGAATCTTACACATGCACTCATTGTCCTGAGTCCTGTTGAAGTGATTAGGTCCATTGTAGGGTGGTGACTTCTATCTTTTGAGATAATACTCCTCTCCTTAATGTCGTATCTAATCACCCTCAATAAGAATATTTGTGGATCTACGTGGTGTCAAAAATACATAAAAAGAAGAGATGTATATTTCAAGGTTCATTTTATCCCACACAGAGTGAAGATGAAAATATATATTTTACATCTTTAGAAATCATTCATATAAAAATTTCACCACAACCAGATATCAAATCTCAGGTATCAATAGATTTTGAATATATCAAATAAGTCAGATATTTAATATATCCATACTTATTGAATGAAAGTTTCATTTTCAAACAAAACTAAACTTTTTAAAAGTACATATGAATATCTCCATTCAATATACCCAAATTTATTGAATGAAAATTTTATTTCCAAATAAAATGACATCACTTTGAAATCCCACTTAACATATTCCACATATGATTAAGTTGGGATTTCCTCTTTCAAAAAATAATCACACACAAAATATACATCTTTGGAAAATATAACATAATTGATTTCCATCTTACATACCCAAATTTGTTAAATGGAAATCTCTCTTTTCAAAATCAATCAAAAAATATTTTTTTAAAAAAAAAAACATATTTGGAACTTCATTCTAGCATGCCCCATTTGCTTAAGTGAAGTCTCTCTTTTTCAAACAAAAATTTAAAACACCTTTGAAATTTCATTTTAGCATACTCAAATTTGCTTAGTGAAATTTTCACTTCATAAAATTTCCAAAAACACTTTTGGATCTTCACTCTTTAGCATACCAAATTTGCTAAAGTGAAGCCTCCATTTTTAAAACAAAATCAAACACAAAAATTTTAAACACATCTTTTGGAATTTCATTTAGCATACTCAAATTTGCTAAGTGAAATTTTCATTTCACAAAATTAAGTGAAACTTCATTTTTTAGCATACCATATTTGCTAAATTGAATCTCCACTTTCAATAAAAAAAACAAATCAAAACCAAAAAGAATCACATTAGGATTCCCTTGGCATATGTAAATTTGCTAAGGATCTTACTTTTCAAAAACAAATCAAAAAAAAAAAAAAAAGAAACACATTAAGATTTCCTTAACATACCCAAATTTGCTAAGGATCCTTTTTTTTTTTTCAAAAATCAAAATATCCAAAACAAATGAAACACTTTAGGATTTTCTTAGCATACTCAAATTTATTAAGAATCCTATTTTCAAAAAATTTCCCCAAAAAAAAAAAAATACAAAGTAAAACACACTTGGGTGTCACTTAGCATACCCAAATTTGCTAATTGGGAATTTCAATTTTCAAAATCACCAATAATTCACAAGATAAAGCAACCAAAGAAAAGAAACAAATATTTTCAAACACCTCGCGTAGCATACCTAAATTTTTTAAGTGAGTGATTTCCCAAATATCAAATCAAAAACAAAACCAATTGACCTTTACTTTAACATACTAAAATTTGTTAAAGGAAAGGGTCCTCAAATAAAAATCTAATTTCAAACATGAACCTATGGAAGCATCTTTCTAAAATATTTGAACCCATTTTCAACATACCCAAATTTGTTGAAATTGGATTCATATTCAAAAATTCCTCTTTCCAATCAAATCTCTAAATCTTCCCTAAATCCATTTGAACCCCACTTAACACTTCCAAGATGTTGGATGTGGGTTCAAATTTTAAATTCAAATTCAAAAGTCAACAAAATAGAAATTTGATCCAAATTTATTTCCAACATTGTAGATTCTCAGCATCAGTCTCAGTTGCAGTTATAGTTCAATTTTCAATTTTCAATTGACTATAATGACAGCTTCGCAGAAGCATGTGTTTACTTTCCCCTATGGCATGGACTTGGCCTTGGATCAGGCCAATCTTCCCCGAGTTGATTACACCCATCTCATCCATTTCGGTAGAGGTTTTGAGGAGGTGATGATTATCTGTGAGGGAATTTCCCTCATAATTATTAGCAGGACTGTAGAGGTCGGGCAGAAGCCGGCCATTCAGATTGATTTGCCATCAGACTCTGATATCCCGTCATTGAAGAGGAAATCAATGATAATTTCTATGACAATGCTAGTGACGTAGCAAGACTCGCGTAGCATCTCGTGGTTTCCGGTTACCTGTAAGGGCTAGCACCCACTCATTAGCACCAAGGGTAAGGCCTCGATCCTAGAGATTGCCTCCCAATTTTGAGGTTGGCTCTAGTTCTTACCCACTCACCCAACCGTGGCTTGAGGTGGAACAAAATTGCATGATGCTACCATAACGATCGCCGTGGAGATGGAGGATCTACATGATCAGAGGAGGTCACTGATTTTCCTACCACTAGTGAATCCATTTAATCCATCAACCCCATAACATGGGTAAATATCTATATGTGAGAGGGGTGAGGCAGCACTTTAGTTTTAGATCATCACAAGAGAGAGGTTTGGTTGGAGGTGGCCTCCTCGTGACTCATTGATTTTCCTAATCAGCTCGCTACCGCTTTGATCACATAGATAGTATTCTGCTTACAGGAATGACCCATCATAGGAAGAGGGTCCCTTTTCTGAGAGAGTTGGCTATGACCAAAGGATCCCATTCCATCTACATCGCCTACTGTGGAGAGGTTGAGCTCTCCTGCTCGACCTTCTGCCCTAATTACGGTGTGAAAGGAATGGCAACTCAAAGCATAGTGGTCATCCCTTCACCAACACCATAAATTCAACAAGGCATAGAGATGGTTGCAGCAGTTGCAGAGGGAGGAGATGATAGCCCAATTGCACCCATGATAGTAGAGCCTCCTAGGAGTGTCACCCATTTTAGAGTTAGTGATAGCCATGAGTGCATTTCTTCTAGTGAGTATTGTCCTCATAGGATTGATTCTCCAATAGAAGGGGAGGTCCGGTGCCTCACAGTTCACGATGTGGATCCCATCACTAGTCAGCCAAAAGCATTTGTGCCAGTTCTGATAGATCGATCTTAGATGACATAGTAGCTCACTATTTCATGAAAAAGAAGGAGATCCTAGAATATGACTGGTCTGATGAGGAGAAGATCAATTTTAAATTTAAGATGATTTGTCGGAGACTTCCTGAAGTGATGGTACATAGATACTGGATCCCTCCCAGAGCAAAGAACTATGGAAGGTGATGAGGTTGAGCAGGAAGACACAACCCAATCAGCCCAACACCTCTGATATAAATTAAAGAAGTATGACAAACAAATAGATTGGATGGAGAGACAGCTTGGGGACTTTTTAGCAGTAGTCTCAGTACTTTAGAAATAAGCCCCAGTAGTTCATCCTATTATAGTTGAGATTAGTCAGCTGGAGTTGATGCATGTCTTGGACCTAACCAAGAATTTACCTCTGTTAGTGCAAGGTAGCACTAGCATTTATAGGAAGGTAGTGGAAAGTACCTCCATACAGGAGAAAGATATCAAGTCTATGGTTGAGCATAAGGTGAAGGAAGTGTTGGCTCAAGCCCAGTGAGGACCATCAGTTTCAAAGGGTAGATCCTACCCAGAGAAATTTGATGCAATCCAATATCCCAAGGGTTTTGTGCCACCTTCCTTAAAGAGTTTTGATGGCAGTGGAAACCCGAGACAACATATTGCACACTTCAAAGCCAGTTGTTGCAAAGTCGGTGGCAACGATGCTTTCTATTTTGCCTCTTCGTTAGTAGCCTAACAGGGATATCTTTTGATTGGTATGCTGAACTTCCCAATAGTTCAGTAAAGACATTTGTTGAGTTGGAGGAACTCTTTTATCAAGAGGTTTACTAGAGCTCAACAAAGGGTTACTGTTGGTGATCTTGTTATAGCACAACAACACCCTAGGTGAGTTCTTTATTGACTATATTCTCAGATGGTATAACCTAAGTATGAAATATGAGCCACAACTGTCTGAACAACATGCCATTGAGATTCTTCTAAAGAATACCCATAGCCCGGTCGCCTTCATGCTTAAGGGCTTCACCATCAAAACTTTGAGAAGTTGATCAACAAGGCAGCTAGTCTACAAGGAGAGGCCAAATAGTTGCCTTTTCAAGACCAGTTGCTCAAAGCAAAGCCGCACAAGGTCTATGAGAAGAAGTCAAGAATAGTGATAGTGGTAGATAATGAAAGCAACTAGCTAGAGATTAGTCTGAGAGACCACAAACTTAGCAGTCTTTGCTTCCACCTCCTCTACCACCATCGAGGTAGCCCTACCGGCCTCCACAGCAGCCTCCATGGCTAGCACTTCCACCTCCTCAACCATATCATCAAAACAGTGACACACATACCCACTGGCAGGTAGCTATGGTCCACCCACTCTTTTGGATAAACTCAATAAGCCTTATTCATTTAAGAGAGAGATAATCAGAAAGATCTTTAAGAATCTCTTAAAAAAGCTGATTTTCTTACCTAGCCTAGGAGATCGAAGGAAGTGGGAAAAAGCCATGATCCTAACTTTTGTCCCATACCATCATATGCTAGGACATATTTTGGAGGATTACTTCACATTTAAGGACTGGCTCGAACACAGCTTCAAGACCAAGTTGTAGGTATCTTGAAGGAATACTTTGTGGAGCAACCATCTAGTTCATTAGGGTAATCCTTGGGGATACTTATGATCCTTCCAAAAGCAAAGAAGGTTGGGATATCTACTTATCCAAAACCTCTAAAAAGATTTTCCAGAAGATCAAGAAACTTTTCCTTGCAGGTGCTTGAGTTAGTACAAACCTCCAACATCAAGGAAGGTTAGCAAGTTGCTAGTGACAACTCGAGGAAAGGGGAGCTCAGTAGTAGCAATAATAAAAGCAGCATGTGCCAGCACATGATAGCCCAGTAGCACAACCACCGACCTAGTCCAGCCTCCAGTCTACCATTGTAGCTGCCACATCGACGACATCATCTACTTGCCTAGTTCTTCTTCTTACTAAGTAAACTCTTGTATCAGTGGATAAGGGCATCAAATCCATTACTCCACTTACTTTACTTGACTTCTACTTTGTACCTCCTATCAAATCCAAGAAATTGAATAATAAAGCTAGCTTGAATTACATCTGTGTCACTTCTGATGGGTTGTCTACTTCTATTCTTAATAACAACTCTTCAAGTTAAAATACCAATAATAATTCTGATATTCCTCTTTCTGATTCAAAGTTGGACATTCCTACTCTAAATGATATGGGTTCACATCTTGAGATAGACTTGGAATCATTCAATTCTGAGAGTCTATAGGAGAAGCTGTAGGTGAGCCTAATGTGCAGGTAGAATGTTCCATTACCCTGGCACAAGAGATCACCGAAGTCAACCTCCATAGTGGCAAGGTTCTACCTCCTAGGGTAGCACCTCAAGATAGAGGAAAGCAAGTTATTGGCACAGACGATCAAGAAGCCCCTCCATAGAATGCTCCACCTTTGGATATGCTTATGGAGGATCAGCCCAAGGTGGCCTACAATGTCCTCTCTCATCTAAGAAAGTTTCCATCTAAGCTAAGTATATATGATGCCCTTATCTTATTCAAAGAGATGAGGGAATCATTGATCAAGGCTCTCCTTGATCCTGAGATATTCTTAGCTCAGCTAGCCACTATTGGTGAGGAGGAACATTACACAAAAGAAGCCCAGAGTATTACTTTCACAGATGAAGACCTTCTTTTGGGGACTTGGAGCACAACCATCCCCTCTTCATCACAGTTGACATGGGCAGATTCAGACTTACCAGAGTTCTCATTGATCCAGGTGCATTAGTGAACATTATGAGTCTAAAGACCCATGCCTATTTGAGGATCAACATCTCCACACTCTGAGGAGATCAGATGATGTTGAGAGGATTCAATGAATAAGGTTAGCGGGCTTTAGGTTCTATAATGTTACCTTTGGAGATAGGTGACTCGAAGACTAAAGCCAAGTTTTACATCATTTATTTGAATACTTTATTTACTGCTTGGCTCGGTAGGCCTTAGAAATATTAGAACAAGATAATTCCATCCTTCCTCCATCTGTGCATCAAGTTCATAAGATGTGATTAGATGCCCTGTCAATGGAGATGAAAAGGCATTTTTAGTTAGAGAGGTTAGATTTATGAGGATGCAACCTACAATCTTCCTCAAAACACCTTTCTCATGAACTTGGACAAAACTCATGTTTAAAAGAAAAAGAAAATGAAGAAATGAAAAGGAAAAAGAAAAAGTAAAGAAGAATGAAAATCTAAGTGAACAAGAAAGAGAAATTGAAGAAGAAGTAGATCTGCACATCACATTCCACCCACAATTCATTACGTCATATGGACATGTGGGTAGAATGACTCAACCTCCACCAAGCAAAGGTAGAGGCAGAAATAGAGGCAGTTCCAGAGGTGGAAGACCCTCAGGTTGGCCATCAGCCAACAGGGGTTATGTTCCTCTTCGTAGAAGTACCCCTACTATTCACATAGACTTGGAATCCAGCTCGAAGGATGAGTCTAATGTGATTAGTATACTAGCCAACCCCTCTCAGTGGGTTCCATTAGAGGTGACTTTCGATCCAAATAATGAAAGACCAGGCCTCCAAATAAAGCAAAGTATTTGAGTCAGGTTTATGTGAGACTATTAGGCAACAGTTGGGAACCTTAGCTCTAACCTCACTTTCATCTCAAAAAGTTGAAGGTTTAGTAGTTAAGGAAGCCCCTAAGTCTTCTAGTGATATGAAACCAAAGAGATTCTTTTTGGGATCATCATTCTCAAGTCTTGAAGTTGATGTAAAACTTGAGGAGGATACATTTAAAGAATTAATGGAATTACTGTTTGACTTTTACTCGCCTTGTGCTCATAATCTTATACAGAAAGGTTTGGTTCCTCACACATGTTTCATGCACAGGTGAGAGTATTTTGAAAAGTTATGGAATAATACAAGCAGGGAAGCACAATCAAGAGCAGGACTAGGATTTGGTACAGTGGGATGACGATGATTACTTTTTAGTTGTTACCAATCATTTGGAGTCTTATAGGTTCTTTTCACACAACACTAACTCTTATGAAAATATGTGCATAAAAACCTCAGATGTTCGAGATGATCTCCAAATCAAGAATGCACCTCCAGAATTTGAAGAGGAGATCCATTCAATAATTGACAAATTTAAAGAAATCAACCGCAGGACAGAAGAAAATCCATGCCCGATGTACATCAGTTCATAGCTGAATGAAGAAGAAACCAATGACATACTTTGGATATTGATTGAGTTTAAAGACTGATTTGCATGGAGTTATGAAGAGATGACCAAATTATCTCTTGACATAGCATTCCATAGGTGTTGACCTCCACATATATGTCATAAGTTGGCTCAAGCCCACAAGTCAAATTCGACGGACTTCAGAAGTGATAGTGCGTAAATTAGAGCTCAAAATATACTGGACATCACCAAATATGGTTGAAATGACCTCTGATTGATGAACATACTTCACCATCATTTAAAATGTCAAAATTGGTCAAAATTTAAATATTGCATAATCTAATGATCTACCATTCAAGCGCCTGAGTCGTCAACGCACCTGCATGCATATCGAGGTCAGGAAGCACCGACGCAAGTCGAATGACCTCTTCATAAAATTGAGCATGCCGTTAGCATCAAAATATCAAAAAAATATCAAATAAGACTGTACATGCTCAAATCGGATGAGTTTATGCAAATGTCAAATAATCAGAAGTGGCAGCGCACAAATCGAGCCTGAAATACAATGGACGTCAATAAAATTAACCCAAATGACCTCCCATTGATGAACGAACTTTGCCATCATGTTCAAATCATCAAAACTTGTCAGAATATAAATATTGCATAACTTGATAATCAATAGATTAAGTGATTGAGTCATCAATGTGTTTGCACGTATATCGAGGTTAGGAGGTACCGACCTAAACTAAATGACCTTCATTCATGAAATTAATTGTGCCATTAGCTTCAAAATTTTAAAATCTATCAATAAGATTATTTGCACTCAATTCAGACATGTTTGCATGAATTTCGAGCGGTCAAAAGCGGTGACGCGCATTTTTTAGTTGAAATTGATGCAATTTGACGCTGACTTGAACCAAACGACCTTGATTATGAAATGGACTGTGCTGTTGCATTTGGGACATTAGAATAACCTTAAATTTATATGTATATATATACATATATATATATATATATATATATATATATATATAAAGATAAAACTCAATTTAAAGTCGATTAGTTAATTTAAAAATCAAGTTAAAAGATCTAAAACCTAATCTAGCCTAATAAACTAACACGCTCTCCACGCCGATTCTTGACCTTCTCGTGACGCACGATGCCCTTCGCTCAGACTGCAAATGCATGGAATCGCACGAGCTCAACTAAGCGGCCTCCCTCTACCAGATCGGTTCTCCTTCATGCATGGTTTATTGCCTCTCCTCTCACGCATCAAGAGAGTCAAGAGGTTCCATAACGCTTCAACTCCTCCCTTAACGTGTGAACGGGTCCTCCAATCGTTCCCCCTCTCTTCCATTTAGTGTCCTCAAAGGTACACTCCAAAAAAAACCACAGGGGCTTCTTTTATTTTTTTCCCTTCCTCCTTTCTAGAATGGCTTCCCCTCTCCAATCCGAAGACTTCTTCCCTCAAGCAAACAAAAAAAAGGTGGGTCTTCGTCTTCCTCCTTGTTCTTCTCTTCTTCCCCTTCTCAATTTCTTTTTCCTTCTCAATTTTCAAGAATTTTCTCTCATTTCTAGCTTCCTTAAAAAATCATTCTCTTTTTTCTCATTTTCCACCAAAATCAAAAATCCACTCTCCTAATTCCCTCCTTTCTTCCAAAACTGAAAATACCTCCATTTTCCTAATCTGAATTTCATTGCGTGAGAAGAACGCCATAAGGCGTTCTTCTTTAATTTAAGTCATCTCCCATTTTGTCTCCTTTTCGAATTTTCACCGCAACTAGAGGAACATCGTCGTGAGGCGGGTTGTTCTCTTAGTTTTCTGCATACCCAACCCTATTTTCTTTTCGATCATTGCAATGCATAGAAAATGAGTCAGAACATGTGTGATCAGTATGTGAATATGGATATATACATGCTTGTGTTTCTTTGTAGGTTTGAAGGCCTCGTCGTGCTTATAAAGGCACGATGAGATGAAAAATTGGCTACGATATCACAAACACTGCTCGCAATGCTCATGAGGGTGTATCGAGTAACCAAACATCCGTTAGATGTCGCTCCCCCTAGCTGAAATGCCAAAATTTTGAATAAATTCTAGACTTAGAAAAAAAATGAAATGAATACACATGCATTGTATTTCTTTTGTAGGTTTCAAGATTTACGCCCATTAGGGCATAGTGGGTGTGAAGAAAGATGTGTCACAAGACACCACTCACTACGCTCATTAGGGTGTACCGAGAAAGCCAAACACTCCCGATGCAGCCCCCTATGCGGGGATGACGTAGAGAGGCTGCTAAAATTATTCCTGATTTTGGATTAAATTTGACACTTAAGCAAATTTAAATGGAAATCATTTAAACTTAAATCAAATACAAAAAATACATGATAAATAAGAAAATTAACCTTAAAACAAAGTGGAGAATACTTAAAGGAAACAAAACAAAACAAAGAGAAAACATAATACTAAAGTAAACTACTTGCTTTAAATGTAAGCAAATTCTCTTCCTTTATTCAAATATTTAAAGGCTATGGAGTGTTTTTTCAAGCAAATGATAGGAAAGGTAACTCCCCCTCTTAGCCTTATTTATAAGAAAGGAAAGCCATCTTTATGGGACCCACTTATAATTAAACTAACGACATATGTAAAACATATCACAACAAGCCTTGTTCCATATTTGTTATTAAAACAAACGCAAGTGAAACTTAAGGAAGTTAATACTAAACTCATAACAAACTTGTAGTAAATTTGAAGTTTAATTTTCAAATGAAAAGGAAATTTGATATGAAGTTAAAAAAATGAATCTAAATTGGGTCTAACAACTCTTGTTGTAGAAACATGTCAAAAGTCCTAAAATGATAAAATTAGAGAGACTTGAAGCTTTCTTTTGGGTGAACTTCGTACATATAAACTTGTATGAATACAACTGCACGAAGTATGTCCTCGACATATCTTATAGTGGTCACTCCTTTCGGTCAAATATTCCAAAATACATGCAAATGCTTGAATGAAAATAAATTTATTACACATATATAAAATGAATATATTTTTATTCAAAACTTATGCCAAATTTTAAATAGTCGCCACTGAATCTGCAACTCTTTGTACAAGCAGACAGAAGGCGATATTAAATCAAATTCTACAAAAATCATAAGGCTTCCTTCAATCAAAAATTAAGGAATTTTATTTTAATTATAATTTTCAAAATCAATGATTTCATTAATTAGATGAAATTATATAAGTTATAAACACCTGCATGTACTCGGACATAGAGAATTAAACTGCAAATTATAATGCCTGAAAATGCTGCGTAGGCTAAATTGGAATCAATTAAATATTAATCTGAAAAAATTAATAATATATTACATCAATCTACAATGTCTTCTATGCCACCATTCAAACACATCGCGCGAACGTATGCTAGTTAAGGCATTCTCAAATACACCGATGGACCGACATTACTAACGCTTAAATTCAAGTGTCCGAGGATGTCGCTGGTTTAGTCTTTGGGTTGTTAACAAAACCTTAAAATTTATTATAAGAATTTCAACTTAGTGAAATATCTGAGAGGCTAATTTATCATGTGATAGTAAATCTAATCCTCTGTTAGAGCTAAATAGAGTTGACAGGATCTAAAGCTCTTAAACATATTCAAATTAATCAATTATTCAAATCAAACTAACTCAAATTGAATAATAATCTAAAATGCTTAAATGAACTCAATCATTAAAAGCTTAAAGCAAAACTCAATCTATCTACCTTCTGTAATTATTTATCAGGGGTGATAAATTAAGAAAACTCTAGCTCATGAAAGAGCCAATATTAAATCAAGTGTTCTGCTATGTTCACTCTCATTCAATCTCTTGCTAGTAAGGATGTGGCCCGTGTCCTCTAACTATGTGGCTTGACCGATAGGATACATAGATGAAGTAGTTATGACTAGAGTCATTTGATTGGGTGATTTGGCCAGTTGGGCTCCATTATATTACGATCACGACCATAGCCCATATGCTCCCCAATGACTCTGCCCTTTGAGTTGTGAATCATAGGGTATCCTTGATAGGGAAAATAACCCTTCATCTAAGGTAGACTTAAGCCTATCTCCTTTGACAAACACCACCCCAGGTCTACAAGGATCTCTTAGATGAGGTAACCCATGTGTTGCTGATAAGGATCCTTCGATCAGGTTGGGTTGACTACCTCCTCTGACTAAGTAAACTAAGGACCACAACAGTCCGGGATGATGAAACCATGAGATCTAGATCGTGCACGTCATCATTCCCCCAACCATCCACAGCTCCACCAAAGAGAAGTTGCCATCTCTTATGGTAACTAGCCATTCAAGCTATGCATGGTGAGCATTAGAGGCGTGACACTTGGATCATGTCCAAGAATCACTCGAAAGGTCCGAGAAAGGGTAATATATGGAGGTAGGCGCGCAATGAATAGAATAGAGAGGTGATCGATACATATACTCAAAAATTCACCTAAAAAATAACTCATCAGAAGTGGATACCCAAAAGAAGGGACATCATTGATGAAAGATATGATGGTAGACACCCTAGAGAATCCTCTAGGCAATCCCATCATCGATCAGGTTCACCCCCACAAGAGAAGGTTGACTTTGATCGGCATCCTTTAATAGAAGAAGTGTTTATTCTGCACATTGAACCAGAGATCCACTAGAAACATCGATCAAATTCATGTGCAAGAGGAAAATAATGAAGAGGACACTATAAAAGTGGAAGCTGTCTATATGGCCGGAGATATAGATGAACTCTCCGCTCAGCACCATCTGCAGCAACATGAACTTAGGAACTGAACACAATTTGACATTTATGAAGAAGAGTCTTCATAAGCAAATAGAAGATGGATCTTCAATCTCTTGAAAAAGAAGAAGAAGAAGATCGAATGAGAAAGAGATCATGGGTGTTGTCTATATGGTTGAACCAAAATGATACTGGTACACTTTTTATACCGCATCATCGTTTAAACAACAAAACTATCTCTACAAATGCACAAGGAGAAGGACAGTCAAGTTCTTCCCCTGAGGATGAGCAAGGAGTAGAACAATAACAAGAAATAGAAGAAGAAGAAGAGCATATACTGATTGATGTCGTGACACCAACTAGAGAGCAAAGAGAAATGCAGCATTAAATGGAAGCCAAAGACAAGGAGATTGCACAACTTGGTACCAAGATGAATGATATGATGGTACAAATGAACATCATGATGGAGATATTGTAGAAGAATATCACATCAAATGCATCACTTATTTTGTCTGCTAATCAATAGACAGCTAATAATATAACTTTTACCACCGGTTCTTGGTACCTACCTCAGTATATGCATGAAGCGAGGAACAAAGTTAACCCACTATCTCTCTAGCCAAAAATTCAAAATCTAATTAGCACAATTGGAATGGTAGCAGTTGCTCAGTTAGAAATAATAATCAATAAAAAGATAAAGGCAGTCATAGCCTCGGAGGCGAAAAGTGAGAGTAAGGGTCACTCTTACCTGAATATGATCAAGTGTCATACCTGAAAGGTTACTCGGTGCTGAAATTTAATACTTTCAGCGGGCTTGGTAATCCAAAGCAACATCTAGCCCAATTTAAGGCTACTTGTGGTAACAGGGAGGAATGATGCTACTTTTTTTTTGTCGTAGCGACTTGCTTTTGAATGGTATGCAGAATTACCAAATGATTAAGTTAAAATCTTTATTGAATTAGAGATTATATTTGTGAAGAGCTTTGCTAGTGCCACTGAGAAAATTGCAATCACTAATCTTGCCTTGCTGAAAAGGAGGAAAGATAAGTCAGTGACAAAATTCATAAGTCATTGGCGCAACCTAAGTATGAAGTGAGCAACAATTGGAAGAAGAACATGCGATCCAATTGCTAATGGGAAATATGGATGATAAAATGATACCATTTTTTATGTAGTCGATTACAACATTCAGGACTTGCTCGATAGGTGGCTAAATTTGAAAAGTTGAATCCTAAGTCTAAGTCTATGAAGATAAGCAAAGAAATAAACCTTGACTCAAGAAGAAATGAAATTCATATCATTCTATAGCTCAAATGGTGTGATATATAATGTGGATAAAGGAAAAATAGCCAATGTATAATGATGATAAGGGAAAGAAACTCTTTTTTTAATCCACCAAAATTAGTATTAGAGGCAATGATAAACCTCGACTTTTCCAAGTGGTGGGAGCATCCAAAAAGCAAAGAGATGATGATGAATGCAACCATCTCTTAAGAAAAGATGAACAAGAATATTCTTTAGAAGGAACAATGTGGCTAAATTATTTTTGGCAAGTAGCGGTCTACAATTACCAAAATTAAAAGGCAAGAAGGCATCAAGTCAATCCAAATTACTATCCCTATCATGATGATCAATCATCTATTGAAGATTGTTATGTCTTCAAAAATTGGCTAGAAAGGAAGTATCAGCGAGGTGAATTTACACTATCCGACAGTGTTATAACAGTCCTAAAAGAGAATCTACAAGGATGATTACATCCTCTTTATCATCCATCAAGACAAAATAAGGAGAAATCAGTTGAAGAATGAAATGGTAGTCTCCAAAAGACATGAAAATCTTTGCTAAAAAAATATCCTTAGTGTTAAGTGGAAATCACCACTTGAACCTATATTGGACTTAAGAGAGATGCCTAAGCCAATATTTGGGCTTCTCAGTGGCATTGATAAGGCTACTTCATCACATGAGAAGCTCTACTAAATGCAGCCTCATAAATCAAAGAAGGCTAAGAAAAGAAGATCAAGAGAGAACTACAACTCAAAGATCATTAACAATTTAGAAGAGTATCACTGGCCGGCAAGATCATGAAAAGCTTATGATAATCTGAATCAATAATAATCAGTATCATAAATATAATCATTCATGTCAGTCTCAAACAATAAATTACCCAGCAAGAGAGTAGAAATGACTCAACAAGTTATGAAGATCTATGATGGAGAAGAGTTAGACTCATTATCATCATGAAATATGAAGTTGAAAATGAGTCTAACCTTTTGGCCTCTTCGAGAATGGGGGAACTACTCTCTTGAAGAATGAGCAAGATAAAATTCAAGTTCGGTTGAGAAGTGGTAAAGTCTTACCACCTTCATCAAAGAAGGAAATGCAAATAAAGATAAAGACAAACAAATTGAAGTGAGGATATCATTCAAAATCCTAGAATAAAGCCTAAATCGAAGATAGATTATAATATTCTATCACATGAGAAAGATCCCTGGTAGTGTATGCGAGGCTCTCTTGATGTCAAAAGACCTCAGAAACTTTGATATAGCTCTAAGATCCGAAGAGTTATGAAGCTTACTTTGCTGAAAAATGTATGACTGAAGCATTGCAAACTCAAGATCCCCCAGTAATCACATTTTATGAGGAGGATCTTATGTTGGGAACACGGATCACGACCATTCTCTTTATGTTACAGCAAAGAGTGATGGCATCATGATCAGTCAAATATTGATTGATCCATGTTCTTATGTCAATCTTATGAGTCTAAAGGTATTAAGGGGATTATCACTTGATATATAACATCTTGGGGGAGATAAGTTTATGGTTCATGGTTTCAATGAAAAAGGATAGAAAATCTTGGGTTTTTTTATTCTCCCACTCAAGTTTCGATTTATATCGAAGCCAAGTTTCATATGTGATCGATACATCATTTAGAGCTCTCTTGGGGTATGTGGCATGCATGGCATGGTCCCATCAACTATGCATCAGTGTATGAAGTGCCTAAAAGGAGAAGAATTTAGAATTTCTGGTAACCTATAACCATTCTTCGTCAATGAAACAAAGATTTATGAAGATGCAAAATATTTCATTCCTAAAGAGCTTAAGCCAACATATCCTCTTGAAGTGGTAGCATCCACTTCAGGAACTAAAAAGCAATTTCATAAACTAAAAGAGCAGAAGCAAAGAGGAAGAAAGAAGGCAATGCTGACTCTCCCTAAAGCACTTGATTCTACACCTAAATCAAGAAAATCGTTCCTCATTTGGGAAGTGACACAAGAAGGAGAAGATATTTGTCAAACCAAGAGAACTTATAAGCTTTCAAGAAGAAAGTATGAAATAAGTGATTGATTCGATTATGATTTTGAATCTACTTATGAAATAGAGTTCATATGGTTTGCATCAAGAGGATAGCTCACTTGTGATGACTCACTAAAAATTATACCCATTCCTTAGTAGTGCTTCAAAAAAATCACTCCACTGGAGGTTCATAATATTGAAGAATTGATAACATTCTATATGCTATCGTTGAGCGAGAGTGGCAGAATAGGAACTCTATTTTACAAATCTGAAGAGTCTCAATCTCATAATTTTGATCGAACCAACATGAAAATTGATGAGATAGTGCAACAAGAATACCAATATACTATCCACAAAATTGCAAAGAATGATGCATAAGATTGGAATTCACATTAGAAATACTAAAGATAGAACTCAAATCTTTAACAAGATGTGGAGCCAAATAAGTCCTCAGGCATCATGAAGAAGTTATAAGTTTATCACTAAAGGTCTTAGGTTCATCCATAAATCTCATCAAAATAGAGCCTATTATAATAGAAGCTGAGATCGAGACTAATAGTAACGAAGAAGATGATTCCCATGAAATTCTTCTTAAAAATGATGAAGAAGTAGAAGCCAAGCCTACACCTAAAGAACTCAAAGATGGTGGAAAAATTAAACAAGATGCAACACATGTTAAACAAGCTCTTAGGCGAATAAAATTGGAGATTGAAGAACAAGTAATTGCAGAAACTAGAAAACGTCGGCGCTTCATCCGGAGAAGTATGCAGATTGGATAGCCAACATTGTCCCAGTTAGGAAGAAGAATGGCCAAATCCATCTCTGCATTGACTTCTAGGACCTAAATAAGGTGTGCCCAAAAGATGACTTTTTTGCTTCCAATATCAGAACTACTAGTGGACAACACTTCCAACTATGACTTGTTCTCTTTCATGGACGGATCATCGGGATATAACCAAATCAAAATGACACCTGAAGATGAAAAACATACATCGTTCAGACACATATTGGCATCTATTGCTACACGGTCATGCCCTTTGGCTTGAAAAATGTTGGAGCTACATACCAAAGAGCCATGATGCATATTTTTGATGAGTTGATTCATCAAAAGGTGGAATGTTATGTTGACAATTTGATGGTGAAAAGCTTAAAGTGTGAAAATCACTTCTTGAGAATTATATTGGAGAGAATCAGAAAATATGATATCAAGATGAGTCCTTTAAAACGTACATTTAGGGTATCCTCTGGAAAATTCCTTGGGTATATTGTACGTAACTAAGGTATTGAAATTGATCCTGCTAAAATCAAGGTAATTATGGAGATGCCTCCACCAAAGAGTTTGTGTCAGCTTCATTCTTTACATGGACAACATGCATTCATCCATCGATTTATATCAAACTTATCAGGATGCTGTCAACCATTTGCAAGGTTAATGAAGAGGGATGCTCCATTCAAATGGGACAAGGAGTGCCAAGAAGCCTTCAATTGCATTAAAAGCTACCTGTTAAATCCACCAATCCTCGTAGCACCTACTCCTGGGAAGCCCTCATTCTACACACAGTTGCATTAGAAGAGTTTCTTGGGGCATTATTGGTGTAACACAATGAGATAAGCAAAAAGAATGCTCTTTATTATATCAGTCAAAGATTTATAGGAGTAGAAATGAGGTACTCTCCGATAGAGAAGCACTATTTGGCATTGATCTTTGCAATACAAAAGCTCCGTCATTACATGTTATCTCACAAAATTACCCTCATCTCAAGGATCGATCTGCTGAAGTACTTGATGACAAGACCAGCATTGACAGGTCGCTTGGAAAGATGGGCAGTATTGCTTCTACAATTCAATATCACATACATTCCAAAAAGCAATGAAGGGACAAGTCTTAGCTGATTTTCTCACTGCACATCCCATCCTTGCAAACTCTTCTCTTAATGAAGATTTCCTGATGAGCAAAGTATGCTCATTCACGAAAGAGAAAAATCACAAATTTAGAAAATATACTTTGATGAAGCATCATCGATCAAACAAGTTAAACCTCTAAATTTCCCAAGGGTGAGAGCAGGAATCGACATCGTCTTCATAACAATAGAAGGAGAGATAATGAGATGATCATATGGGTTGATCGAGCGAAAAACTAATAATGAAGCTGAGTACGAAGCATTAATGGCAGGTCTTGAAGAAGCTATTTTCATAAGCATTCAAAACTTGTATATTTTTGGTGATTCTCAGCTTATTATAAATCAAGTACTTGATATCTATAAAATCAACAAGCTTGAGTTAGCTTTCTATCCCAAGTGAGTTCTCGAGCTTATAAAGTGGATACCAAATATCACACTAACTCAAGTATCTTGATTAGAATAGTAAAGCCGATTGCTTAGCAAAATTAGCTAAGAAAATAATAAGTATGAATGGTGATTATGTCATGATCGGTATATTTACTCGATGAGTTCTAGAGCCAGTAAAGTATCAATCCCCATAGGTAGAGGGGTTATCAAATCGACAACAGGATGCGACAGTTGCTCCTCATACTCCCAAAATCAACAAGTTATACAAGAAGAGCTAAGAATGACATTGCCTCGAGAAAAGAAGTTTGCTTTTATTATAGAAGAGACATGATTGGAGGCAACCTTCAGACTACTTTAAAAAGGAAAATTACCAAATAATAGATCACTGATAGCTCAAAATGAGAAGAGAATGTTGCGCTATGCTTTCGTCAATAACACTCTATATCGTAGATCCTTTGAACAAATGTGGCTACGATGCCTAAACACAAAGGAAGCCAACAAAGTGATGGTTGAAGTTCATGAAGGACTTTGTAGTGCACATCAGTCAGGTCCCAAGATGGCAGTAAAGATCAAAAGGATGGGTTATTATTGGCCATCTATGGTGAGAGATTGCATCAATCATGCTAAGAGGTGTCATGAATGTCAAGTACATGGGAATATAATCCATCAACCTCCAAATCCACCCAATAGCATCTTGGCCATTCGAATGCTGGGGTATAGATGTAATTGGACCAATTGATCCACCATTGTCAGCTGGACATCGCTTCATCCTAGCAGCGACTAACTATTTCTCTAAGTGGGTTGAAGCTACCCTATTTAAAGAAGTTACTTCTGACTGAGTGATCAACTTCTTCATGCATCATGTGGTCTATAGATTTGGAGTGCCGAATAATTTTTGATAATGACACAGCTTTCAAAAGTGCAAAGATTTATAGATTCATCGACACAAAATTGATTGGCGATACTCTTCAATATACAATCAGAGCAAATGGTTTGGAGGCTTTCAACAAGACATTGGTCAAAGCGCTCAAGAAGATTCTCACTAAAAATAAAAGAGAATGACATACCAAACTAGAGAGACATTATGTATCAACCCACAAGATGCCGACTAAAGCCACTCCTTATTCATTGGTATTTGAACTGGCAGTTCTTGAAGTTGAGTTTCCTTCACTTTGGGTATCCATCCAGTACAATCTAACTGAAGATCAAAATGCTCATATGAGAATGGAGGAGCTCGATGAGCTTGATGAAGTTAGATTGCAAGCTCATCAAAATTTGGAAGTTTACGAGCAAAGATGTCAATGGCTTTTGACCATATGGTGTGGCCTCGAACATTCTAAAAAGGAGAATTCATCTTGGTGCTGAGAAGACCAATTATCCCCAATCAAAAATTTGGTAGCAAATTTGAGCCTAACTAGGAAGGGCCTTTTGTCATTGAAAAAGTGTACCAAAGAGGGGCATACCAACTCATTGACCTAAAGGGTGAAAGACTAATGCCACCAATTAATGGTGATACTTGAAAAGTATTATACATGATGAATACATTCTCAGTATAATAGAAATCCCCATAAAGGGGTATTTTTTTAGTATATCTATTTAGTGGACATCGTGCTTCATGCTGAGATCCTTAAATAAATATATTCACTCCACATGAAAAAAAAATCTTTTTCGTGAAATTTTCCATGTTACATAGGGGGCATTTTTAGATTTATATACATAGATGAAAGCAATGTTTTGTTAAGACCTTCTTAATAGTATATCAATTCAAATATGATGTATTTGCATATTTTCTTGAAAATTCTTCTAAATGTGCTTTAGAATCCCACAAGACAGAATTTATATTAGTTTATTTAAGTTGAAGTCATGATAAGATGAGATCCTCAAATATATTATGATTGGGTTGAACTTTCTTACGATGAAATCTTTGAATATACCCATAATCATCACTGTTAAGTTGCGTTCTTATAGGAATAAAAAGAATATATTTCTACACATGAAAAGATAACCATAAATGTCAAAAAAAAATTATCTCCCAGATTTGTCAATGTTAGAGATCAAGTCAAAAAAGTCTCAATTTTGGAAGCTTCAATCAACTAAGTTGGAAAAACATCAACCTCTACATCATGAAGTCTAGGACATGGATGGGTTCTAAAGGTCTAACTCAACAAGTCCACAAATGGAGTTGCGGCCTCTCACTCAATAAGCCAAAGGCGTGAAAAGTGCCCCCATTTGTCAGTTTGATGACAAAACCACCAACCAACTACAGCTTAAGTCGAAGACTCGAGTAGGTTCTAAAGGTCAAACTCAACAAGTCCAAATATGGCGAGTTCTTTGATGCTCTCCTCACTCAACAAGCCAAGAAAAGGCATAGTAAAGAGCCCCTTCGTCGGTCCAATGATGATAGTTGTTCAATCTCAAACCCATCCACTTAGTGATCTAGAATCAAGAGATCTTTACTTGATCGATAGATCAAAAATGAAATGCTCAATTCGATTGCCTCAAATCAATCTTATATTGCCTACAAGGTGATATTTCAATCTATTCTCAAATGATGATCAAGCTCAGCATGATCAAAGCCAATCTCCTCATCGTCCATCAGAAAGCAGACGAAAGAAGTAATTCCATAGTTCATACAAACCGATGGGTGAACTAAAGGAATTTATGGTTATTCGATCTTAAAGCACACTAGACTAATAACTCAACATTGACCCTATATAAGCCGGAAGGTTGGTCATTTTATACCCTTCAAAATCATCAAAGCGGCAAGATTCATGACATACATACACTTCTTGACAAGTCAGTATGGACAAATCAAGTTATTCCTTCATCAAGTCCGTTAAGCTTAAAGCTAAGACGGAAGGAATTTCAAATCCTACCAAGCACGGATAAACCAATTCTCCAGCAGGGTCCTTCATCAAAACAAATAAACCAATTCCTACATCAAACCCAACCAAGCTAGGGTGGGAGGAAACTCAATATGCAATGACATAAAAGAAAGAGATCTTCAAAGCCATTGAAGTAGTAGATGGTGTAAGAACTCTTATCTATTAGATAAGTCAATTTGACAAATCGGTCAATCATTTAGCATGTCTAAATAAGGCATCATACTAATGACAAATCTATCAAAGCTCCATAAGCTATTGTCGGCTAAAATGATCCAAGTTCTATGCCCAAAGGGTCAATTTTCAACAAAGCGACACTCATGCGTGAATCACATTTGTTGGGCATTATTTGACCTCCATATGTGTCATAAGTTGTCAAGCCTGCGTTGAATTTGATGGACTTTGGAGCGAGTACAAATGAGCTCAAAATACACTGATGTCATCAAAATGATCAAATGATCAATCAATGAATGGACTTTCATTGCATCAATGTCAAAATTGGCCAAATATTGCATAATCTAATATCACCGATCAACGCTCAAATTAATCAGATCATGCATATCAAGTTTAGAGCAGGCGGTCGAACAACCTCTGTTCATGAAATTGAGCACATCATTAGCTTCAAAATAAAAAAACTATCAAAAAAAACTGTTCGCGCTCAAATTTGACGAGTATGTGGAAATGAATAATTGATATTCGAGGCTAAAATACACTAGATGTCACCAAAATTAGCCCAAATAACCTCCAATCGATGAACAGACTTCTCCCTCACATTCAGAACATCAAAACTGGTTAGAATATAAATATTGCATAACTTCATGATCAACCAAACAAGTGATCTAGTCATCACTGCACATATCGAGGTCAAGAGGTGTCGATGCAAACCAAGCAACCTCTGTTCATCAAATTGATTACACTATTAGTTTTAAAATATCAAAATCTATTGAATAAGACTATTCACACTTAATTCAGAAAAGTCTGCATGAATGTTGAGCGGTTGACAGCGACGACGTGCATTTTGTGTTCAAATTGATACAATTTGACGCCGACTTGAACCAAATAGCCTCCGTTATAAACACGCATTGAGTTGCGTATCGAATAATCTTGAATTGATATATATATATATATATATATATATATATATATATATATATATATATATATATATATATATATATATATATATATTGATTATTAAATAAAACATAATTTAAAGTTGATTAATTAATTTAAAAAATCAAGTTAAAAGATCTAAAACCTAATCTTAGCTCTAATAAACCCGACCCAGCTCTCCACACTTGATTCTTAGTTCGGTCTCTCCCCTCTCGACATGAGGCTCTTTGTTTCTCCAAATCGAATCACAAGCTCAGCAGCTCTTTCCTCTTCTCTTTCCTGGCTCTTGGTCCCTCTCCCTTCGTGATACATGAGAGAGAGGTTCCTCATTATGCACTCCTCCTTCATGCATGAGCGTTCCTCAACCATTCCCCTCATCCATTTTATCTTCACATGCTCCAAAAAAATCCGTCTTCTTCCCTTTTTTTCCTTCCTCCTTTCTCCAAAACATCTTCCCTCTCAATCGAAAACTTCTTCCCTCAAGCAAAAAAAAGTGTTTTCTTCCTCTTTTATTCTTCTCTTCTTCTCCTTATTTCTTTTTCTTCTCACCCTTTAATCAATTTCCTCGCATTTCTCTTCCCTTCAAAATCATTCTTCTTCCCTTTTCACTTTTCTTTCCTTTTCCACTCGAAAATCCACTCTCCATTTCCTCCTTTCTTCATCTGAAAATACCCCATTTTCTAATCAATTTCTCACCACAGAGGAAGAATACCATCATGAGGCGGGTTCTTCTTTCATTTTTCAGCATCGTCTCCCATTTCCGTTCCCTTTCTAACCTTTCTCTTCCATAGCGGAGAACATCATCATGAGGAGGTTCTTTTTTCTTATTTTTGGTTTAATCCGTTTCCATGCCAATCTTTAACAACAAAAATGAGTCAGAATATGTAGGATCAATGTGTGAATGTGGTTATATATATGCTTGTATTTATTTGCAGGTTTGAAGGCCTCGTCGTGCTCATGAGAGCTTGATGAGATGAAAAATCATCTGTAGTGTTGCAAGACACCGCTCTTATACGTCTGGTAAACCAACATTCATTGTCACTCCCTAGAAATGATGCCAAAATTTTGAATAAATTCTAAACTTAGAATAAAAAATACACATGCATTGTATTTATTTATGTAGGTTTGAAGACCCACTAATGCCATTAGAGGGAGTGTGAAGATATGTGTCACAAGACACCACTCACTATGCTCATTAGGGTGTCGAGAAAATAAAAAATACTCGTCAGCCCTGCTGGGGATGACTTGAGGCTATCAAAATAGATTTTGGATTAAATTTGAGACTTAAGAAAATTTAAAATGGAAATCATTTAAACTTAAATCAAATATAAAATACACGATAAACATGAAAATAATCTTTAAAATAAAGTGGAGAATGCATAGAAACTAAACAAAATAAAGTGGAAACATAATACTAAAGTAAATTACTTACTGTAAATGCAAGCAAATTCCCTTCCTTTCTTCAAAATATTTAAAGGTTATGGATTGTTTTTTCAAACAAATGATAGGAATGGTAACTCCCCTTCATAGCATTATTTATAGAAAAGGAAAGCCATCTTTGTGGGACTCACTTATAATTAAACTAACAACATATATTAAACATATCACAACAAGCCTTGTTCCATATTTGTTATCAAAATAAATGTAGGTGAAACTAAAGGAAGTTAATACTAAACTCATAACAAACTTGCAATAAATTTAAAGTTCAATTTTTAAATGAATAGGGAATTTGATATGAAGTTAAAAAAATGATTCTAAATTGAGTCTAACAACTCTTATTGTAGAAAAATGTGAAAAGTCCTTAAATGATAAAATTAGAGAGGCTTGAAGCTTTCTTTTGGGTGAACTTATATAAACTTGTATGAATCGCATAAGTATGTCCTTGCACATATCTTATAGCGGTCACTCCTTTAGTCAAATATTTTAAAATTCATGCAAATGCTTGAATGAAAATAAATTCATTACACATATCTAAAATGAATATATTTTTATTCAAAGCTTGTGCAAACTTTCAAATAGTCATTATCAGATCTGAAACTCTTTGTACATGTAGACAGAAGGCGATACTAAATCAAATTCTACAAAAATCATAGGGCTTCCTTCAATAGAAAATTAATGAATTTTATTTTAATTATGATATTCAAAATCAATGATTTCATTAATTAGATGAAATTATATAAGTTATAAACACCTGCATGTGCTCGGACATAGAGACTTAAAGTGGAAATTTTAATGTTTGAAAAAGGCTGCACAGGCTAAATTAGAATCAATTAAATATTAATCTGAAAAAAAATCTAATCAGATATTCGATCAGTTTACAATGTCTTCTATGCGGATTCACAATAAATGGTACAAGTGAATAGAAGGCATTAGTTAAGGCATTCTCAAATACACTAGCATGGGTCCCAACATTATGCTAAATGCTTAAATTCAAGTGTTTGAGGATTCTTTGTGTCTAGTTTAGTCTTGGGATGGGGTTAATAAAACCTAAAAATCTATTATAAGAATTTCAACTTAGTGGAATATCTGAGAGACTAATTCTATCATATGATAGTAGATTTGATCCTCTATTAGGAGCTAAACAGAGTTGATAGGATCTAAAGCTCTTAAACATATTCAAATCAAACTAACTCAAATTAAATATCAATCTAAAAATTGCTTAAATGAAACTCAATCATTAAAAACTCAAAGCAAAACTCAATCTATCTACTTTCTGCAACTGTTTATTGGGGGTGACAAATTAATAAAACTCTAGCTCATAAAGGAGCCAATGTCAAATCAAGTGTTCTGCTGTTTACTCTCAAGCAATCTCTTGCCAGTAAGGATGTGGCCCTTGTCCTCTGACTGCGTGGCTTGGCCGATAGACTCACAAATGAAGTAGTTATGACCAGAGTCCTCTGATCAGGTGGTTTGGCCAGTCAGGCTCCATTAGTTAAGGCATTAGTTAAGGCATTCTCAAATACACTATCATGGGTCCCAACATTATGCTAAATGCTTAAATTCAAGTGTTTGAGGATCTTTGTGTGCTTCGGTTTAGTCTTGGGTGCACAGGTTAATAAAACCTAAAATCTTATAAAATTTCAACTTGTGGAATATAGAGATTAATTCTATCATATGATAGTAGATTTGATCCTCTATTAGGAGCTAAACAGAGTTGATAGGATCTAAAGCTCTTAAACATATTCAAATCAAACTAACTCAAATTAAATATCAATCTAAAAATTGCTTAAATGAAACTCAATCATTAAAACTCAAAGCAAAACTCAATCTATCACTTTCTGCATTGTTTATTGGGGTGACAAATTAACTAGCTCATAAAGGAGCCAATGTCAAATCAAGTGTTACGTTTTCTCTCACAATCTCTTGAGGGGATGTGTCCTCTATGCGTGGCTTGGAGATAGACTCCACAAATGAAGTAGTTGACCGAGTCCTCGATTGTGGTTTGGCGGTGCTCTTTATATTATTGACCGGCTTTTCATGCTCCCAAATGGCTCTGCCCTTTGAGTTGTGAATCATAGGGTATACTTGATAGGGTAAACAACCCTCTGTTAGCTAAGGTAGACTTAATCATATCTCTTTAGACAAACACCACCCCAAGTTTACAAGGATCTCTTGCAGGTAATCCATGTAAGGATCCTTTTTGGGTCGACTACCTCCTCGACTAGTAGACTAGGGACCACGATAACGGGATGATAGAATGGGATCTAGATTGAAGTCATCATTCCCAAACCATCGGTTTAAGGCGAAATGATGAATTCCAATTCTTTTTAAACTCCACATGCTACTACTATACACTCATTAAGCGTCGCTAGCCTTTCAAAAGTTTTCTCTCTTATTGAGTAATTACTATAGGGGCTTGTGCCTATAGGAAACATGGAACGAGATCTAAAGTCCTCACCAAATGAGGATGAAATCTGTGGGTAGTGTCTTATCTACTATTCTATTTACCTTCTAAAAATTACACCGACACTTTAAATCACTCTCTTCAATTCAATTCATCGAGAGGTCAGTGGTGAATTTTTAGAGCCCACAATAAGCTAGCAATAGATCCTAGCACTAATCCTATCAAGCAAGATCCTAGACACATGCGATTAGAAATTGAACAACAGGTCATTTCTAAAATCAAGAAATCGATCGATGCTGGTTTCATCAGGAAGAAAAATATCCTACCTGGTTAGCTAGTGTTGTTCAAGTTAAGAAGAAGAATGGCCAAATTTGCGTTTGCGTCAATTTTAGGGACTTAAAAAAGGCATGTCTTAAGGATGAGTTTCCTCTTCCTATACCAGAACTAATGGTGGACATCGCCTCATCTCATGCAATTTTCTCTTTCATGGATGAGTCATCTAGCTATAACTAAATCAAGATGTCTCTTAAAGATAAAAGAAACACTTCTTTTCAAACTCCGATCAGAATATTTTGTTATAGGGTCATGCCTTTCGGCCTTAAAATCTGGTCTTCATACCAAGCCATGACTCGGATCTTCAATAAACTCATCCATCAAGTTGAGTGTTATGTTGATGATCTAGTAGTTAAAGCAGAGAAAAGGAAGACCATCTCTTTGACTTGAGTAGTTTTCAAATAGCTAAGATAATATAACCTCAAAATGAATCCCAAGTGTGCATTGAGTAGCTTTAGAAATTCCTTGGGTTTATTATTTCTGGGAATAAATAGATCTAGAAAGATTAAAGCTATCTTAGAAATGCCATCTCATAAGAGTTTAACTGAACTCAGATCCTTCAAGGATGGCTGGCATATCTAAGACGCTTTATTTTCAACTTATCAGGAGATGCAAACCATTCTCAACACTTGTAAAAGATGCCAAGTTTAAGTGAGATGATAAGTGTTAGCATGCCTTTGAAGACATCAAGCAGTATTTGGTGAAACTGCCAATTTTAGAGCCTCTATCTTAGGTAGGTCACTCATTCTCTACACTGCTGCATTGGATGACTCTCTCGGTGCTCTATTGGCTCAAGCCAATGACAAAGAGGAGGAGAATGCTCTCTACTACCTCAGCCATCATCTTATTCTCACTGAAGCAAACTATCCACCTATTGAAAAATATTGCCTAGCTTTGATCTTTGCCTCTCAAAACTATGACACAACATGCTTTCTCATAAGGTGAACTTGATCTCCAGAACCAATCCATTGTAGTATCTCATGGCATGGCCAACGCTATCCGGATGTTTGGCACGATGGTCCATGGTTCTCTCATAGTTCAATATCAAATTTGTACCCCTCCATGCGATAAAAGGACAAGGACTAACAGATTTCTTAGCAGCACACCCACTTCCTACTGATTCTCCACTTAGTGATGATCTTCTTGATGAACAAATCATGAACTTAGGGAAGGTTGACAACCATTGATGGGAGATGTATTTTGATGGTGTAGCTTCTTTTCATAAAAGGGAAGCACCACGATCTACTCTTCTAGGAAAGGTAGGGGAATAGTTTTCCTGACTCCAGACCGCGATGTGATGAGATTCTCATACTATCTTTCTAATCCCTGCACCAACAACAAAGCCAAGTATGAGGCTTTGATTGCTAGTTTGGAGTTAGCTATCAGTGTCAAGAGCATCAACATCTTTGGGGATTCTCAGTTCATCATCAATCAGATTGTCGGGTCCTACAAGGTTCTTAAAGCTGTCATTACCAGTATACCATGAAGTTATTGGCCTGATTCAAAGTCACCATCTATAAGGTTCCCCGGCGAGGATGCAGATGCTTTGGACAAACTTGCTAAAGAATTGGCATGTCTAGAAGATGAATCCATTTTAATAAGGGTCCAAAATAAGCAAGTCTTATCCCTTATTGATGTTGAACTCATCGAGAGACTTTCTCTTGAAGGGGAGGTTGCCATTGCCTATAAGGGCAAGGAGTTGGATTGGATGCAACTGCTCATAAACTATTTGAACACCAGCAAACTACCTCAAGAAACATCACAAGCCCATTAGGTGAAATAGAGAGCTCTCTCCTATGCTCTTGTTGATGGCTCCCTGTATCGACGGTCCTTTGACCATATGTCATTACATTGTTTAGACAAAAATGATGCTCATGGAATTGTAACTGAGGTACATTCAGGTCTATGCAAGTGCACCAATTCGGTCTGAAGATGAAGATGAAGATCAAGAGACTAGGATACTACTGCCTTCGATGATTATAGACTATATGGATGTAGCTAAGAGATGCCATCAGTGTCAGGTACACGGTATGGTCTTACATCAACCACCCAACATTCTACACCATACATTGGCCTCATGTCCATTCGAGTGTTGGGTAGTGACATTATGGGTCTGATCGATCCTCCTTCTTCCAAGGGTCATTGGTTCATCTTAGCTGCCACCGGCTACTTTTTTAAGTGGGCAGAGGCAATCCCACTTAGAGAGGTCACAGCTCAGCATGTGTTTTAGTATTTTAAAAACCATATCATATATAGGTTCGAGATGCCTCGATAAATTATATTCGATAATAATACTACATTCAAAAGCACCAAGATCAACAGCTTCACTGGAAGATATGGTATAGATTGGAGATACTCCACCATCTACTACCCTAGAGCAAATGGCTTAGTGAAAGCATTTAACAAAACTCTCATTCAAATACTAAAAAATACTCTTGACGATAACATGTGATAGTTGGATGAGCAGTTGGTTGAAGCCTTGTGGGCCTATCGCACCACATACCAAACTCCAACTCAATCTACCCCATTTTCCTTAGTGTATGGGTCTGAAGCCATTCTACCTTTAGAAGTTTAACTCCCATCACTAAGGATAACATTGGGTAACAAGATCACTATAGAGCAGAATGCAAAGTTTTGGTTAGAAGAGCTCGAAGGTTTGGAGGAGAGTCACTTATGGGTGTGCCAGAATCTCGAGTTGTACAAGGCCAAAATGATTCAAGCTCACAACAAGCTGGTCCGCTCTAGGTCTTTCCTTGTAGGAGAACTTGTGTTAATCTGAGAGCCAATTATTGCCCGAAGATGGGAGGCAAGTTTGAACCCACTTGGGAAGGCCCCATGTCATAGAGAGGCTACCAAGGAGGATCTTTTTTAGATTGTAAAGGGGAACACCCGATGCTTCCAATTAATGGGCTCTATTTGAAGAAATATTACCCATAAAATTATGTTTTGAAAATAATTCTATCAATCAACAAAAAAATCTCATTCTATTTCATCAAAATCTTCTCTTCTTTCGAAGCGTTGTTTGCTTGTCTTGCGAATCCACCATGACGTATTTAGGGTAGGTGTAAGAATCCCCCAATGACATCCTATCACTCTTTCACAACACAAACACAATCAAACATAATCTCCCAACGCTATTAGAATAGGTGTAAGAGAACCCAAGAGGCATCCTATTTCGATTAGCACAACTAAGTTAGGTGTGAGAGAACCCAAGCGACATCCTTTCTTAGTAGAAATTCCCGGCTGCCATCTATGGCACCATTTCATTAAAATCTCCAAGCATGTTTAATGTAGGTGTAAAAGTCCCTAGAGGCATCCTATTCTCTTCTAACACATGCACAAAAATAAACACATATCTTTTGTCACAGGCTATTTTGATGTGGGAGCAAGCCCATATGGCACTCACTCATTAGCTGCTCTAGGTCAGGTCTACATGCCACCTCACTAGTTTGTCACCCCAGCGGTCTCTTATTTTGAAGATGTGAGTCATCACCCTTTCTTCCTAATTTGACCATTGCAAACCAACGAGTGCCTCGTTAGTGTGGTAGACTTGACTGCCCAGCCAAGCTACATGATGTTGATTTTATTTCAGAAGATGAGAGTCCCTGAGCTTTCTTCTTGAACTTATCATCATGTTCTGACTAGGTTGAGTATATTTGAGGTCTAGAATAAGTCCCCCAGATTCTCTTGACTACTTTTGAGTCGATATAAGTCCTCTAGTGGAATTCACTTAATAGTCTCCCTAGGTCGGATAGCACCTGTCGAGCCGAAGAGAGACTATCCTAGCAATCAATTTTACTATAGAAGGATGTGAGTCCTCGAGCTTTCTTCTTAAGCTGATTGTTGCAAATCGACGGGCACTTTAGGTTGATTGATGTTCGCTATGTTGACAATCACCCGTGGAACACACCTTGGCATATGTGAGTCCCCGCTTTCTCCTTGATTGGACCAATACACCTGATATATGACTAGCCATGTCACCTTCTCTAGGGTTTTAGATTAAGCCCTTAGCGGCCCCCCATCCTGGCACTCTATTTGGATTACATCCTTTACTCCATTTAGATGCCCAGTTACTTTTGGATTGGATAGACCCTTTCCAAGTAGCCACCCCACATGGTTGGAGAATTTGTTCGATGTGCAAATTCTCCTTTGGTTGTTGAGATAGGTCTAGGCTAATATAAGCTCCTTCTCAGTTTGATCCCTCGCAAACTAATAGGGTCCATGATAAATAAACAAAACAAAATAAACAAATTAATTCGCTAATGGATTAGAATTTCAAGCCCCAAATCTTTCCCGGGCATCTATATTTAGGTAGTATCAGTGAGAACTCCCAGGAATTGCGACTACACGAGTTGAGATAAATCCCAGTGGAACTCACTCGTAGTCCCTTAGGTTAAGTTCAATCTATTTTGTTACAAGTAGGTTACCTCAGCAACCATTCTGCTTTTGGAGGATGTAAGACTGTGATGCATTCTTTCTAGCATGATTGTCACAAACCAATGGGCAGCCCTAGGTCGAGTTCAATTTTTTGCCCAAAGCAACCGATCACCCCAGTGGTCTTTTATAGTGGAAGATGTGAGTCCCTAAGTTTTCTTCCCTTCGATTGATCATTGCAAACTGAAAGGTGCTCCTTTGGTTGGATAGTTCTCCCATCAGCAAGGGAGCTACTCCCTTTGGTTTAGTAAATATGAGATAGGTCTAGGCTAATATAAGCTCCTTTTCAATGTGATCCACCGCAAACCTATGGAATCCATCAAAATAAATCTAAAAATGAAAATAATTTTTGACTATCTTCGAGCTGATTTAAGTCCCCTAGTGGCATTCACTCAATAGTCAGCCCTAGGTTGTTCGTGTTGCCTTGCCAACCGATCACCCTAGTGGTTTCTTGTTTCTAAAAGATGTGAGTCCCCGTACTTTCTTCTTAGGACTTGCCCATTGCAAACCGAAAGGCATCCCTTTAGTTGGATAGTCCTACCTTGTGGTTGGTAGACTACTCCCTTTAGATTGGTAAATCTAAATTAGGTCTAGGCCTCCATAGCCCTTACTCAGTGCAATCCATCACAAACTGATGGGATCCATCAAAATAAACTAAAAATGAAATTAATCTTGACTATCTTTGAGTTGATCTATATCCCCCAACATCATTCACTCAATAATTAACCTTAGGTTGGGTTTAATCTGTTGTCTTGCCAATAGATCACCCCAGCAATTAGTCCCTACTTTGGAGGATGTAAGTCTACTATGCTTTCTTCTACTTTCTTTGCGAAAGGCATTCCCTTTGGTTGGCTAGTCCTACTATGTGTATAGTAGACTATCCCTTTGGATTGGTAAATCTGAGTTAGGTCGCCTCATGGCTACTGGCGATCCATCAAAAATAATAGGGTCCATTTCAATATCCAAATTTAAAATTTGAAACAGTCAAAACAAAAACAATCAATCAAACCAACTTAAATTTTTTTGCTTCTCCTCAGTGAGATGCAAATATTTCTAGCTCCCTAACAGATCTAGAATTCTAATCCCTCAGTGGATTTCACAACATCTCTTCACTTAGTGGATGACTGGAACTTGCTTCCCTTGTGGAGAGTTCATGTGTCTATCCCCGATGGAGTCAAAAAAAAGAAAAAGAAAAAAAAGAAACAAACACAATTAAACAAACAACAAATTGAAACAAATACAACCCTCTTCCCTAGTGAAACTCAATTAATCAAATCAAAATTTTCCTCAATGAGACTCAAATCAAATCAAACCTCTCATCCCCTTGTGGATAACTTGAACCAACTTTCTTAGTCGACGGTTCATATACTCTATCCCTAGTGGATTCTTCCTTCCCTCTCTTATGTCCTTGACATAAGTAGCATTACAAGCTCAGATTCCTTGACCTCGGGTTATGAGTTGACCATTTAGTGCTTGTGATCATTTAGTGTTGTTGATCATCTCGTCAACACCCATGTGGTGTTCCTTGTCGGTCACCATACCCACATGCCCTTTGTTGACCTCATTTTTAGGATGACCTCTTAACCCCTTCATTTTAGACATAGGACTCCTCTTAGACTTTAAGAGATATTTAGTCCTAAGACACATCTTGTGATTAGGTGGACACTCAACCTAACCCTAGAGACTTAGAAGAGTTAGCCATAGGAATAGGTCATGTCTTAGGGGTGTTAGGAAAATATCCCTACCCTATAGCTTGAACCGCATTCCTTACTTCCTTCCTTCAAGTCAAACTCCAAAACAGATCCACATCAAACCTAAATCAATTCCAACTTAATTGATTTTCTCCAAACTCAATTCAATGCCATGTGATTGAAACTTTTGAAACTTTGATGCAGCCCATGATTGAAATTCCAAATCTTGCTAAGTCCCCAGTCCTCTTAAGGACTTAGCTCAAATCATCTTCAAATCAATTCAAACTCATGAAATTTTCTCATAACTCATTTATATTCTCATTTATATTAACATATATAAATGAAATATAAATTCAAATCAATCAAATCAAATTCCAAGTTGAAATTCTAAATTCAAAATCTTTCCTAAGTCCTTATTCACCTCTTAAGGACTTAGCCTAAATCATCTTCAAATCAATTCAAACTCATGAAATTTTCTCATAACTCATTTTTATTATCATTTATATTCACATATATAAATGAAATATAAATTAAAAATCAAATCAAATTCTAAGTTGAAATTCAAATTCAAAATCTTAAGTCCTTTAATCCTCTTAAGGACTTAGAATCATCTTCAAATCAATTCAAACTCATGAAATTTTCCCATAACCCATTTATATTCTCATTTATATTAACATATATAAATGAAATATAAATTCAAATCAATCAAACTAAACCCAAAAGTCAAATCCAAATTCACAAATCTTTCCTAAGTCACTTTGATTTTCTCTTGAGGACTTATCCTAGATCATATTCAAATCACTTCAAACTCATGAAATTCTCTCATAACCCATTTATATTCTCATTTATATTCACATATATAAATGAACTATAAATTCAAACATCCAAAACCAACTCAGAATCAAACTCAAATACAATCAAAATCCAATATAAACCTTCAAGTCAAATTCATAAACTTAGCCAAATCAACTTCAAATCAAGCCAAACTCTTGATTTTCTTCATGATTCAATCAATCTATCATGAATCCATATACAAACTTCAATCACTTAACCAAAACTCAATTCAAAATCAAGCCAAAATCCATTCCATGTTCACCCTTTGAACTTGAAATTGTCAAATGAATAAAAACCCATTTGACTTCAAACCACTTGTAAATGGATTTATATTTCAATCATAAGTTCATATATGAGTTCAATCAAACTCAAGCTTTGACCAAGCATTGTTTTATACTCACTTGACCCAAAGTGACCAAGTACCTTATGAGCCAAATTCAAATCTTAACTAAATTGGATTGAACTAAATAAGCCTCTCATCATGATCAACAATCATCAGATGATCAATCACTCAAATTGGGTCAAACCAAGTCAAACCTAAGGTTGACCAAGTCAACACTTAACCAAAATGAAACTCAACAAAATCCACCTAAGCTAAATTGATTGAAACCAATGATCTAAGTCATTCATGATCAATGTTTGAAATATTTGAGCCTAACTTGGCCCAATTAGCCACTTGACCCAAGTTGATCCAACTAAAAGTCAAAATATCAAAACTTGATTAATAAATTGATTAAACCAATGGGTCAAGTTCATCCTAAAATGATTGTTGAACTTGACCAAAGCCTCAATTGGCCAACTAGACTAACCTAGCCAATTGACCAACCCAACTTGACTAAATTGAGTAAAATTCAAATTTAACTAAAATTGATTGGAAATAAAGATACCAATCCCTTTCATATGACCAACCAAACCTAAACATACCCATGACCTAGCTCAAAGAGGTCAAATGGCTCAAATTGGTCAACTTGACCCATTTGACCTAAATGAAATCAAAATAATTCAAAATTCCCATACCAAATTGAATCAAACCAAAGCCACCAAAATATTTCAAATGGTCATATGAACTTGACCCAACCCTTGGTTTGTCCCAATTTATTTGGTCAACTTGATTGTTGACCCATTTTGACCTAAATGAGTCAACATGAGTCAAATCACATCAAACTCCAAATTCAATGAAACTTGGCCTATTTTTCTCATACCAATTTGCCCAAACTGAAATCGAAGAAAAATGTCCATTTTACCCCTAGGCCATAGGGTAAATGTTGGCCAAATCCATTTGGAATTTGGTTAAATCCTCTCCATAATAACTTGACACCCTCTTAGTGGATCAAGCAAACACTAGGGAGTGTGGTGCACCCAACCCAATGGGTTTGGGTCAAACCAATGGCCAAACCACTTGCCTTGAAATGGGCAATCCTCCCCCTTAATTCAAGCACATGGGAAGTTTCCATTCCACTCCACGCCAAAAAATTCAAGGACACCAGCTAACAACCCACTGGTCAATTGGATCAAAATGGCAAGGCATTGCTTGGTCGTCCAATTGCCAAAGGGGGAGATATACTCCCCCTAATTTGAATTGAATCCATCATTCCTCAATTCAATTGAACCTAGGGAAGTTAGAGAAGCCATTCTGTAGCCTCCCCAAGCTTTCTAGAGTGAAATCAAATTCTCATTTCTCAGTTTTCAGAGATTAAAAATGGGGAATCACAAACCCAACTTCCACAAAATCAATTCCTTTTGCAAGCTCCATGAGTGAGCTCAATCGAACTCACCCAAGCTCTTTCCTAAGTTCCTAAGGCCAGGGAGGAGTCACCTTGATCAAGATCGAGCTTAAGGCAAAGGGGAGTTGGTCTCTAGAGGACACCACCCAAGCTTAAGAGCTCAAACTCTCAGCAAAGCTTTGTCTCAACTAGACGAAGCTTCTCCAAGGAAATCGAGTGCCGGTGATCACCTCCGGCGAGGTAAACCATTTTTTTTAGCTTAATCTAGCCATAAAATGGAGCTTTGCAAAAGATAGTTTAATTCCATAGGATTTTATCCATCATATATGATATAAAATCCATGATGAAGGTGTGGGCTAAATTTTAGTCCAATCCGAGCTCAATCGAGCTCGGATTATGGCCTAGAACATGGAGGGATCTCCTTTCCCATAAAGAATTATAGAGATGAATCTCTGGCTGTCCATCCGCGCATTTTGGATGGAAAACGAGATTAAAACACATAGCATCCTGCGATTAACCCCTCTTATCTGTGGCTTTAATCTCAGCCGTCCGATGAGGAGAAAGAGTGTAGTGCCACCGCTGAGGCTGCACTATGATGTGATGGTTAAAGTGCTAATCTCATCGCACCATGTGGAAAGCGCATGTCTTGTCAGCGGCCCACGTGGCGCCGATGGAATTAAATACTTAATTAAGTTATATAAATATTCTAATTAATTATGGAAACTTCTAAAATTCATATCTAAGCATAAAAAATTAGAAAAATATGAAATAAATTGCATTAGATAGATAATTGAAAATAGAATATTTTAAAATAGATTTCAAAGAATTTTAAATTGTATTTTTCTTTGAATTTGGGTTTTATTGGGACTGTTATTTTACTAATTGCCCTTTAATTACTCATCTGAATAATCCAAAACTTTTTGTTCTTAATTAGTGGGATGACTCCTACTTCCCCTAATTTTCTTGGGATTTCTTGGTAGCTTAATTAGGAGAATTTCTAATTCATTCCTTAATCACTCCCTTAAGGTAATTAAGCTTAATGATGGGCATAATTAGTGGTTTAACCCCTGATTGAGTCAATTAAGTTTTGATTAAGGAAATGTGAGTTTTGGTGAATAATTTTGGGATACTTTCCTTAAGATATTCCCTAAACTCCCTTTTCTTCTTTAATCCATCCTTAATTAAGGGATAATTCACTAATTACCCCCTTAATTAATTTTATAAAATTCTAAAATTTTCCATAACTTAATTAATTTATCTTGGGTAGATTTTTAGGTGTTCAAGAGCCTAAGTACATTAAGGAAATCAAAACTCAACTCACATGTGTGAGGGAGGTTATGAAATTACTTAAGTCAAAACCCCTTAGTTTATTTAATCATTAATCTTGAGCCAAACACATTAGGCCCTTTTCTTACTAGGTGCATTATTGATTTAAATTTCTTGTGTGGTTTTATGCCATCTCATTGGCTCATAATTATTTGATTAACTATGCTAAGGTGGTATAAGTAAGAGCTAATTAATATGTTAATTCCTACCTTAACCTAACTAACACATAAAAATAATCTAATCACCTAAAATTAAACTAAAATAACTAACATATATGGGAATGGGTTAGGAACAGTAAAATTACCTCACATTTCTCAAATTATATCAAACTCAAAACAAAATCAAACCTTCTTTAAAAAATAATTTGATTTACTTTAAGCTTTCTTATTTCATAAGATTGTCTTTAGGAATTAATTAGGGTGAAGGTGTTTGCATGCTTTCATCACTTTAGTTCTTTCCTAACATGCTAAATGTGTTTTCCATATGAATTTCATGCATTCATTCTTTTCATAAATCAAAATAAAAGTGAAATATTTTCCTTATGTCAAATTGCATGTTTTGGCTAAAGTAAAAATATGAATGGCTATTATCACTATTAAATTCCAAATTATTTTCAAAATATATGAATCAATTACCAAAATGAAAGTGTGTTACTTATATTTTATTTATAAGTTTGCATGTGAATATAAAAATGTGTTTTATGTTTGCTTCCTTTCTTTCCTCTTAACATGGATTTGAATAAGATTTGCAAAGTGTATAGTTCTTTTAAAAGAACATAACACTTGCTCAAATCTACTCTTATCCTCTTCCATGTCATAATCTAAAAAGGATCTTTATATTCAAGCATATAAATTGCATAAACAAATCAAACAATCAAGTATAACTTTTTGCATCCTTTCTTTTCTATTCATTTCTTTTGTACATATGCTTATATTTAAGAAAAGTGATATATTAGTCTGGACAACCCCGAGGTTGCGAGGTTTAAGTAGCCCTAAGTAGGTCTTGTACCTTACATCCCTAGTTAACAATGACGTCGTACTCACTTATACCTTTCGCACATACTTGTGTGTATGTGAAGGATGGATAAGAAAACCTCTTTCCTACTTAATGAAAATCATGCATCATAAAGTATTCAAATTTTCTTAAGCAATACACTTAGCATTTATCATAAAGTATGCTAAAAATTCTCATTTGTATGTATAGATATGCTTAAGATACATCTATATACATGTTTTATATGTTGGGAAAGAAATGAAGTGATATATGTTTTGTGAATTTAGTTCACTTTACTTAATCTTAAAATGACTTTCTTTTTTGAATAGGTTTGTTTAGAATTGATCTAAACTTAGGATTAATTAAAATATATAATAAAACATTCACTAAATAAAACTAAACATGAATTCACTTTAGAAATTACTTAAAGTAGGAAATGAGAGAGAAGTTCCCTTCTCTTTTCTCTCTCTTTACAGCACTTAGTAATTAATTATAGGATTCACTCAAACCTAAACAAAGCATCAAATAAAATTAACCCAAATCAACTAAATACTTACATGAAACCACCCATCTAAGTTGAACATCTTCACACTTTGGAAATTCGAACCTTAAAGCCATAGCTAAGCATACCACACAAACCTCCTAAAGCACAGACATTAGGCTAAGTCACCACTTCTACCTTTAGGTTAGGGTGGTGCATGTCTGGATATTTTGCTTTTTATTTTATGATGTTTTATTTTAGTTTGGAAGTTAGGGTGAATGTGCACAAAATGAATGGTAGAATGATATAGTCTAATCATTATTTTTTACTGGGGATTGTGCTTAAGGGGCGCTGTAATAAAAAAAAATACAAATGCTTTTGATGTGCAGGTGCTTATATCCCTAAGCATAATCCAATAGGCCAGGAGTACTTAAACACCCATGTGTGGGGTGCTACATCCAATATACATGCTTGAGATTTGAATGGTTTGTTTAGCTAATCTCTATTTTGTAGGTATTAATTGGATTTACTTTTTCTTTTCATCCATTTTTACAATTAGGAATTTGGAATGAATATTATGGGGGACTAGGATGAGCATTGGTCATAATATTACATCTTATGAACCATGTGAAGCCTTCAGAGCAACAACCTTCCAACCATCTAAAAGAAAGAACCAAAGAAGAAAGAAGAAAAGAAGAAGAAAGAAGAAAAGATGAATGAAGAATAAAGATTGAAGACCCCCATAACAATGAATTGCTTGCTTAATTGAACTTAATTCATTTGTAATTCAGGTTGTATAAAGGTAGAGCTACCCAATTTGTTTTGGGTATGTGGTGGTGCCTGACCACAAATGGCCTTTTATTCGTTTGTGTTAGCGATTTTGAATAGTGATTTTGGCTTTATCAAAAATTCAATTAGCTTAATTATGCCTTAATTACACACTCAATTAATCTCAAATTTTTTGTGGATGTTTAGGGAGATGACTTCTACCTCTCCTATTTTTTTTTAGATTTTATTGATTACTTAATTAAGAAAATTAATTGAGTAAGCCCTAATCACTCTCTTAATCCAATTAATCATAATTAAAGAATGAATAGTAACTTGATTACTCATTTGAACATAATTATTTCTGTTGAACAGTAAGATCACTTAGGGATGTGATTATGGATACTTTTCCTAATTCATTTCCTACATCTTTAATGATATATTAGTCTGGACATCCTAGAGTTATGAGGCTTTAAGTAGCCAAAAGATCTTGTACCCACTTGTAGAAAATAATGACGTCATACTCATGAAACTCCCATACATGATGTTTGATGAATAAGAATTAAAAATCAAATAAATAAAGCAAAACTTTTGCATGGATTTCCTATCCTTATAATTATTCATACATTTATAGGTATCTAAGAAAAGTGATATATTAGTCTGGACATTCCAGGGCTGTGAGGCTTTAAGTAGCCCTAAGTAGGTCTTGTACTTTACACCCCGGGTGTAGAAAATAATGGCATCGTACTCACTTATAATTTTTAAACATGTGAATATATATTTAGCTAATGGATGAAAAATCTCCCTTTTCTACAAAATAAAGACATGAATTCATAATTCAATCAATAAATGAAACATTTAAATTTCCAAATACACTTCTTTGCATTCATCATCAAAGTGTGCCAAAATTTATATTGCAGGTATAGATATGCTTAAGATTAATCATATGCATGATGTACATGATGGAAAGAAATAAATGAGTGTGTGATGTGATAGTAATATAATCTAATGAATCATAAGATGTCTTTCTTATTGAATAGAGTTCTTTAGAATGAATCTAAACTTAGGGTTTATTAAAATACATAATAAACCATTCATTAAAGAAAATTCATTAATTAACTCACCTTAGAAATGACCTAAGGTTGGGATAAAAGAGACACACACACTCTCTTTTCTCTTTATAACATTTAGTTGCTAAGTGTAGGCTACATGGAACAAAACAAAACACTAAGTAAAATCTCTAAATCAGCTAAACCACTTAAAGAGAAATCAACCCTTTATACATTAAATCTCTCATACTTAGCAAGTCATAACACTAAAACCTAGTTAGGACATACCACACAAACTCTAACACATGCACATTAGGCTAAGTCACCATTCTATCTTCATGTTAGGGTGGTGGATGGTTTGATGAATATTTAGTTTTGTGATGTATTATTTTAGAATTTGGATGTCGGTGTGTATAGTTGAATGTTAGATATTAATAATCATATTTTATGCAAGGGGTTGTACTTAAAGGGGCCACTGTAATAATAATATAAATACTTTTTTCTATACAAGTTGCTTTGCCCCTAAGCATAATCCAAGTTAGGATTGGTGGATTTGGTTACCCATGTGTGAGGTGTTAAGCCCAAATTATTCCTACAATTACTTGGGTTGTATAGTGTGTTTAGATAATATTTATTTTGCAGGTGCAGCTAGATTTACTTTCTTTTCTTTTAATGTAATTTTTGCATTAGGATTAGGATAAGTATTATGGGGGTATTAAAGTGAGCATTGGTTATAGACCATATTTTATATACCATGTGATGCCTTTGGAGAAAGCTACATCAAGCCAAAAAGAAATGAAATAGAGTAAATCAAAAGAATGAAGAGATGAAAGATGAAGAGTGAGGAATGGAGGATGAAGAATAAAGACTCCCATAACACTTATCATTTTATAATTGTAATTATTCTTTTATTATACTGGGATGTATAAGGGTAGAGCTTGGCTACCCACATTTCTTTTTCAGTTGTACGGTGATACTCGATGACATCAGCCTTTTATTCTTTTACTATAAGTTTATAATATTGTTTGATATTTTGTTTAGCTTGTGCATTAGAAATAGCATGCCTTTTCATAGTTTTTTTTATGATTGGTGATTGTTGTATGGCCTGGATATGATTAGGCTCGTAGGATAAAACTAAATTTTCTATCTTATTAATAACTCACAACTAAAATTTTAAAATAATTCATAACCTCACATAAATTCTTAGCAATTAAATTAAGATAATAAAAATGTTTAGCAACCCCTTAGGTGGAAGATTGAATGTATAATATCATGCATGTCATATTCTTCCACTCTTGCTAAGAGAGGGCTTCCATCTGTGCCAGAGAATAAAGGCTTAACCTGTAAGAGCCTTTGAAGAAAAAAATACTTATTTCTCTTTTGATTTAGCCCATAATCAATTTATCATGCATTAAGGCATACAAAATCCTATAGCTTGTGTCAAAATAAGAAGTCCAAAAATTAAATAAAACTTGACAAAATTTGCATTTGACTTGAGTCATTATTCATGCATTTCATGATCTAATCTCTTAGAGAGTGAGTTTAAGGACTTAGTTTCTCTTCTAAGTAAATAACAACCTAACCATCTTACAAAGCATATGATTTGTCTACATGGATTTAAAGCATAAGAGGAGTTAGCTAGCTGTCACTCCAGGAAGTAATAAGCTCACCAGTCGGATGATTTACTCTCTCTTGTGGAGGTAAACTATATACCCATTTTTGCCTTAGATTTATGTCATATTTTGGCCCTCGCCAAAGCTCCCTAGATTTAGGATCTGAGATGGTTGTTTCCTTTGTTGGCTACAAGCATAAATCCTCACCTCTTAAGCATGACCACAATCTTGTATATTATAGAATTATACGTCCTAGATTTCTAATAAAAAGTTAACTCAAACAAATAAATCTCCTTAATTTTAAATATATAAAGCCCAACCATATGATAGATTGGAGTGCTCACTAGGCTTTCGAATATCATGAGCATTCGCTACTCATCTCCCTTGATTTCGATAAGAACTCTTCCCTTTTGATCTCTCCCACTTGACTTTCAAAAATACAACTAATCCTTTGATAGTCCTATCATTGAATTCTTTGGAGATAACAATCGCCTACTTTAATCAAGAGTATTCTTAAGGGAATCATTTTCATTAAGATGTAATTAACTATATAGGCTTACATCCATAGGAAAATTAACGAACCCAATTTAAATAAACCTTGCTTTACCTTTTTCGGAAAAGTAGGGGAAAAATCTCTGGTATATTCGAAGACCCATCATGCCTTAAGAGTCCTTATTAGGTAATTAGGCCTATTACAAGGTAGTGATTTCTATCTCTTGAGATAGTACACTATTCTTTAATATCGTACTCAATCACCCTAATAAGTACATCTGCGGATCTGCGTGGTGTCCCCTCACATATACACATAAAGCACAAAAACCCAAAAATAAACACCACAATGTGATGGAGCTCTACCAGAAGATCCAATTGTCGCCATCCGTAATCAACGAAAAGCCACAAAATTCAGTATTATCGGTGATGAATTATACAAAAAATCATTCACATGATCATATATCAAATGTCTTCCACAATCTAAACATAGTATACACTTCGAGAAGTCCATTTAAGTATTTGTGGAGAACACTTGGAGGACAGAACACTTGCCCACAAAATCCTAAGACAATGGTTTTATTGGCCTGCAATAAAAAAATGATGCATTATATTTTGTAAAATAGTATAACAATTGTTAGATGCATTCTAATCTCAACCACATTCCACTGACCGAACTTTCATCTTTCCAGAGCCCTTGGCCTTTTGCTCAATGGGGACTAGATATTATGGGACCATTCCCTATTGCAACTGGATAATGAAAATTCATTATTATGGCGATAGATTATTTCACTAACTGGGTTGAGGCAGAACCATTAGCAAAAATCACATAAGCCAATGCTAAATAATTTATTTGGAAAAATATTATTTGTCAATTTAAAATTCTGGCTAAAATTATAATAGATAATAGAACTCAATTCATAGGAAAATAATTCACTTTCTTCTGCAAAGATTTACACATTCAATTGATTCCTACAGCTATAGCACACCCCCAAAGAAATGGTCAAATTGAGGTCACAAATTGCACAATTCTAAAAGGCTCGAAGACACATTTGGATAAGGTTAGGGGGCAATGGGTGGATGAACTCCCTAATGTATTATAGGCTTACCGAACAACTACAAGAACACCAACTGGTGAGACACTTTATAATTTGTGTTTTGGGATGGAGGTGATTATTCCAGTTGACATCGGTATCCCTAGTCCAAAGTTCCATATTTGATGCAACAAGTAAAGAAGGAAAACTCCGATGTCATCTAGATTTATTGCCTAAAATAAGGAAAGTAGCTTCAATAAAAAATGTTGCCTTCAATGGATCGCCACTTCAGTGAAACCTATCAACGTTGGAGATCTAGTTCTATGAAGTTTAGTATCTGCGAGAAAAGAACTGCAACGTAACAAACTTTCACCCATTTTGGGAAGGACCTGATGTGGTGGTTACTATGGTTAAACTAGGAACTTTCAAGCTCAAAGATTTAGAGGGAAAAATTCTTCCACACACTTGGAATGCTGAGAACCTACGAATATATTATCATTGAATTTATGATGTAACATTTGAATTGAACTCTATGTTTTAATGTTTCATATTTTATTTTAAAAAATGATAAATCAAAATGTCATCGAGCAAAAACTCTAACAAATAATCTCGAGTAGATCAAAACTTCACACATACTCCACATAGGTTAACTTTATCGAGCGAAACTTTGACAAACAACCCGGATAGGTCAAAACTTCACACCTAGGTTAACGTCATCGAGCCAAACTTTGACAAATAATCTTGGATGGGTTAAAAATCCTTGTTGGATATTCTCTTAAAATATATAGGCTAACATCACTGAATAATATTCTGACATACAGCCTAAATCAGTAACAAATCATTTTAAATATCAACCATTTTATTTTAAAATAAAAATTTAATGCACTATGACACATACATAAACATGATCATATGTCATCTACTAAGAAGATCTCAAATTGAAATACAAATAAAATTAAAATGTAATCAAACAACATCCACATCTTTATTATTATCACTAGAAAAGAGGAAGAAGCGCTCTCTACGTCATCTGCTGGAGATGAATATTTAGAAATCTGACTCGATGAAAGGCCTTCAATATATACACCTACCTTGGGATGAAATAGATGGGTCCCTTTTAGAAAACCAAGAACAAAACCTTCTTTAATAAGTTGACATTCTAGATCCTTCACCTCAATATCGTAGATATGATCGCAATCTTTCTAAATTCGATCCTGAATTATACTCTCGAAGGCAGTGGAATTTTTGAAGCTCTCTATAATCTTCACGTTGGTGTCAACTTCTATATTCTTCTTTTTCAATATCTGTGCTAGTAATGCCATATTCTTTGCCTCTAAAGTCTGCATCTTAGCATTGGAGGCTTCTAAGGTCTTCGTGGTTTATTTAGCTCGTGCATCCACTAGCTCATCCTGAGTCCTATCAACCTCCTGACGCTAAAATGAAAGGGAAGTCACCATAGTCAACAACTCAGTCCTACACACGGTCAACTAATTCTCTAAAACTACAACTTCTTTTTAGATTCGTATCACCGCTTATATTGACTATGAAGATATTTGATCTTCAAAAACTCAGTATTTCATGTTTTCAAGCTAGCATCTAATTCGAGCTCGATACTTATTTTCTTTAATATCTGAATATATATATATATATATATATATATATATATATATATATATATATATATATATATATATATATCTATATATATATATATATATATATATGATATATATATATATATATAAGGGAGATGGGGGGAAAGAAAAAGAGAAGAAAATTTAAAATAATGAAGATTTCTTACCAACTCTTTAGCACGTTGGCGCCCACTACATGTGTGATTTAACACTTCTTCCATAATAGAAATTTTTGACTCGCTCATTTCATAGTTCTTATCAGAGGATCTGATCTCTGGGTCACCTTACTTTTTCCTCTTGAAAAGAATTGGTACACATTCTCCTATTAGTCCTTTGGAGGATACTGTGGAACAAGCTTAGATCTTTCTATACCCTTATTAGACTTCTTCAACATAAGAGCATGAGATCTCCCAGTTTGAATTGAAAGGATAAATTTGAATAAGGATTCTTTCTTCACATATTGATTAATATAACAAGTCTCATATCAAAGATCTTCGACTTTCACAATATTAAGAGCCTTCAATATATCTTATTCAGCTACTTAGGAGGAGGATATTTCTTTCAATTTTTTCCACTTTTCAAGAAGCCCCATTCATTTTTTTATAAAGAAAAATCTATTGACCCAATTTCTTGAAGGATCTTTTGTGCTAAACTCTAACAATTTACTCCTACAAGATATTCGACCATGCACATGACAAGTGAATTAACACATCTTCACCGAAACCTCTAGAGTAAGCGTCGCACCATGTATTCTGAAGAAAACAATCAACCTAATAATGATTGTCATAGCTCGAGAAGAAAATTGAGATAAATAAATCTCAAATGCTGATAAAATGAGGATTAGCTCAAGAGCCAAAGGAAATCAAAGATTCACAAGTAAGCTCATCTCATAAATAGTAAGGTTTCCCGATGGAGGAGAATAATCTCGTTGTATTCTTTTAGAAGAAATAACCTCTAAATCATTTGAAAAATAAAACTTCTTTCTGAAGATTATTAATATCAATGTTAATAGTTGGCATACATCATCGGATCTCGCTATCCCCTCATGCTTCGCAACCCATCATTATGGGCAAGATTTGCTTGGGAATCTTTAGGCATTACGATATCTGTGGAAGGAAACTCTCCCATGAAAATATTCTCTATTTTTAGGATTGGAAACACTCTTATGCCTGAATTTGGGGTGCTCGCCGCCTAACTAGGTCAGTTGGAAACACTGAGATCAGGGAGAACTAGAGCCTGTGAGGGGGTCAACACCATTATATAGGTCAATGAAGGCTACCAAAGAGAAGAAAGCGGCACACTAGAGCCTAAATTTGGGATGCGCTGCCTAACTAGGTTAATTGGAAACCCTGAGATCCGGAGAACTGGAGCCTACGAGGGGGGTCGACACTATTATACAAGTCAGTGGGGCTACCAAAGAGAACAAAGCATCAGCACACTAGAGCCTGAATCGGGATGCACGCCGCCTAACAAGGTTAGTTAGAAACCTTGAGATCGGGGAGAACTGGAGTCTGCAAGGGGGTTGGTATTATTATCCAGGTCAGTGGAGGCTACCAAAGTGAAGAGAGCGAAAGCACACTAGAGCCTGAATTTGGGGTGCCATCTAACCAGGTCAGTTGGAAATCCCGAGATTGGGGAGAACTGGAGCCGAGGGAGGGGTCTATACATAGTGGAGGCTACCAAAGAGAAGAAAGTGAAAGTACACTGGAGCCTGAATTTGAGATACGCGTCGCCTAACCAGGTCAGTTGGAAATCCTAAGATCACAGAGGACTGGGCAGGAGGTGGTCAAGATTATACAAGTCGATGAAGGTACAAAGAGAAGATAGAAAGGTACAAATTTTTCCTTATCATTTGGGAGGGTATTTATACTAAAAAAATTACTTTTCTATTTATTTCTTAACAATTTGGGTTGTCGCATTCATAACATTTTTTAATTCATGAAACTAATGCAATATGACTGTTATTTCTCATCACTCTTTTCATCTTTAGGTTTATCTCACTCTATAAATTTTTAGCATATCCTTTCCAACAAGCCTGATCAAATTCTTTTTAAGCTATCTTATAATGGTGATTTTATTCTTAAAGAGGCTTGGAATTGAATTAAATAAAAAAAACTTAGGAATAACTTAGGAATAAGTGTAATGGCACATTGCTTAGCCATATTAAAGAATAAAAGAATAGAAGATAGAAGATGCATGAATAAAACACCTTTGGCATATACGATGAGAACTATTTTTTTTTTGGAAAAAATTTGAGGGCCGAAGCCCAATTGTATTCCAAAATGATGTTTACAAAGTTGATATTGAACAATTGAAGGACATAAGAGATGACTAAACACAAAGAGGCAAGCAGGACTATTCCCTGTGTAACAATTTGAATCAAAACAGTAAATAAATTGTTAAACAAATGGACTCAGTCACAAAACTCATCATAAATAGATGATCGACAAGCACAACAAGTTCAAAGCGAGCTTTTCAGAAGAGCCACTCACGGTATCATAACCGCCTTCCATACGATTCCCAAGGAACCCACCTAATGAAAAAGACCGCGAGAGGAGAACCGTGGTTGCGAGAAATGATCATCCGGTGAGGGAGACAAGAAGATTAGCAGCAATCAGATAATATGTGCTTGGAAAAAGACTCATCATCATCCAATTCATAGAAATCAGAAACCGGACGCATACAAGGAAATCTCGAGAGCTTAATTCCATAGAGCGACAATAGCAGCATCATCCAGGAAAAGAAAAAATAGCAGAACTACAATAGCAGAAATTCCATAGAATGAGCAGATAGAAGCATACGGGAAACCCTCCAGAACCATTCAGGTAGGATCAAAAATTATGGAGGTTTATAACCTCTTCGCTTTTGAAGCAACTCTTGAACATAATTACGCCAAGTAGATTTAATTTTCCAGCTTAGCATTTTAGCGTAACTCTATCTAACCATAGATATCGAGAGAAAAAAGTTTGAGAAGAGAAGAGTATACTCTGTTATTTCTCCATAATGTATAAACAAGCACAGCAATGATAAGGAAATGTAGCCTATGCAACACTTTATGCTCATCCTCATCAATGAAATTTAATACCTGGTGAAGAGAGGATTGGAGAAGTAAGAAGTTTCCTTGCGGAATAAGAGCTCTAACCAGTTTCATAGATACCGGGCATTCAAAAAATAAATGATTGTGTGATTCCAAAACTGAGTGACAAAAACAACAATGAATCGTAGCACCAATCCCTTTTTTTTGCTAGCAAATCTGAGGTTTTCAGCCCATGTTTAAAAGCCATCCAACAATAGAGAGCATAATTAATGGCATAACCCTTAAACCAAATTCCTTTAGTCCAATCCAAGGTTGGATGGAAATCAAAGACAGCCTCTCTAAACTCTTTAGAGGAAGGAGAACTGCAGTTGTACCAACATATAAGATCCTCTCCAGTCTTGATAGGATCATTTGAGCACACTTGGGATTAGAGATCGTGAGAGTAGAAGGGAGTAACCAGTTTCCATTATGAAATAATGAATGTACTTTCATATTAGGAGAGAGATTAAGAGATATAGGACCATTGCACCAATTGCATAGAGTTGCCTTTGCACCATGGATCATAGAATAAGGAGAAGGAATTACCGGTCAACTTTAAAGACCAATTTGTTTTAAATTTTTCAAAGAACCTTCATAACTGATTTCCAAAGTGGAGAAACCAAGAATACTAGGATTCCACAAAGAAATGTATTTGGCTAAGCACCATTTAGCAAAAATTGTTTCCCCCAAACAAATTTTCCACATTATTTTTAGTTTGCTTATGGTATTCAGAGAAGATGTAGAAAGTAACCCAATACCACCTTTATCCTTAGGAAGAGTGGTACGCTCCCAAGAGATCGTATGAAGCTTCTTAGCCTCACCAGAATGATAGAAGAATCTAGCTGTAAAAGTGCAGATTTTCTTAATAATGCCATCAGGAATAGCCATAGAACGAAACCAATATGAAAGGTAGTACATGTTAATAGATGATCCCAATAAGTTGTAATCTTCCACCTAAGAGAGAAATTTGCTTTTCCAACCCGACCATCCACACATGAAGTCTATCAAAAGTGGAATGAAATGAGCCAACTTGATAGGTCCTTTGATTAGAGGTAATCCCAAATATTTGAAGGGGAATGTTCCCAATTGAATGCCCATAATTTGGTGAAGGTCATCATCCCTTTTACTGGAAAGGCATATAGAGGATTTTGAAAAATTAACTTCAAGTCCCATATAAGTTTTAAGCGATTGAAGTATGGATTTAAAAGTAGTGAGTGTGGAGGTATTGACATTTCCCATCACAAGAAGGTCATCAGCAAACAACAAGTGTGAGACTTGCTGGCCTGCAATAGTAATAGGATTGTAGAGCCCTTTGTTGATTTCCTTTTCTATTAGACAAGAGAAAGTATCCATGGCAATTGTAAAGAGAAAGGGGGATAATGGACAACCCTGCCTAAGACCATTAGAAGAGGAGAAGTATCCAGAAATATTTCCATTAAGCACAATGGAGAAGGGTACATCTGAAATACATGCTTCCACCCAAGAAGAAAACCTCTTGGGAAAACCTTTCTCAAGTAATCTATGAATCAATGATTTCTTATTGATTTTATCAAATGCTTTCTTCAAGTCAATTTTGGCAAGAAAATATGAGCTTCTAGATTGAATGGAAAACTCATTACATATCTCATAAGCCATAGCAGTTGTCGATATCTCTTCCTTGAATAAATGCAGATTGAGCTTGATGTATAATGGTTGGTAGGAATTTCTTCATTCTATTAGCAAGAATTTTTGCAACCACCTTGTAGAAAGTATTGCATAAGGAGATAGGGCGGTAATCTTCAATTCTATTAGAGTGTTTCACCTTTGGAATGAGAGTTAGTAGTGTATGCTTGAAGCAATTAGGAAGCACAGTTCTTAAAAAGAAATAAACGACATTAGAAAAGACTTGCCGTGAATTCCCAAGATTGGTAAAAACTTAGAGTTAAAACCATCCGGACCGAGTTTTATTTTCACTAATGCTTTTAAGCAGCAATAATTTCGATCGGTAACATCAAGATCAGCCCCGTTAGTCGAGGAAAGACAACATCCAGTGGGAAAGTTCTGAACTGGAATAACAAGTGAGTCACTACAATTAAAAAGATTATCATAGTACTTACAGAATACCTCAGATATATCCTTGTGATCGGAGAAAACCACATCAGTTTGCACTTCTCTAATCAAGTTGTAGCTTTTCCTTTCTTTGATAGAGAAATAAAGAAATTTTAAATCATCATCAGAATGGCTTAACCAGTGAGCCTTTGCTCTTTGTTTGGTCCAAAGAGATTCTTTTATAATGAGCTCCGTGTACCTATTTTTAATCTCCTTAGCGTCTTGAATCAAATAAGTGTTATAAGGGCCTCTTTCCAGATTTCTAGAATATATGTTTGCTCTGATTTCACTGTATCTATTTGAAGTTGTAAGGAAGAAACATCCTTATATCTACCCTTCATCAGAATTTTGGCTTGCTTAAGCTTTTTAGAGAGGACATAGAATGGATCACCTTGAATGTATTTGCCCCAGACATCCTTAATGTCATCTTTAAATCTTGGATTTAGACCAATAATTCGAAAAGAAAAGCGGTGAAGCACTTGAGGGAGGGTGTAGTAGAGTTATCAGAGGTGAGTGATCCGATGATCTAGAAGGTAGAGCTTTATAGTAGGAAGTTGGGAAAGCCTCTATCCAGTAAGAATTACAAAATACACGGTCAATTTTTGAGTAGATAGGATTATCCAACTGTTGATTAAACCAAGTATAGTATAAACCAGTGCTAGTCAGATCTAGCCAACCACAATCATTAATACAATCTTTGAATTCCATAGAGCTGTTTAGGGAGACTATATTACCCCCTTTTTTATCCTTACTAGTCAAAGGGCAATTGAAGTCACCCAAAAAAAATCCAAGGGATGTTGATAGAATCAGAAATATCCCTTATGGAGGACCACAAAGAGGATCTAACAGCATCATTGTGCATAAATACTTGTTAGAAGAAGCGTAGCACCGTGAGCAGTTACTCTACCATGAATAAATTGATGAGACTTGTTTAATAGCTCAAAATTTCTTGTCGATTGCCATTTAATCCAAATCGACCTCCTAGCACAATCAAAGTTGTTAACACTAGATTGAGTTAAACAATTTATAATTGTGGAGGAGGAGATTGTTGAGAGGGGATGGAATTAACTTTTGTCTCAAGTAGACAAAGGAGGTCAAGAAGAAAATCTTTAATAAGTCTTCTACAATCTGAAATTCTTCCAGCTGCAGATAAGCCACGAACATTCCAACTACCAAGAAATACTTGATTCATTGAGAGGAGGAGGTAGTGGGCTTCTTACCCTTTTTTTGTTACCTTTTTGAGGGGTCGGAATAGGTTGAGAAGAAGAGGCACTTGTTCCCTGTCAAGGGATATTTCCAAAGGACTTAGATCCTTTATTACTATGAAGGGAGGAGTACGTCCAGGTGAAAGCTAGATCAGTAACCACTCTGAGTTGGTGACAAGACTAGTGGGTTGTCATCACTGTCCTTTGAGGATGGAAGGACTTCATTTCCAGTGGAATCCTCTTGAGGTGGGGAGAGGATTGGAGGTTGATTAAGATCAGCAATAGTATTAGGAGGGAGGAGCCTCGAGGCTAAAGGGACAATGGAAGGGGGTTACTGCTGGGGGGAATTTCGAGGAGGAGTTAAGAGAGGGTGGAGTAGCAGTAGGAACCTTGGTACTCTGACTGGCCGATCTATTAATAGCTTTAGGAGAACGCGACTTCTACTACGACCTCAGGGGGTGAGGAAGATGGATTAGAGACGATTGCGATTATAAATGCATAAAGGTATTGCAGATGAACACGAAGGTTTCAGTCATTATCTGATTTTAAACTTTTTCCCATTTAAATTGATTGGAATGGAATCGGGAGAGGGAAGTAGTATTGATTTGGACACAAATACGGGCGAATGTAATTCATGATTTAGCCGCAGTTAGATTATCCACCGCCAAAAGGAATACTCAATCCTACTTGAAAACCGGCCTCATTCCAGCAACACAAGGGGAAATTAGGTAATTTTATCCAAATTGGAAGTTCATGAATAATTGGAAGGTAAAAATCCCAAGTCCACTTTTTTAAATACAAACGGATGGCCATTGACAGGGGCCTTGATTCCACACCATATCAAGTCCTCATCAATTAAATTTGAAAGATAATCATCCTCAAGGTAAGAAGATCGAAACCTTTGAAGATCCATTTCTTTCTAATTGCTAGTAAGGAACCAGTAGGGGCTTACCAATTGAATTGAGCAAGGGAAAGGTGCCACTCGCCCAGAGATCTTCTTTAAATCCACTTCCTCGCATCCGGGTATAGGATAAGGGGATGGATTGATTTTTTCATTGCTAAATCTTTCCAAATACTCTTTGACCCTACCTGATTGGAGGAGTCGAGAGGGGGATCTGTAGGGGAGTGACCGGCTGAGGAAAGAGGCGTTTATAAGAGAGGAAGCCATTCCCGAAAAAAATAGCCTGAGCCGGAGGTCAGAGAAGAAGGCTTAAAAAAAGACTAAAACCAATAGAAAGGGCGAGGGGAGAAATGCGGGGTGGAGGAGGATGACAGATGACGGGGAGAAGGGGGCGCAAGGCAAGCCCTAGGGAGAGCTTTCATCGGCGCCGCGGCTCAACGTCAAGTACAGTTCCGATGAGAACTATTAGATGGCCCTAGCCTTTTTATTATATAAATAAGAAGAAGTATTATATAAATAATTCAATCACAATCATATCGCGTTCAAGTAAGAGTTTTTTTTTGAATGTTTGCTGTATGGGTTATCTTTGTATATCTTTTCAACCTCGGGTCTTGTCTGCGCTGTAGAACATGACATGACATTGGAACTTGTATCCATTGATATATTATCAATTAGGATTGGCCATCTAACCGAGCAATAATACTCAATGGACTTGGAGAATTGTCTGGATGCTGTTGTCTAGAACTGTCAAGTTGAAAGAATATGCTTAATTTCTTCTTAGAACGTACAGTGCAGAAATAAAAACATAAATTAGGAACACCAAGACTAGTTGATGGATAATGACTTTGAGTCTTATCTTGTTCCAGAAGAAAAAAAGTTTTAAAAAATAATGTATCATTTATATAAATATTTTTATAGATTTTACTGTATAAATAAATTTTGAGTTAACATCCTGTACTACGCACTTATATTTTTCAGCTCCTGAGGTAAAAATTAATTAGGAATTTCTTTAAAATGTCCTATGAGAAACAACGCATATCAAATAGTTATCTTTTATTTAAAAATTAATAAAATAAATATCAAAAAAGAGAAATTAAAAATTTGTATAGTTCTCTTTAAATGGATAACTTGTTACTTAAGTGACTGCTTAGTAGAACATTGATGAAGGGCTAACATTGTGCCATATAAACAGCATCGTCCTTTAAATGGAGGACTTATAACTTAAGTGATAGAGGTGCTCAACGAATAACTGACTTATTTTAATTAAAAAAAATTAAGATTAATTTTTAAAATAATTTGATGGCACTATGTTTGGAAAGATTAAAAAAATTTATTAAATTAATAATAAATAATTTAAAAAGAATTAAGATATTTATTTAAATATACATAATATTATTAAATTAGCAATAAACTTATAATCAGCTATGGTCAATAACCGAAAAGGAAACAAATGAAATTATGAAAAGCTAGTTATTTCATAGGGATATTAGATATATGCATAAAAACACAGACATATGAAAAAAAAAGTAAATTCAATGTATAAATAAATAAAAAAATAAATTCTTACAATAATTTTCCTAAACAATTCCTCATGTTAATTCTCACCATGCACCTCTCTCCTTAATTATGCCAAGAAATAAATTATTCAGATGACCAAAAATAAAAGTTAATGACATAATTAAAACCAATTAGACACATCCTACCTCTGCATCTAACTCTATATCACTGCTAACAGTCATAGGAGTCCCCGTCGGTTGAGCTCCCCCATCTCCTCCACCCCCAACAATAGACCTAATCTGCTGCTAACGCTGCCATAAATTTAGGATCCGCAGTAAACGCCGCCATCGCTGCACTCACCGTATCGGCAAGTGATGGTAGTTTACGCTCCCCGGCGGCGCCAGCCGGCATTTGAAGCCCTGAGAAGCTGCATTGTGGTTTCTGGCTGTCGAGAAGGTTGGTTGGTGGGGAGTGGGGTAGATCGAGGGTGACGTTGGGGAAAGGAGAGGAGGTGGAGACGGTGTTGAGAGAGGAGGAGCAAAAGAGAATGAGACAACAAGTTTAGATCGATAAAGGCGGCGACAGGGCTGGACATGGAGCCGGCGAGGCAGCAGCGGAGGTGGTGGAGGCCATCGCCCTGGCTGCCGGCGGAAGTGGGTGATTGTGTTTGCCCTCATACGTGGTGACCAGAATCGTGCGGTCGTCGGCGCATCGCTGGACCTGCAGGAACATGATTCTGAACCTTTTTTGGCTAAATAATTAAAATTCGACTTAAATTTTTTATTGACCAATGAATAAAACTTTTAAATTATCTTAAAATATTTGTAATATTAAATTTTATAGTGAGATAATTTTTTTCATTGATTGAGACATTAAAATTTTATACATTAATATTAAATTTATATATTAGATATATAAATATATAAAATTGATGCAATAAAATTTTTATCTATATAACATAAAATATATAACTAGGACTAATATTACTAGTCAAATTATATGTAATTAAAAGATATATTTAAAATGACTACAAAAATTTACATATATCACATAAATTTTATACATTTATATATCTAATATATAAAATAGATATTTATTTATTTAATTTTTATATACTTAAAAAATTATATTTTATTATTAAAAAGTAAGTGATAATGATATTTTTGATGTGATACTAAAAATTTGAGTGTTACATATTCAAAAAGGAAGATTTATATACATACAATATAATTCCTATGTATTTATATATCTAATATCTAAAGTTAGATATCTACTCATCCAATACTTTATTATGCTTAAAAATTATTTTTTACTTTTAAAAAGTAAATAATGGTGATATTTTTGATGTGATATTGAAAATTGGGATGTTATATATATAAATATTAAAGTTCAAGAGTTAGATATATAAATACATAAGAATTTTGTGGTATGTATATAAATTTTTAATTTAAAAGTTGAAGTTTATGTATTAGATATATAAATATATAAAAATTATGCAATATAAATAAGGATTGAATTAACAGTCAAAAATTTATGTCCGATTACAATAGAGATTCATTTCGGACAAGAAGTTTAACTAGACAACAAAATTTATATAGAAAAAGTAGAAAAAATGGTAATTTAATTTTTAGTTTCTTTATTATTATTATTATTTTTTTGTTTGTCTCACAATACTTCTTACACTTTAAATTGTCCAAATGAAATTATTATAATTTTATCCAAACCTTGAATATCATTCATCATAAAAGTATTTATAATCCAAAAAAATAAAATGATAAAATAATAACTTGTTAAGTGGGATTCATAAATAAACTTAAAATTAGTCATAATATTATAATTATATATATATATATATATATATATATATATATATATATATATATATATATATATATATATATATATATATATATCAATTATTATAGGGATTTGATTTCTAAAGTGTATTTTAGGCATGGAACATTAGAAAAATTATAGGGACTAAAAATATTTAGGGGCCAACATTCATAGCACATAATTGTTATATGTATCACTATCATTATTTTAAATGGAAATACATCTTTTTAGGCATAAAAAAAGTATTATTTTGTAAATTTTAAATTTTAGATGTTAGATATATAAATGCATAAGAATTGGTTGCAATGTATGTAAATTTTTTAAATTTTCATTCAAAATAAATAAATAAAGTAACTCAAAATAAACAAAAGTAATTACTTGTTTGCGAACGATGCAGCTTGCGGTCATAGTACACCTATAATATGCTCGGAGAAAAGGGGTTCTTTTGACCATCTTCTGCCCATACTTCCTCCATTGCATCCGTCGGTGATCTAAGTAAAAAATATTTCATTTCATCATTAGCTGCTCATAATATTTTATGATTGTGATTATTCGGATTATCTCCATTAATTAACATGATAATTGGACAGAAAAAGTTAATAAATCCAACTATTCAATTCACTTTGAGAATGCAATCATTTGTACAACTTTCAAGTAAACGAAAACATGAAGATAATTGGATGCTATAAGTCGACATGAATTTTATTTATATATTTTATCATATAAATATAATCATATATATATATATATATATATATGTATAAGCAACTCATGATTGTTATTGTTGGCATTCAATAGAATTCATAATACTTGGTTATAATCTCCTCCATGATAAAGAGTATGACTGCATCTCTGACAAGAAAACTTATATCTCTTCTTTCTTAGGTTCACCCTCCTAGGTGAATTCAAACTCCTCCACATAATCCTCACAATCTCCTATACCTCTCATATGATCCAGACCCTGAACCGGCTGGATATCGCCTCAATTCTGCGCCATTGGATCGCACTTGAGAGCTATTCCAAGGGATTTAATCTCCACCAGTTCGACGCGAAGTCTCTGCGTTGGATGTAGCTTCTCCAAGAAGATTCAATATGCTTCTCCCATAAGGAACTTAAGCTTATTCGGCTCTTTGAGTGGCCGGAGGCTCCAAAATATGGATATGTGGAAGTTCAAGAGGAGGGAAGAAACTAGGGTTTCGCTGGGAGAGGATGAGCTGCTTTGAGGGAATGGAAGGAGAAGATGATAAAGAAAAAAGGAAGGAGAAGAAGAGAAGAGAAGAGTCACAAGCAAAAAATATCGCTTTTCATATTTCGCTTTGTCTTTCTAATCCTATTTATACATCTTTTCTTTAACTATCTACTAGATCTCAATATTTCTTTACGCTTTCAAGATCCGCTTAGGGTTTAGCTATTTTTCTATTATATGGTAGTGATTTCTGTCTGGCCAGATGTTGGTTTCTTTCTTGTTTTTCAGTTATATTGCTGTTGTAGTTTTGTCTGAGCTGGCAAGATCTTTACTTTCTTTCTTGTTTTTCGCTTATATATATTATAGTTGTTATGTCCATGGAAATCTTGTCTCTTGATCTTGTTGTAGTTTATCCGTCTTATTATTCGCAATTTTCATTGATCTTTTTGCTAGGCATGCTTTATTTAGTTATTTATTATAATAATATCCTCTAGAATGGCTAAGTTCTTTGTATTCTTTATTCAACAGTAGCTAATGTATGTAACTATTGCATTATTGGGTAAAATATTTTAGCCAGAATGGGCCTTTTCTTTTTCTTGTACTCCTGATGTGTTTTTCTCTGTTTGGGTTCATATCATTACCCCCTTCCCAAACATTGACCTTGTCCTCAAGGTCAAAACTTGGAAAAACTTTCTGGAACTCCTTAATTGGCATCCAAGATGCATCATTTGTTAACATTCCATCCCATTGGACTAGTACTTCTTTAATAGGCTTATCTTCTTCCAATCTTGTCTTTTCTTCTAGAATTCTGATGGGTTTAACCAAAGGCAGGCCATCTATGAATTGTGTTGGGAGAATGAGAATTTTGAATGCTCAGTTGCTTGAGTCTAAAGACACAAATACATATGATCCTCCGGGAAGTTCCACTCAGAGGCTCGTCATTATTTTTGTAGAGTTCTGAATGGACCATAGTATTGCCTTTATAATTTTGTCAAGGATGCAGTGAAACTGAAGTTTGTCTATAGGATTATAATTTGATTAACACCAAGTCATTTATCTGAAATTGAAACTCCCTTCTTTTTTTGTTAGCCATTTGTTGCATTTTATTTTGAGCTTCAGAAATTCTCTTTAAGTTGGTGATTTTATCTCTTTTGTAATAATGTGCCTACTTATTATTGTTAGTATCACCATTGTAAGTGTATGATAGGTGAAGTCGCCATAAACTATTTGAAAAGGAGTCCTTTGTGGAAAGTATTTACCGATGTATTGTAGTAAAATTCTGCCCATGGTAGAAATTGGAACTAATTTCTTAGTGTCTCTAGTACAAAACTCCTAAGGTATTATTCTAATGTCCTATTGGTGACTTCTATTTGGCCATCTGTTTGGGGATGATAAGCACTACTGTGGTTGAGTGTTGTTCCACTTAACCTATATAACTCCTGCCAGAAATTACTCATAAAGATATGATCCCTATCTGATACTATGCTCTATGGTATGCCATGTAATTTGCATATATATGATATGAAAATATGAGCAATAGATGTTATTGTAAAGTTGGTTTGAATAAAAAATATGCATACTTAGAGAGTCTCCTACTACCACTAGGATAGCTTTTGTTGTGAGATCCGGGTAATCGTGATAAAGTCCATAGAAAGTTCCTCCCAAATAGTGATATAAAGGTTGCAATAGCCCCAGTTTCTCATACTTTACTTGTTGACATATAGGGCATGTTGAAATAAACTGAATATCTTGCTTCATCTTTTTCCAATAAAACTGTTGAGTAATTCTTGCTAATGTTCTTTTAATTCCACAGTGGTCTCCTACTGGTGTTGGCTGTAGTTCTCTCATAATGGTAATTCTTACTTTTGAATATGTAACTATAACAATTCTATCTTTATAATATACTAATCCATTGAAAACTTTGTGCTTTGGAAAGACTCTGAGTTTTTTGTTATCTACTGATAGAGTTGCTGTAATTCTGGAATGACTTGTGTTTCATCTTTAATTTGCTGTAATAAAGAAGTGAATTATTGGGTGTAAGCATATAAACTTTGATATGTAGAGATTTTTGGGATGTCTGATGTAGAGTGTTCTTCTAAAGTATAAATCTTTCTGGACAAAGCATCAGCTTCTTTGTTTATGATCTCTAGTTTGTATTCTATGGTGTAAACAAAACCAATGAGTTTAATTAAGAACCTTTGTTGTTCTAGTGTCTGGATTATTTATTGCATTAGTTCTCTAATGCTCTTCTGATCTGTTCTGATGGTGAACTTGTTGCCTAAAAGATATTGTCTCCATCTTCCTACTGCTTCTATTATGGCATAAGTTTCCTTGCATAAGTTGATGATCTTTGTAAGGTTGGAGATAGTTTCTTGCTGAAATAAGCAATAGGATAGCTATTTTGAATTAGTACTGCTCCTATTACAGTACTTGAAGCATCTATTTCTATAATAAAATGTAGAGTAAAATTTGGTAATGCTAATGCAGGTACAGATATCATAGCTTGTTTAAGCTATATGAATGCTTTTTGAGACTCTTCTGTCCACTAGAATTATTGTTTAGCTAGCATTGATGTTAATGGTGCAGCAATTGCTGCATACTACTTTACAAATTTCTATAATTTAAAACCCGAATCCTCTTAAATGTTTAAGCGAAGTTGAACCGCCATGATTGTCGCTTCAATTTTTGATCAACTTCTATCCCTTGGGCTGATAATATGTGGCCTAAATATTCTATCCTTTCCTGGATGAATGAGCATTTGGAGGGTTTGATAAACAAGGCATTTTGTTTCAATTTTTCCAATACTGCTTGTAGATGTTGTTGATGTTGCTCCAAGGTGGGGCTGTATATTAGAATATCATCAAAGAATACCAACACAAATTTCGTAGAAAGGTTTAAGTATTGTATTCATCACTTGAAGGTTGAGGGTGCATTGGTTAATCCAAATGGCTATGGAATTCATAATGCCCTTCATGTGTTAAGGCTATTTTGTATATATCTTCCATTCTATTTGATGATGGTATCCCAACACAATCTAACTTGGAGAAAATAGTTGCTCCATGTAATTCATCCATTAATTCTTCAGAGTTGGAATGGGAATCGTGGATGGTGATTTTGTTTATTGCCCTATAATCTACACAAAATCTCTAAGTCCCATCTTTTTTTTAATTAGTAATGATGGTGAGGAGAAATGGCTAGTACTCTCCCTTATTATCCCTATATCTAACATCTCCTTGATTAACATCTCAATTTTCTCAAAATGTGGATATCAGTAGTTTTAACCCTTATTGGTTGAGTTCTGTGTGACATATGATGATCTATGTCCCTTTTGGGAGGTAAGTCTGATGGTGCTTGAAATAATTCTTGATATTGATGTAATACCTATTGTATATTTGCAGGTAAGCTGTTAAATTCTCTTGCTGTGGATTCTATCAGCATTGATACTTCTCTGAATGTAGATAGGATGCTATCTCATCCTTGTTTTGCAATGTTATAAACTGATGTAAGGTAATGCTTTCCACATTTGAAGCTATATCCCCTTGCAGTTGTACTATTGTGTCATTATATTTGAATTTCATGGTTAACTTTTAGTAATCTATTGTGCATTCTCTCAATTTCTCTAGCCACTGCACACCTAATAGCACATCTTCTCCTTGCATTGGTAGAAGGTAACCGTCTGTTATGAATGTATATCCTTGTAGTTTGATGGGTATGTTGGAGCAAACTCTTGAGCATTTTAGTGTTTTCCCATTTCCTACTAATACTTTAAAATTGATGGTGTGTGATCTATGAACTTGTTTGGATTGAATAAAATTGTGGGTTGAACTACTATCAATCATTGACTAGTTTATTGCCAATCATCCCTTGTAATCTCAATGTTCTGGTTTGACTAACCGTGAATGCATTGCTTATTTGAATATCTTCATGTATTAATGATTTTCTTGGTGGCTTTCTCCGTATAGTCTTGATCATCATTGACCACCATGAGGGCAAATAGCTTTGATTTACATGTGTGGCCCCTATGGTATTTCTCATCACAGTTAAAACATAATCCTTTTTTTCTTTCTTTCCTCTAATTGTGTTGTAAGTCTCTGGATTGGTATATTTGGCTTGTTATTATTGTTGTTGTTGTGATTTGACATGACTAGGGTGGGAAGCAATGGTCGTATCATTTCATTGCTATTTGATTGAAACGTGAGCTTGCTATATATAAACATCATCCGCTAGTCTCCATTAATTTTGCAAGTTGGAAGGCTTGTTGTAGTGAAGTTGGTTGTAATGCTGACTTCTCTTTTGATATCTTGTCTTAGTGATTCAAAGCAACTTTGAGGAATTGAGAAATTCGAAATTTGGTTAGCAATTCTTCAAACTCATTGTAAAATTCTTGTAAATTGTTCTTTGTTGTAATTTGGCTAATTCTCCCTTAAATCTCAGATAATGAAGGTCCAAATCAGATATTGTTCTTTGAAATTTTGCCAAGAATGCAATTGCTTATTAAGGTGCATCCATTGGAACCAACTTAGAAAGGGTCCATCCATATAAACTAATTATTGAACTTCTGTTCTTCTAAAAGATTATAATACTGAAAAAATTAGTCTGCCTTGAATAGCCATCCTCTTGGGTTTTCTCCATTAAACTGGGGCATGTCTACTTTTAATGGTCTTGAATTTTGAGTGTGTGTCCTAATTTGAGGAGTAATTTCTATAGGGTTTGAGTTACATACCTGTGATTCTTTACTCTTGCTATTGTTCTTGACAAGATTTATCCGCTTTATCTTCAATTCGATAATCCGTGATACTTCATTTAATATGATAGAATTGATGTCATGTTCATCATTCTTGTTTAATCTTCTACACATTCTTCCAAGATTTTTTGTTATATCTCCGCCATTGCTTGCGGACTCAACGAGAGCACCAATGATATGATCCGCACTCAACCGCTAGATATCGATTCGCATTGTTGGATCGAGCAGAGCTATTCAAGGGATTTAATCTCCACCGCATTCTTAAGACGCATGACTCTCGCGTTGGATGTAGCTTCTCCGAAGATTTAGTATTTCTCCGTAAGGAAGAACTTATTGACTCTTCTTCAAGTAGAAGGCTCGAATGGATATCAGGAGGATTCGAGGAGGGAAGAAACAGGGTTTTCACTAGGAGGAGGATGTGCGGTGCTGGCGAGGGAATGGAAGGAGAAGATGATAAAGAAAAAAAGGAAGGAGAAGAAGAGAAGAGAAGAGTTGCAGCAAGCAAAATATCGTTTTTCATATTTATGTTTGTCTTTCTAATCCTATTTATACATCTTTTTCTTTAACTATCTGCTAGATCTCAATATTTCTTTACAGTTTTCAAGATCTGCTCTAGGGTTTAGCTATTTTTTTAGTTATATGTGATGTCCATCTGTTTTTGGCCGATGTTGGTTCCTTTCTTGTTTTTCGGTTATATTCTTTGTTGTAGTTTTTTTCGTGGCAAGATCTTTACTTTCTTTCTTGTTTTTCAGTTATATTACTGTTGTAGTTATTTGAGGTGGCTATGTCTGGAAATCTTGTGCTGGATCTTATTCTTGTAGTTTATCTTTGTTTTTATTCTGGCAATTTTCATTGATCTTTTTGCTAGACATGCTTTATTTGGTTATTTATTGTAATAATATCCTCTTGAATGGCTAAGTTCTTTGTATTCTTTATTCAACAGTGGCTAATGTATGTAATTATTGCATTATTGGATAAAATCTTTTAGTCAGAATGGGACTTTTCTGTCTCTTGTACTTCTGATGTGTTTTTCTCTGTTTGAGTTCATATCAACCTCACTCTACGACTAACTCTAAATTTATGTTCTCTCTTCTCAGCCAAGGCATTCAGATGAATCTGACATATTTTATCAACCTCTGATTTTAGAAATTGCCGATATTGTTTGATACAATATTAATTTTTCATCATTGGATGAATGATATATCAAATCCTACGACAATGTTAGCTTTGAGATCATATATATTTTAGGATTAGTTTTATAATTTTGATTGTATTGTGTATTTTAATGAACTTATTTGAAGCAACATAATGTCAATCATAATCTAATTCTAGAAAGTTAGGAATTCTTTTTAGTGATTGGCATCGATCAGAAAAATATTATTAGTTTTAGATTTATAGTAAATATTAATCGTAATGTCATTGAGTCAATTTGTAATCTTTTACATTAGCTTTAAGTATCAAGAATGAATATGTACGATAATAATTGCTCACAATTCAATCATCAACAAGTACTGTTCAGATTTTTCTAAATATATTGATACAAACTGATAGCAAGATGCTCTAGTCACAAAATCTATAATTAGCGATTTATCTATCACAATTTTTTTTTTTTGCAACTAAGAGTTTAAGGACCAATTTTAATGAAAGAAAATAGGATGGTTGGTTTTAATAATGTCAAATAGATTGATCAGCTTTGATCTTTTATTTAAAATTCATAATATCAATTTAAAAAAAATACAAACGATCATTTTCTCTTGTATAATAAAAAGATATATTCATATAAAGTAATGAACATTTTTTATTTAGATTTTGACATGATGATTGATAAGTCTATATAAATAAATATTTATTATTTTTTAACATGATTAAAATTACCGGTATTAATAATTTCATAAATATTCGAAATCATTTGATTAACTGATTTTTTTAAAAAAATTGATGGCTTAATAAGATAATTTTAATTTAAAAGCGAAGTGACTTTCAAATAATTTGGAATGAAGTATAAATGTTGTTAGCTGGGCTGCTTGGTTTGACTGCCAAATTTCTTCAGGACTGATCAATTCTCTAACCATTTCTCAGACGCTTCTGCTATCGCACCTCTCACGGTCTAAGTGAACAATCACCTTTCCTCCAAGATCAGGACAACTAGTCTTCTTGAGAACATAGTCATGATAAGCTGCTGCCTTTCCGAGGTCCGGCGATCTCGATTGTTTACGACTGGTTCTCACTGTCGAGGAATCTTGGTCTACCTGCAGCCACATTAACAGCAGGTGAAATAAGCGCACATGCAGTTGTCTCACTTTCTTCTTGCTTGCTTTCTTAATCTTCTCGTCATCATCATTTATATTAGTCAGTGTTGACTAAAACTGTACGAGAATATATACATATATATTGATCAGATTTTTTTATTGAATATTGATTAATTATTTATACATCCCAATCGTTTTAAAATAATATTAATAATTTTATAGTAAATATGCGTAGATGATTTTCTTATGACTGTAACTACAAGCTCAGTTAAATTTAATATCATCAACATATAATTAATAGAAAAACAGATAATCAAATAAAAAATTTGACCATTTTATTACTAATACTGAAGAGTTGGATTAGTAAAGTATTACTCCAAAAAATTGTATTGAAAGACAAGTGGTGTTTTATATAAATAACACAACCATATATAAATGCTGATAGAATAAAATACAAATATTAATGCAGAGTACAGATACTAATTACATTTAAAATAAAATATTTTGCAACTAGATTCATCTTAAACTCTTCCGCATTTATAATGTCCATACAGATAATAATTATAATTACCTAGCAGACGATTATGCTTTCATTTCTGATGTTGTGTTCTTTGCGTTGCAATAAAGCATTGAAAGAGAATTATGCATTAATTGGGTCAAAATGTTTCTAAGCCTCAGATTTTCTCCCTCTATTCGCTCTATTCTTGCCTTCATTGCTTCCATCTGTTCGAATTTTTTTTTAAAAGTCAGTGACCAAAATTTTAATAGATATTTAGACTTGCATGTATAATAAAGGTTTTCGATTAGCTTATTGATCTAACTGATATGAAACATTAATTTATATTATTTTTTTATTAATATATTAATGCACATGATAAGTCGATGTAGATGAATGCATCAAGTGATGATGGATACGGGCACGAGGACATGAACACAACACAAAATTGACATGAAATATTTTTATTTTTAAAAATATAGGACACAAACAGATAGGTGTTGAGCACAATATTATAAGAATAATTAATACTAATATGTATAAATTAAATAGATAAAATATTAAAAATAATAAATTTTTTATTTAATTATAAAAATTAAATTATTTACTTAAGTAATATATATGTATATGTATGTATATATATAATATATATATATATATATATATATATATATATATATATATATATATATATATCTATATATATATATATATATATCTATATATATATATGTATATATATATATATATATATATATATATATACAATAAATGTATGTTAGAACTTATTCTTAAGATTTTGATATCTTTGTATCTTAAACTTTATCTTGAAATTTTTTGATGTACTTTTTTAGGCTTTTACTTACTAAGATTTTAGATAAATCTATTGTGGGCTCCGAAAAGTCACCACCAACCTCTCGATTATGTGTCGATCAAATCTTCAGAAGGCATATAGAATATATACTTCTTAAGATTTCATCTTTGTGAGGACTTTGATCTAGTTTGAGTTTCACATGGCAGTATAGTTAATTACCTCAATCTTTAGAGAGAACCTTGATTAAGATAGTCATTAGATTCTAAATACATACATGATGTGAAAATTTGAAAATTAGAATTTATGAAATTCATCATTTTAACTTAACATGGATCCGATACACACTGATCAGATCCATAGTTTCATCATCTACGTGGTGTAGTCTGCTTAATTAGGTGGATGATCCATCTCCAAGGATTCTTGTTTGCGATGGTTCGTATCAGAAAATGTTGTAGACTTGGGGTGGTGTTTATCTAAGGGGACAAGTTTAAGTCCATCTTAGTTGACATAGGATTTTTCTGATCATCTTATATAGTTTGACTCAAGCAAAGTATTGGGGTGGCCGTGGTAATTTAGTGGTGTCATTTTACGACAAGTCCGTCGAGGCTCTCTAAAATCATTATGTGGTGTTATTTTATGTAGCCATGAGATACATGAGCTACATCCTTAGGGCTTAAGATTATTTGAGTGTAAAAATAGTTATTTATTTGATTTGGCATTGACTCTTTATGAGAAAAAATTTTCTTAATTTGCAACCTTCAACAAACAATTACGGAAGGTGGATTGAGTTTTAGCTTTATGTCTTTTAAAGATTAAATTTCATTTAGATATTTATAACTTAATGACATATTAAATTTTACATTTGAGTTGGCATTTGATTTAAGTTAATTTGATCTGAGATTGTGATTACATTTTAATGTAAGAATCCCCTCCAGTTGAAATCTTTCTTCAACACAATCATCATCGAGGTACATAAGTTTACAAGGTTATTTAATTTATTGTTCCAGACCCTGTCGACTCTATTAATTTAATAATAGAGAATCAGATCTACTATCATATGATAGAATTAGCTTCTCAGATCTTTTACAAAGTTGAAATTCTTATAATTTTATTATTTAATTTTTTAGGATTTATTGTTGGACTGATCTAACTCCTATGAATTTCGTCTTGACTAAGTTTTGTGTTCATAGTATCGGGCTATCTTGGTGTATTTTTAGATTGCTTGCATGCTTTGGAGGCATTAAATTTGAATTTAATCGTACTTCATAGTGTGTGAAATGCTCATCCCATTAATTTATTTATATGTATCTCGATACTATAAATTTGAATATACGATTGCCTCATGCTGCATATACTTTTCGTTTCATTGAAAACTTTATTTATTTGCACACATTTTGAGATGATGAATTATGATCTCACTTCATAATGCATGTAATAGTTCAATTGAAGCTTAAATAATGTCTTCTGTTCGCTTGTATAATATGTTACGAATCTGGTGGCGTTTGACACTTTAGTTCATGTTGTAATCTAAGCAATACACCATTTCATCTGTATTTAGCTCTCAACTTGCCATATTAGAAATGTTCAATAGAAGTTATAAGAATTTCAGCATGTCCTTGTCTAGTAAGCAAGCCATCAAGTCCCTTGTGTGTCATATAGAAGCTTAGTGGTGAGTTATCGAGTTCAATAGAAGGATAGCTTAATTTGATACTATAATTTCAATATTCAATAAAAATCCTATTAAAGTTAGAGCTATTATGAAATTTTTTTTTCTAACGAGTGAACTATCAATCATAATGTAGGTTCATTTTAAAGTTTGATTTGAACACATTCCCATTTGAAAGTTGGATTTCAAGCTTAATGCATGCTTATTATAAATATTGTATGAACATTAAGTCTTATTTGCATTTGTTCTAGGCTCCTGACTATGTCAAAGCATGATATAACATAAGCCACACGTTCATTTAGATCTATTCTTTGATCATCAACTAACCTTTACATCTCATTATAGCTTATGGGCGAGTTATCAAATGATAATTTTTACTTGTAATTAGAATCAATTTCATTGCAAATGCTATTTATGATTGTTAATAAACCATTCTCTAGCTCGTGAGAGAGCTATTTTGTTCCTTGCAGCTTAGTTTCTATCTAGCTAATCTCATGTCTCACATATTTATTTTCATCTACAATCATTTTCACTTAGCTCATTATTATATGATATTAATATTCATTGGACTCATTTGAATCCAATATTTATGAATTTATTTTGTTTTAAGACTTTATGTTTTATAATTAATTTAATATCCAATCAATTCTAAATTTAAGTCCAAAAAATTTGACAAATTTTGATCCGTCTTCTCCATATTGCTTTGAGTCATCTCAGCTAGAAAAAGCATTATTGTATAAACCTTGACCAAATCATCTTTTCGCATCTTCAAAGGCGTGTATAAGTTATCTACACAAAAGAAATCATGTAATTTTTTTAGTGTTTTTTAAAGTTTTTCCGTTTAAAAGTGCATACGGGTTCCTTCGTCAAAACGTTATACATGATCATATAAGAATTTGTCAAGGCTTGCATTAGGTAGGTACTCATAGACAAGCAGCTTCTCCTCTTCTTCTAAGAAGTAACCCTGCAGCCTCATAAGATATTTGTGTTGAAGCTTACTAACCAAATGAACCTCATTCTCCATTTCAGCAAGTCCATGCTCTGAAGTTATGGATAGGATTTTAACGGCTATGTCTTGCCCTTGATTCTACTAAAAAGTAAGGGCTTGTTTGGTAGCAAGATTTGAGCAGCATCAATGGTGGAAATAAGATTAATATTTTTAGGCTTCAAATATGAATGGATAATTTCAAGCTCCCTGTGCAAATAGTCAAGACCTGATAGGATGGATCTGCACACAACTTTGACATTTTTTATTCCAATGTCTTTATATTGACTATAATGGATTAGCTGTAGAAAACTATCTCCAAGATTTTAAATACCATGCATAGGTGTTGCCCGTTGGGACCAATCAAGTAATTGGACAACACACTTGCAATTTGAGGGATCTCCCTTGGTAACAGCTGGAAGAATCTCCATCTCATGGAGAGCAGCTTGTGCAAAATCTATAGCACATTTGTTTGAATTTTGAGAGCAACAAATTTCTTGCATCTCAAGTCGTAGTCAAGCCATACGGTAGAGAAATTCCCCCACCTGAGCTTCTTCCGAGTGATGTACCTTCCCCCGCTAAAGTGGTCTCCCAGCCTCACAGCATGATAGCCTCCATTCCTGTACGCGTCAATAGAGGAGCAGCTAGTATGCAATCTAGACAATCAGATTTGCTGTGTTTGAGAGGACGAGAGGTAGGACTGCTCGGCAAAGATAGAATAGAAGGTTGCCTGCCAGAATGGTGGAAAACTCATGAGAATAAAGAGAAAAATCACCAGTGGAGTCCGGATTGTTGCGAACAGCTGAAGTGCACGAGGGTTTCAGCTTGGAATCTGAAGTTTGGAGGTTTTGGCGGTGGGAGTTTGGCTTGAATGAAAGTGGTCGAGGGGACTGACAGGATCGAATCAAAGGGAGGAAAGCTGCTCATTCGGATAGAAAGAAGGGAAGGTGTTCGACTAGGAGCAAGGAAATTGAGCAGTTCAGCCTTGGAGGCTTCAGCTTGGCTTGGGTAGGGAAGGAGATGAGGGAAGGGAAGGTGGTATTGCTGTGCGATCTTTGGAACCCACAAGAGAGGGAGGTTCGCTCGGTTTTCTCTTTGATCCTCTTGCATGTGTGACAATAGCATAAGGTGTAAGGGGGGTATGGGAAAGATGATGTTGCATCCTATTATTGGTCGAATGGGAGGTGGATGCACGGGATTGGGCGGCTACAAGTTTCGAAACATTGAATGGATGTAATTAAGAGATAATCAAGTAAATTTATTTCAAAATACATGCTAATTTGATGAAATTTTAAGAGCAACAACTTTAGTCAAATTAGATGTCACTGATTTTGACATTCAGTCTTAATGCGATTACGTTTATGATATTTATTGATTCATGGATGGATTACATTTAATTAAATTGATCTGATATTTGATTTGTAGACTCTTAGAATTGGCGAATAGTCTCATTTGATAGGTTTTGATGTTTTGATACTAACGTCATAATTAATTTCACAAATGGAAATTGTTTAGGTATTTGTGACTTTGATATGTGTAAAACTTGGCTCTCCCATTGATCACAACCATTTGTGATGTATATTGATTAATTTGATATTACACATTGGCAAAGTATGTTCATCGATCGGAGATCATTTTGAGCAATTTTGGCGATGTCTATTGTATTTTAGCTCTGATTTACGTATTGTTGCATCCGAAGCCTGCTTAATTTTCTTTATAAATCAACTTCGACTCATGGATCATGTGTAGAGGTCAACAAATACCCCCCAACAAATGCGATTCATGCATGGAGCTTGTCATTTTTGTTGCAAGCTAGTTGACCTTTTGAGTTGGTCATGGATCTTGGATCACTTTAGCTTCAATTTCAATGGCTTATGGAGCTTTAACAAAATTTGACAGGATTGACCAATTTGTCTTGATTGATTTGTCAGATGGATAAGAGTTTCTTCCACCATCTACTTTCTGCTTCAATGGGTTTATTGAAGATCTCTTTCTTTTATATTATTATAGATTTGAATTTCCTCCGACCCCAACTTCATGCTTGACTGGGTATGATGGAGGAATTGATTTGTTTGCTTTGAAATTTGAAATTTCTTCTGTCCTAGCTTTAAGCTTGATGGACTTGATGAAGGATTGACCTGATTTTGTCCATATTGACTTGCCAGGAAGGATATACATGTCTTCAGTCCTATGCTTGCTGCTTTGACGGACTCGTTTAAGGAAGCATATTGATGACCTTTCCCTCCAGCTTATATTAGGTATAAAATCTTGTATTATCAGTCTAGCAATGTGTTCTTTAATGGACTGAATAACCACGAAATCCTTTTAGTTTGGCTATTAACTTTATATGAACTATGAAATTTCTTTCTTGGTCACGCGGACTTGGTGTGAAAATCAACTTTAATCTGTGCTTTGTGCTTGATCAGATCATTTGAAAAGAGATTGAAATATCACCTCATAGACAATATAGAAATTGATTTGAGGCAGCTCTAAACTGAGAGTTATCTCCTCAAATTGTCTTGGTCCATCAATCAAGTAGAAAGACCTCTTGGATTTTAGCTGCTTGTAATCACTGAGCTGAATTTGATGTGTGATTGAACAACTACCATCATTGGACTAACGAGTAGGGGTTCTTTCATTGTGCACTTTTCTTATGGCTTGTTGAGTGAGAAGAGCATCAACAACTCGGCCATTTATGGTCTTGTTGAGTCTGACCTTTAGAACCTATTTAGGTCTTCAACTTAAGTTGTGATGGGTTGGTAATTTTGGTCATCAGATTGACGAATGAAGGCTCTTTCACCGTGGCCTTTTTCTTACGGCTTATTGAGTGAGGAGAGCATCATCAACTCGATCATTTATGGGCTTATTGAGTTCGACCTTTAGAACCCATTAGTGTCCTAAACTTGAAAACGTAGAGGTTGATGCTTTTCCAACTTAGTTGATTGGAGCTTCCAAAATTGAGAGTTCTTCTAACTTGATCTTCAAAATTTGATGAATATGGGAGACAAACTTTTGATACTTACGACTATCTTTTCATGCTTATAGTTGATTCTTTTTGTTCTTTCAAGAGCCTACAACTTTGACCATAATAATTATAAATATATTTAGAAATCTTGGTATAAAGCTCGGTGTCAACCTAAATATATATACAAGAAGACCTTCTATTACACAGGAGAGGGTTGAACAACTGTGGTGTTTATTTTTTGATGTAGGGGACACCACGTAGATCTTAGGGGGGGTACTTATTGAGGTGATTGGGTACGACATTGAGGAATGATATACTATCTCGAGAGATAAAAATCATCATCCTAAAATGGACCTAATCATCTAATAAGGACTCGTAAGGCCAATGGGTCTTCAAATGTACCAAAGATCTTTCCCCTACTTTACATGAAAAAGTAAAGTAGGGTTTATTTTAAGCCGGGTTCGTTAAGTTCCCTATAGAGGCAAGCCCCCATAGTTAATTACATCTTAAGGAATGAGGTTTTTTAGGAATACTCTCGATTAAGATAAATGATCGTTATCTCCAAAGATTTTCAAAGATAGGACTATCAATCAATTGGTTATTTTTAGAAAATTAAGTTGGATTGCTCAAAAAAGAGAGAGTTATTATAGAAACCAAAGGGAGATGAGTAGGGGATGCTCATGATACTAGAAAATCTAGTGAGCATCCCAAACTATCATATGGTTGGGCTTTATATTTTTTAAATTGAGGAGAATTATATATTTGAGTTGAATTGTTATTAAAAATCTAAGGTTTACAATTCCAATACAAGATTGTAAATGCCTAAGAGGTGAGGATTTATGCTTGTAGCCAAAGGAAATACAACCTCAGATCCTAAATCTAGGGAGCTTGAATCCAAAGCAAATCTAAGGAAAAATGGGTATATGGTTTACCTCCAAGAGGATAAATCCACCTTGGACTTACAACCTGGTGGCCACCAACTAACTCCTCCTATGATTTTAAATACATGTAGGCAAGTCATATGCTTTGCAAGATGGCTAGAGTATTTGTTTATTTAGAAAGGAGACTAAGTCCTTAAAATCACTAAGAGACTAGATCATGAGTGGTATGAATTCATGACTTCTAATGCAAATTTTATCAAGTTTTATTTTGATTTTTGGACATTTTTATTTGACATGGGATATGGAATTTTATATGCCTAATGCTTGAGAAAATTAGTTATGGGCCAAAATTAGAAAGAACGAGGTGTGTTTCCACCATGACTCTCAAAGGTCAACCCATTTTCTCTTGCAAAGGTGGAAGCCCTCCATTGTAGAGTGAGACAATATGATTTATGCATGATATGAGACATACAACATCCAACTAAGGGGTTGCTAAATCTTTTATTATCTTGATTTATGTCCTAGGCTTTTGAGGTTATATTATGAATTAGTTTAATTTTGAATTGATTAATTGGATAGAAAATTTATTTTTTCCTAAGAGCCTAATCGCATCTGGGCCATTCAACAATCATCAAACAATTAAGAAATTAGGAAAATCATGCAATCCAATTGTGCAATCATAAACATAACATCAATCAATTTATAAAATTAGCATAAAAGAATAAGAGGTTGATGTGGTCAGTTCCACCAACAAAAAAGAAATGTGGGTAAGCTCTACCCTTATACAACGGATTAATGAAAGAATAATTACAATTATGAAGTGACATGTTATGGGGTCTTCATTCTTCATCCTCCATTCTTCACTCCTTTCCTTCATTCCTTCATCTTGGTTTCTCCATTTCTTTCTTTCTTTTGGGACTTGGGATGTAGTTTCCAATCACATGGTATATAAGACATGGTCTTATAACCAATGTTCACCTTATCCTCATAACACTTATCCTAATCCCAATTGCAAAATTACATTAAAAAGGAAAAGTAAATCTAAACCTACAAAATAAATGTTAGCTAAACACACATACAACCCAAGTTATAGAATAATTTGGACTTACATGGGTAACCAACATCCTAATTTGGTTATGCTTAGGGTATAAGCAACAGAAAAGTATTTATATTCTTATTACAGCGCCCTTAAGCACAACCCCTACAGAAACATGATTAGCTAATCCTAATCATCACACATACACCCTAACATCCATCTAAAATAATACATCACATAAACATTCATCAAACCATGCACCACTAACATAAAGCTAGAAATGGTGACTTAGTATAATGTGCATTTTGGCTTGTGTGGTATGTCTTAGCTAGGCTTTAAGGTTATGATTTTCTAAGTGTGAGATTCAATTTAGATGGTGGTTTCTTTAAGTGATTTAGTTGATTCAATTTTAGTTAATGATTTTTTTTGTTTGAATGAACCTACACTTAGACTAAATGTTATAAGAGAAGAAAAAAGAGAGAGTATCTTTTTATCCCTACCTTAAGTGATTTCTAAGGTATTGATTAATGAATTTTCTTTGAATGGTTTATTATGTGTTTTAATTAACCCTAAGTTTAGATTTCTAAATAGCCCTATTCAATAAGAAAGCATCTTAGGATTAGTTAGGTGGATTACTATCACATAACACACACCCATTCATTTCTTTCCACCATGTATACCATGCATATGAAATAATCCAGCATACTATACATGCAATGCAAATCTTAGCACACTTTGATGATGAATGCAAAGAGATGTGATTTGAAATTTGGATATTCCATTTGTTAATTGGATCATTAATGCATGTCTTTGTTATGTAGAAAAGAGATTTTCATCCATTAGCTAAATGCACATCCACATGTATAAAAGTTATAAGTGAGTATGCCATTATTTTCTACACCGGGTAAGGTACAAGACCTACTTAGGGCTACTTAAAACCTCAGACCAGATGTCGGACTGATATACCACTTTTCTTAGATACATGTAGATGTACAAAAAGAACCAAATGGGTAAGGAATCATGCAAGAGATTATGTTTGATTTGGTTGTATGATTTACATGTGTAATATGAAGATCCTTTCTAAGTCTTAATATAGAGATGCATAGGAATAGATTTAAGCAAGTGTTGTGTTCTTTTCAAATGAACTATACACTTGCAAATCCTATGTGAATCCATGTTAAGAGAAGGAAAGAGAACTTCATAATATACATGTTATGATATTATCACATGCAAGCTTATAAATATTATTACATCACTTCATTTATAATCTTTGACTTATAAGTTTTTAAAAAATAATTTTTGGCTTAATAGTGATAATAGCCACTCATATTTCAAATTTTAGCCAATACATGCAATTTGACATAAAAGGAAACATTTTATTTAATTAATTTTTAAAGGAAATGAATGCATGATTTCATATGGAAAATAATATTTAGCATGATTGGAAAAAATAAAGGAATGTAAGCACATTACTTCATTCACCCTAATTAGATCCTAAGGACAATCATATCAAATAAGATCATTTAAAATGAATCAAAATTCTTTAAAGAGATTTTTTATCTATGAATTTGATTAGACTTAGGAAATATGAGAAGGGTTTGCTAGTCCTAACCCATTCCCCCATGTGTGAATTGGTTTGGTTTAATTTTAGAACAATTAGGTTGATTTTATGTTAGGTATGAATTAAATCCATTAATTACCTTTCTTATACCACTTTAACATAATGATCCAAGTAATTATGAGCCAACATATGATATGCAACCACATGAAAATTAAATTATGCACTAAGAAATGAAGGGGCCTAATGCAATTGGCTCATAATTATTGGTTAATTAAGCTAAAGGTTTGATTAAGTACTTTTATAACCCTCCTACACATGTAGTTTGATTATAATTTCCTTTGGAATTCTCTTAGGTTATTGAACACCTAAGAATCTACCCAAGAATTGAATGATTGAGTTCTGGAATGATTTGGTTTTGAGTTTGATTAATTAAACTATTTAATGAAGTGATTAAGTCATTAATTAGTTGCAAATTGATTAAGTGTTATCCAAATGAAATAAACTTAGGGGAAAAGATTAGAAAGGTCCCAATCTCATTCCCTATGTCCATTCACTATTTCATAATGATTAGCCAACTTAATTAATGGATTCATTCTATTTAACATGTTAATTAATCATTTAATTAATTAGAGAAAGATTAAGAATGAAACAAGCAATTCCTAATTAATCAAAATAAATTCCAAGAAAAATCATGAGGCAGAGGCCATCCACTAATCAATCTTAGAAAGTTTGGAATTAATTACTAATTAGAGTAATTAAAATTATATTTCAATAAAACAATTTAGTGAAATACTATTTTATTAATTGATTTTAATTTTTTTATTATTCTCTCTAAATTATCTTTAAAATGAGTATTTATTTATATTTTTTTGGATTTTCTACAATTAGTTATGAATTTTGGAAGTTTTACCATTAAAATTGATTAATTAAGCCTAATTAAACTAATCCCATTAGGCCGCGTGGCTTGGCGTAGAGCACTTTCCGTGTGAGGATTAGTTATTTAAGTCACACTTCCCGGTTGAGTCGGTGGGCCATTCTCGTTTGATCTAAGATCGGATGGTCCGATTTAATCCATTAAGGAGAAATCAAAGTGGATCTAAGCGTGACTTGATCGACCATCATCCAATCACACGAAAAGATGGTGATCCTCTCTCACGGTGATAGAGGGTGTCATCATCCATTTGCTCGATTGAGCTCACCGAGCTCAAAATGACTCAAATTCATCACCTTCAAGGAAAAAGCAACACATGTACATGGAGATTGTGGATAATGATTTCTTTCACAAAGGACCAAGCAAATTTTACTAGGTCGGTTTCAATGGTACCTCAAGCTTGTGGAGGTTTCCATGATTAAAAAGCTTCATTTGGATGAAGCGAGCCTTGAGTGATGAGCTTTGATTTGAGTGGTTGCTTCGAGACCAATCCCCAATGGTGATCGCTTGATCAAAACTCCAGCTCCTTGGCTTAAATGATTGTTGAGCTTCGCTTGGTCCAAGGATGGTGTGTGTAAGGTTAATTTGATTGGTTGAGATTGAGTGATTGAGCTGGGATTGATCTCCCTTATTTTCTTTTAAGTAAAATCGAGAAATGGGAAAGCAAGGAAGCTTCGAATGGCTTGGGAAAAGCTTGGGGAGGCTTTGAAAGCTAGGAATGAATCTACTCTATTTGAGTGAGAATGAGAGTATATCTCCCCTCCTTGGATCAGATGGTGGATGGCTAATTTGCCATTTTTGGCTCAATGGCTTAGATTGGCTAATCAGTTTGAGCTGGAAAACATCTCACATGGGTCATTTTGGGTGGATGAGTGAGGGAGTGTGGCTACTCATGTGATTGGTGAGTTAATTTGGTGAGCCAAGTGTCCAAAGATGATTGGGGAGGTCATTTTGGCAGACCCAAGCTCATTAGATAATGTTCACCACCCTTCTTGGCGCCCATATGGACCAATAGATGGGTGTCAAGTGGCCTTAGGAAAGGAATAACCAAATTTTAAGTGAATTTGGTCATGAGATATCCATTGACCCAAGGGAAAAGTGGTCATTTGGCTATGAGTTTTATTTAGATAGATTTAAAATGATTTAAAATGGGTTGGCCAAATTTCAAGTGATTTGAGTTCATTTGATTTGGGTAATTTGACCATTTAGGTCAAGTTGTCAAATTAGGTTAGGTTGACCAATTGGTCAAATTGGGTCAAACCATGGGTTAGGTCAAGTTCAAATGATCATTTGGAGCCTATGGGTATCATTAGTTTGGTTTTAATTTGGTTTATATTTTGGTTTTGGTTCATTTAGGTTCATTTGGGTCAAATGGGTCAAGTTGACCAATTTGACCCATTTGACCCAATTAGGTTAGGTCATGGGTTGGTTTAGGCTTGGTTGATCATTTGAAATGTATTTCAAGCTTTGGTTTCAATCAATTTTGATTTGGTTTGATTTCAAGTTGATTTGACCTTTTTGGGTCAAGTTGGGTTCATGGTCAATTGGGCTAGGTTGGGTCTGGTTAGTGAAGCTTTGGTCAAGTTCAACAATCAATTTGGAATGAATTTGACCATTGGTTGCAATCAATTTGGCTTAGATCAAGATTTGACCCATTTTAGCTTTTAGGTCAATTTGGGTCAACTTGGGCAAGGCCAATTGGGTTTGGCTCAAGTGAGGCTTGTCATGTTTAATCATTGATTATGGATTGGTTTAGATCAATGGTTTCAATCAATTTGGCTCATAGTGATTTTGGCTTTTAGGTCTCATTTGGGTTAAGTGTTGACTTGGTCAAAGCTAAGTTTGACTTGGTTTGACCCAATTTGAGTGATTGATCATTCTAGGATGATTGTTGATCACAATGTGAGCTTAGGTGGCTTAGTTCAATCCAATTTGGGTTGGATTAGAACTTGGCTCAAAAGGGTCTTTAGGTTTGGGTCAAGTGAGCCTAAAGGGTGAATTAGCTTGATCAAGCTTGATTCAAGTTTGGTTGACCTCACATATGGACTTATGATGGAAATATAAATCCAATTGCAAGTGATTTGGAATCAAGTGAGTTTTGGTTCATTTGATAATTTCAAGTCAAAAGGATGAACATGGGTTTGACTTGGTTAGTTTGATTTTGGCTTGGTGATTATAGTTTATATTTATATTTGGGCATTTGATTAAAGGAGTGATTGTTTGAAGAGAAAATCAAGGTTTGGATTGATTTGAGAGAATGAATTGGCTAAATCCAAGAAATTGGCTTAAAGGATATAAATTAGGTTTGGATTTGATTTTTGAATTTATATTAATTTGATTGATTTTGGCCATTTGAATTTATATTTCACTTATATTTGTGAAGATAAATGAGAATATAAATGATCCATGAGAGAATCATGTGAATTAGTAGTGATTTGATTGTGAGTTTGGCTAAAGTAGGTCAAAAAGTTTGAAAAAGGGACTTTGATTTGGTTTGATTTATATTCATTTGATTTGGATGATTTAGATGCCAATTTCATTTATAGTTATGAATACAAATTATAGAATAAGTGATTTATAAAAAAATCACTTGGCTTTGGGTTGATTTGAAGGGTTTGGCTAAGCTTATGGATGTGATTCATAAGTCTTATGAAGGTTTTGGATTTGGAATTGATCATGGGTTTCAATCATCTGGAATTGGAGTTGGATTTAGAATTGATTTTAGATTTGAATAATTTGGGATTGGAATTGAATTTGGAGTTGATTTTGGATTTGAATCAATTTTGGATTGATTTGAGATTTGAGAAAATCAATTGAGGAGATTTGAGATTTGATTTTGATTGGTTTGAAGGAGTGTACATGGGATATTTGAGCTATATAGGTAAGTGGTTTGCCTTAAATCCTGCATAGCTAATCTATCTTCTAAGTCTCTAGGGTTAGGTTAAGTATTCACCTAATCATTAGAAGTGTCTCAAGACTGAGGAACTCTTAGCATTTAAAGGAGTCCAATGTCTAAGATGGAGAAGTTGAGAGTTCACTCCAAAAGTGAGGTTAACAAAGGCTGATAGTGTGTTGTGGCCCGACAAGGCATATATGGTGTTGAGAGATAATCAACAATGTTTGAGCATCAAACACTTAAAATGACCTACTCTAAAGTGTAGAAGGAATCAAGATCTTGTAATGCTCTACTTATGTCAAGACATAAGAGAGCAAGGAGGAATCCTAGGATTTAGTATGTGAGCCTTCCAGGAAAAGGTTTATTCACTAGGGATAGAGGTTGTGAAATATGGGATTAGAATTTGAATCCATTGGGATAAAGTGTGAACCTTCCTGGGAGCAGTTGGGTTGGATTGAATTGACTCCACTAGAGATTGGAAAGATTTGCATCTTTGAGGAGAGTTGATCGATTTGATTATTTAATTTGACTCCTAGGTGAGTTTGTTGGTTTTGTTTAGATTTTAAATTTTGAATTTTTAGATAAATCCTATCAGTTTGATGGACCCATGAGTAGAGCCATGCCTTGATACCAGTTACCAATCTAAGGGGTAGTCTACCAACATAGTAAGACTATCCAACTAAGGGGTTGCCTTTGGTGTGTGCAATCTAGGAAGAAAGTATAGCAGACTTACATCCTCCAAAGTAGGGATCAGTTGCTAGGGTGATCTGTTAGCGACACAACGAATCAAACTTGACCTTAGGCTAACTACTGAGTGAATGGCGCTAGGGGACTTAAATCAGCTCAAAAATAGTTAAAATTAATTTTATTTTAATTATATTTGATGGATCTCGGTTTTCATTGGGTACATTGAGTGACATGTTGGCCTTGGCTTTAGATTTGAATAAAGGAGTAGTACCAACCACATAGAAGACTATACAACCAAAGAGTTTCCATTTGATGGTAGTTGAAGAAAGCGCTTATTTTATCCTAAAGTGATCATTTTGATCTTTGGTGACATAATGAATCAACCCACATTTTGATGTACATTTACTTATCGCTCAAAGATAGTCAAAATTAATTTCAAATTATATTTGATGGATCTCTGGTTTATGAGTAAGGCCATGTTGATGGAAAAATTTATCGATCAAATAGTTTCTAAGATAACTATCAACCAAAGGAGCCTTTGATTTGCACCAATTGAAGAAAGCATGGGACTCATCTTCTAAACAAAAGACCATGGTGAGTCATTAACAATGACATGTCAGACCTAGGAATTAGTTTTGACATCAAATGTGTAGTACTTTCTTAGTGAAATGACCACTCAAGTTTATGGAAAAAATAGATTGAACTTGACTAGTGACTAAGAGTCTTGACAGGGGACTTATCTAACTCAAATAATAATTGCTATAGAGTTTTTTTTCTAAAGATTGGATGCCTACTTAGGAAAATGGGGGCTTGAATTCTAATCCATAAGCCAATTGTTTGTTTGTTTGTTTATTGTGGACCCATTGGTTTGAGATCACTGAGAAGGAACATTTTTCCATCTGATTTATTGGTCAAGGGAGAATATGCATCTGAACAAATTCTCCAACCATAGGGTGCTACTAGGAAAGGGGGCTGTCCAATCCAAGAACCAGTGAATGTCTAAATGGGGTGTAAAGGATGTAAGTAAAGTGCACGAGGGACCTCTAAGAGCTATAGGTATTTGGAACTCAAGAGAAAGCGTGGACTCATATCAGAGTGGTGTATCCATCGGTGACTCTGTGATAGCAAACATCAACCAACTAAGATGCCCATCAATTTGCTAATCACTGAAAGCATGGGACTCTATCCTCTTATGGAACTAATTGTGAGATAGTTCATCTTTGGCTCGTACTATCGACCTAGATAACTTAAATGCCAGGGGACTTATATCAACTCAAAAGTAGTCAGGAAAGGAGTGCTAAGGACTTATCTTAATCTTATCACCCTAAGTTTTGTAGTTTAAAAAGAAAGCGTGTGGATTACATCATCTCAAAAACATGTGATAGCTTAGACATAAGGCCAACCATGCTAACAAGGCACTCGTAATTTGGTCAAGTCGGAGAAAGACAGGACTCACATCTTAACAAAGATCACTAGTGGCCTTAGCTAGGTAATTAGTCGACCTAGAGCAGCTAATGAGTGAGTGCCAAAGGGGGCTTTCTCCCACATCAAAATAGCCCGAGATAAAAGATAAGTGTTTGTGTTTGTGTTTATGTTAAAGAAGGATAGGATTCCACCTGAGTTCTCTTGCACCAATCTTAAAATACACTTAAGAGTTGATGAAATGGCACCATAAATGATAGTTGTGATCCCACCGAGAAAGGATGCCGCTTGGGTTCTATTACACTTAACTTATCCATGCTAGTCAAAATAAGATGCCTCTTGGGTTCTCTTACACCTACTCTAGTAGCGCTGGGGAATCATGTTTAATTTATGTTCATGTGTGAAAGAAGGATATGATGCTCTTGGGTTCTCTTACACCTAAAACGTCATGACAATTACAAATAAAAAACAATGCTTTGAATGAAGAAAACATTTTGATGAATTGAAATGGAATTTTTGAAGATAATTATTTTGAAACATGATTTTATGGATATTATTTCTTCAAATATAGCCCATTGATTGGAAGCATCAGGTGTTCCCCTTTACAATTAATAAGTTGATAATATCCTCCTTGGTAGGCCTTCTCTATGATAAAAGGGCATTCCCAAGTGAGTTCAAACCTACCTCTCATCTTTTGATGGGCAACAATCGATCTTCTTAAAATTAAAACAAGCTCTCCTACTTGAAAATATCTAGGGTGCACTAGCTTGTTATGAGCTTGAATCATCTTGACTTAGTATAACTCGAGATTCTGGCATCCCCATAGGCATCTCTCTGCCAAACCTTCGAGCTCTTCTAACTGCAACTTAGCATTGCTTTTTTTAGTGATTTTACTTGCATTTATCCTTGATGAGTGAACTTAATGGTGTCTGGACCCATACACACTAAGGAGAATGGGGTAGATTGGGTTGAGTTCTATGGTGTGGTATGCCCACAAGGCTTCAACTAAACCATGCTCACTATCATTTGTTGTCATCGAGTCTCTTATTTATATGGATAGAGTTTTTTTATTGAATGTTTTTTGCCATTCACCCTAATAGTGGAGTATCTCCAATCTATACTATGTTTCTTGGCAAAGCTATTAATCTTGGTACTTTTGAATGCAGTACCATTATCAAATATAATTCATTGAGGCATCCCAAACCTATATACGATATGGTTCCTGAAAAACTGAAGCACCTGCTAAGTTGTGACCTCTCTGAGTGGGATTGCGTTCACCCACTTGGAAAAGTAGTTGGTGGCAGCTAGGATGAACCGATGATCCCTTGGAATGATCAATGACCCACTATGTCACCCCAACACTCAAATGGCCATGGGGCAATGTAGGCGAATTGGGTGGTTGGTAGATTACACCATGTATTTGAATGGCATCACTAGCTACATCCATGATCACATAATCATGAGTAGTTATCCTAGTCTCTTGATTTTTTCCTTCATCTTGACTGGATTGATGCGCTCGCATCAATGTACCTCATCACAATCATAGCTTTGTGTATAACATAACCACATTTGATCAAAAGACCTTGTACAGGTGCCATGAGAGCAAGAGAGCTCTTCATCGATGGGCTTATTTCTCTTGGTAGTTTTCCTTTAGTCAAGTAATCTATGAATGGTTGTCTCCAATCCCGCTCCTCTTCTTTCTTAGTAACGGTAACCTCTTCTTCAAGAGAGAGTCTCTTAGCAAGTTTAACATCAATAAGGGATATGACATGTCTATTTTGGACCTTTATTGGAATGGCCTCATCCTCTGGACATGCCAACTCCTTTGCGAGTTTGGCTAAAGCATCTGCCACTGTATTCTCTCCTTAAGGAATCTTGTAGATGGTGACCTTGAGTATTTGGGCAAACAGCTTTATGGTGCACCCATGGTAGCAATGAAGCTTAGGTTTTAGAATCTTATAGGACCCAACAATCTAGTTGATGACCAGATAAGAATTCTCGTAGATGTTGATGCTTTTGACATATTAAGCTAACTAGACCAAAATCAAAGTTCTCACTTCATTGTTGGTGCATGGATTGGAGAGATAGTATGAGAATCTCATTACATCACTTTGAGTTAAAAGATGATTCTTGCATTTCTAGAAGAGTCATTCTTCTCCTTTTTTGAAAGGAAGCCACATGACCAAAATACATCTCCCAACGGTGAATGTTAGTGTCCCCTAAGTTCATGCTTTGTTCATTGGAGGGTCATTCTGAATAAGATGGGGTATCTTTAAGAAATCTCAATGTCTTTCCCAAGAGAGAATAATGATCACTGAAATAATCATGAAATTAACGTAATCATCGATAATTGTGTCATGAGATACTATAGTGGATTGGTTCTTGAAATCAAGTTTACCTTATGTGAGAGCATATAATGCAGTAGCTTTTGGCATGCGAAGATGAGAGCTGCGCAATGTTTCTCAATAGGTGGGTAGTTTGCTTCAACAGGGATCAGATAATGATTGAGGTAGTAGAGAGCATTCTTCTTCCCTTTGTCATTGGTTTGGGACAACAAAGCACCAAGGGAGTCATCCAATGTAGCAGTGTAAAGGATAAGTGGCTTGAGATAGAAGCTGGCGGCTTCCATCTTTGTTGTCATAATTTATTTCATTCATCATCCCCTTTTGGAAGAGGATAAATGAACATAAATATAACACCTTATTGGGATACTATATTATCTAGATATTCTTATTATGATAGAACGATAGTGAGGAGAGATTTCTCTTGAAAGATAGAAGTCAACCCTATAGACTAATCACCCAATAGACTCAAGGACTATGGGTCTTAATATACTAGAGATTCTTTACTTTACATGGAAAAAAAAGGGTTTATTTTAAAACTAGATTCTTAAGTTCTACAGGCAAGCCATAGTTATACATAGAATGAGATTCTTAGAAACTATATTAAGGTAAATGATGTTTCCAAAAATTTGAAATGTGACTAATAATTGATTGATATTTTTGAAAATCAGTGGGATCGATCTGAAGATGAAGTTCTTATAAGCTAAATAAAATAAGTAGGGATGCTTGGGATCTAGGTAATGTAAGCACCAAACTATCCTATGGTGGGTTTTATATTTTCAAAAATTGAATTGATTTGTTTGAGTTGAATTTTTTTATTAAAGTTGGCCCACAATCTATGATACAAAGTCTTGAAATGCCTGAGGATTTATGCTCATTCACAAAGAGAAGTAGCAATAACCTAAATCTAGGGAGATTTGGTGGCAAAAAATGACTAAATCTGAAAATGGTATTTGGTTTACTATAAGAGAATAAACCACCATTGGACTTACAATCACCTAGGGTGGTTTCAACTAACTCCTCTGATTTTAAAATATGTAGGCAAGTCATATACTTTTGCAAGATAAATTTATTATTATTTTATTTAGAGAGAGAGAGAATCCTTAAACACACTCAAAGAGAGATCATGTAAATGAATTAATGAAATCTAATGCAAATTTTGTTATATTTTATTTTCATTTTGGACAATCAATTTTACATAGCTTTAATTCATATACCTAATGCATGAGAAAGATTAGGCAAATTAAAATAAACATGATTAAAACCTAATTAGCGGAATAAAACGTTTTGAAAAAATTTTAAAATAATTATATGTGTGATATTCATTGAAAATTTTTTTTTTTTTAAAAGGAATTTATACATATCAATTCTTATATATTTACATATCACCATCTTGTAAAATTTTTTTTTTTTAAATTTTTTTTTGAATTTACATACATATCACACAGATAAATATTTTTTTTTATTTAAGGGAATTTACATATCACCAATTCTTATGTATTTATATCTAACATCTAAGTTAGATATTTATCTAATATTTTCTATGCTTAAAGATACATTTCATTTTAAAAGTGAATAAAGTGGTATTTTGATGTGATATTAAAGATTAGTGTTATATATGTAAAAATTAAAATTTATGTGTTAAATATATAAATACATAAGAATTGTTATATTTATATAAATCCACTCAAAAAAAATACAAATTTTATAATTTTGTTGAGAGACCTCAACTTTAATTTATCTTTTTTTTTAATAAATATCTAAATTTTATATTTAAAATATATTTATTTTTATTTACATAAAAAGATATATCTATTAAAATTTAATAATCTTTTTATATGCAAAATTGAAGTTTAGTTATTATATATGTAAATACATAAGAATTGTGGTATATATATAAATAAAAATACTAATTTTTAATTTTACTTAGGCCAAGATATGTTTAAAATATATAATAAATTTATAATAAAAAAAATTAATTTCATATTTACATAAAAAAATTTATACATATATATTATACATTGAAGCTAAATTTATACAAATGAGAACCTAAATTTATATAATTTAGAAGCTAAATTTTATTATAAATTTATTATACATTTTAACGTATCATTTAATAGAGAACTTCATTCTTATGTTTTTTTACATATTTAAATTTAAAATTTCATATTTACATAAATATTATAAATTTTTTAATTTTATATAAAAGATTATTAAATTGTAATAAAATTGATCTTTTATGTATATAAAAATAAATATATTTAAATATAAAATTTAGATATTTATTAAGAAAAGATAAATTAAAGTTGAGGTCTCTCAGCAATTATAAAATTGTATTTTTTTTGAGTGGATTTATATAAATACCACACAATTCTTATGTATTTATATATTTAACACATAAATTTTAATTTTTACATATATAACATTCTAATCTTTAATATCACATCAAAAATACCACTTTATTCACTTTTAAAAATAAAATGTATCTTTTTAAGCATAGAAAAATATTATATAAGTAAATATCTAACTTTAGATGTTAGATATGTAAATACATAAGAATTGTGTGATATGTATGTAAATTCCTTTTAAATAAAAAAATATTTTATGCTGTGTGATATGTGTAAATTCCCCTTTAAAAAAAATTTAGGCCAAAAAAAATTTTACGCTCTGATGATAGATATGTAAATATATAAGAATTATGTGTGATATGAAATTCCCCTTTAAAAAAAAATTATTTCATCCATTGGCAGTTGATAGCGGCATCTTTTGAAAATTTTCAAAATATCTTATTCTAATTAAGGTTTTAATCATGCTTAGTTTAAAAATTTTGCCATTAGATTATAGGACAAAATTAGCAAGGTTAGGAGGTGTGTTTCCACCATGGCTCTCAAAGGTCAAACCAAGTTTTCTAGCAAAGGTGGAAGTCCTCCAATCAAGAGTGAAACAATATGTTTTTTATGTATGATGTGAGAAAAGTAATATAACATCCAGTTAAGGGGTTATTAATTCTTTTATCTTGATTTATAACCTAGGCTCTTAGGTAAGGTTATGAGTTATTTTATTTTTAGTTTTCAGTTATTTTGATTTGATAGAAAATTTATTTTTCCTAAGAGCTTAATCGTCATCCAGTCCATACATCAAAGCAAGGAAGAAACTAGGAAAGCATGCCAACTTAATGCACAAGTTAAATTAACATCAATCAATTCATAAAACTAGCTCAAAAGAATAAGAGGCCATTTGTGATCGGGCTCCATCGCACAAACCTAAAAATAAATTGGGTAGCCGAGCTCTACCCTTATACATCCCAAATTATAAATGAATATATTATAATCAAGAAGGAATTCATTATTTTGAGGGTCTTAATTCTTCATTTATTCTTTCTTCTTTCTTCATTCTTCTTTCTTCTTTCTTCTTTTGGTTGGTTGGAATGTGGTTTCTCCAAAGGCTTCACATGGTACATAAGACATAGTCTTATAACCAATGTTCATCATAATCCCCATAACAATCATTCCAAAATCCTAATTACAAAATTACATGAAAATGGGAAAAAGGAAATCCAATTAAAACCTGCAAAATAGAGATTAGCTAAATAAATCATACAATCCCAAGCATGTATATATAAATTGGACTTAGCACCCCACATATGGGTAACCAAGTCCACCTGGCCTAATTTGGATTATGCTTAGGGGTTTAAGCACCTGCACAGCAAAAGCATTTATATTTTTATTATGATGCCCATTAACCACAATCCTCTGTAGAAGATAATAATTAGACTAAGATCATCCTACCACTCAGTCTACGCACATACACCCTAACATCCACACTAAAATATTACATCACAAAAAATAACAAACATCAAACCATGCACCGCACTAACCTAAAGCTAGAAATGGTGACTTAGCCTAATGTGTGTGCCATTTAAGATTTGTGTGGTATGCTTACCTAGGCTTTAAGGTTGAAGTTTTCTAAGAGTGAAAATGTTCAACTTAGAGGGTGGTTTCTTTTAAGCGATTTAGTTGATTTGGTTGATTTTATTTTGTGATTTGATTATGTTTGAATGAACCTACAATTAATTACTAAGTGTTGTAAAGAGAGAAAAAGAGAAGAGAACTTCTCTTTCCTCCCTACCTTAAGTAATTTCTAAGATAGATTCACATTTAATTTTTGTCTAGTGAATATTTTATTATGTATTTTAATTAATCCTAAGTTTAGATTTTTCTCTAAACAAATCTATTCAAAAAGAAAGGTATTTTAAGATTAAGTAAAGTGAAATATTATCACAAAACACACAACACTTTATTTCTGTCCCAACATGTGTAACATGTATATGGATGAATCCTAAGCATACTATACATGCAAATAAAATTGTTTAGCACACCCTAATGATGAATGATAAGGGAGTTACTTAAGAAAATTTGGATGCTTCACGATGCATGATTTTGTTAAGTATAAAAGAGTGATTCTTTTATCCATTTTTCATATGCACATTTACAAGTATAAAAGACATAAGTGAGTACGACACCATTGTTATCACCAAGGGTGTAAGGTAAAAAACCTACTTAGGGCTACTTAAAGCCTCGCAACCCCGGGGTTGTTCAGACTAATATACCACTTTTCTTAAATACATGTGCATGTACAAAAAATGTATGGAAAGAGAATCATGCAAAAGTTTATGTATGTTTATTTGATTTGTTTATGCAATTTACATATAACATAATGAATAAATATATTCTATACACTTTGAAAATCCTATTCAAAACTATGCTAAGAGAAGAGAAGGAAACTCACACAATGCACATCTTTATATTTATACTCACATGCAATCTTATAAACAACTATAAGTAGCATATCTTTCAGTTATAATATTTGGTTTATAAGTTTTGAAAATAATTTTGAATTTAATAGTGATAATAGTCATTCATATTCTACTTTAGCCAAAACATGCAATTTGACATAAAGGAACCATTTCATTTTTAATTTGATCTTTAAAATACGTGAATGCATGATTTTCATATGAAATACACATTTAGCATGTCAGGAAAGAACTAAAGTGATGAAAGTATGTAAATTCATTCACCCTAATTAATTCCTAAAGATAATGTTATGAGATAGGATTATTTAAGGTAAATTAAATTTATTTGAGAGCTATTTTTTTAGTTTTGTTTGAGTTTGATTTGAATTTAAGAAATGTGAGGAGGTTTGCTGGTCCTAACCCATTTCCCACATATGTATCATATTTTAGTTTAATTTTAGAATCATTAAATTGATTTTATATTTTTGGTTAGGCTAAGGTGTACATTAAGTTCATTAATTACCTCTTAACAACACAACTTTAACATATTTATCAAATAATTATGAGCCAATGTATGACATAAAATCACACAAGGAATTTAAATCAGTAATGCTCCTAGGAAACAAAGGGCCTAATGCAATTGGCTCATAATTAGTGATTAATTGAGCTAAAGGGTTTAATTTAAATACTTTCATAACCCTTCCCACACATGTGGGTTGGATTTTGATTTCCTTAAGCAACCTAGGTTATTGATCACCTAAGCACCTACCCAAAATGAATTGATTAAGTTATGGAATGTTTTAATTTTGAAAAGTTTGATTAATTAAGTCATTTAATTAAGTGATTAAAATATTTAATTAATTTGCACTTTAATTAGATTTTTATCCAAATGAAATAAACTTAGGGGAAAAGATTTGGGAAAGAATTCTTAATCTCATTCCCTAAGTCCATTCACTGTTCAAAGGTAATTACCAAACTTAATTAATTAATTTATCACTATTTAAAAGGTTAATTAATCATTTAATTGATTAAGAGGATATTAGGAATGAAAATTCCCTTAACCAAACCAAATTAATAACAAAATTAGGAGGTAGAGTCATCCCACTAAATACACATGAGAAGTTTAAAATTAATCAGTGGGATATAGAGTAATTCTTTCGATCATTTCAAATAAATAAATTATTTTCAATCTTAAATATTCAATGATTAATAATTATTAAAACTATTATTACTAATCTTGATTTACATGGACTACTAACGTGGTGCGTGCTTTCCACATAGCGTGACGGGATTGGTTATTTAAGTTGTCACATCCAAATGCGTCCGTGGCGGCTTATCTTGCTTTCTCGATCGTCAAGTGAGATCAGGGCGGTTGAGATTGAGCCCACAATTTCTAAAGTGATTAATCACAGATTCTAAGTAGCTTGATCATGGTCGTCCATCCAAAATGCGTGAATGGATGGTCCATGATCCATCACTGAGCTCGCCTATGGGAGAAGGCCACCGTCCACTCCTTAGGGAAAGATCTGAGCTCGGATTGAACTCAAACTCAACCCACACCATCATCATATAAGGGGGAAGGCATTCAACAACCAATTTTACTCGAGATTAAAATTCTCTTCACAAAGGACCAAACACTCCCTATTATAGGTTCGCTTTGAAGGCATACCTTGCCGGAGGCTATCACCAGCGCTCCTAGCCATTGAGGTAGCTTCATCTAGTGGAGATGAAGCCCTGTTAAAAGTTTCAAGCCTTGGGATGAAGTGTATATTCTTATGGACCAAGCTCCTCTTCAAATGTTCATAGCCTTGGTCTAGCTCCCACTTGCCTTGCCTTTGAAGCTTGGAGGAAGGTTTGGATGAGTTCGATTTGGTTCCCTCAGAGTGCTTGTAAGAGGAATTAGATTGATATTTTGTATTGGATGAGTATGAAATTGCTTTAGCCTCCCCTATTTTTGGTTTGAAGGAATTATAAAATGGAGAATGCCAAGTGTTTGGGGATTGCTTGAGGGAGCTTGGGGAGCTTTCCTTAGGCTTTCTCGGTCAATCAAGTATGAGTCTTCGTGATTCAAGTGAAATTAGGGGGATTATATCTCTTGCTAGGTGGATCAGGCGGTCGAGCTTAGAGATGCCATTTTGATCTAATCCACCTCATTCAATGGGTTATTTTGGATGTTTGAACTTGCACATGGTTCATTTTTTATAGAGCGGGGTAGTGGATAAGTGCCATGTGCTGATTTTGGGTGGAGGAGTGATTTCCATATGCTTGAAATGAAGGAAGTGGTTGATTTTGGCCTTAGGTTGGGTTTGGCTAACCTAAACTTATTGAGTCATGTGCACCATGCTCACTAGTATCCAATTGGTCCACTAAGAGAGTGGCAAGTGGCTATGAAGAGGATTTGCCCAAATTCTAAGTGAATTTGGCCAGGAATTACCCTTTGACCTTGGGGTAAAATGGTCAATTGGCTTGGATTTCAGTTTGAGTATGTTTGGTATGATTGCAAAATGGGTTGGGCCAAGTTTCAATGAATTTGGAGTTGATTTGGCTCATGTCGACCCATTTAGGGAAAAATGGGTCAACTTGGGTCAAGTTGAACAATTGGTCAAATTGGGTCAAACCAAGGGTTGGATCAAGTTCATATGACCATTTTAAATGTTTTGGCATCATTGGTTTGGTTCAATTTTATTTATATTTATATTTGGTTCATTTGTTTTCATTTAGGTCAAATGGGTCAAGTTCACCAATTTGACCAATCTGACCTATTTGTGTTAAGTCATGGGTTGGTTTAGGTTTCATTGGTCATATGAAATGTATTTGTATCTTTGTTTCCAATCAATTTTGGTTTAATTTGATTTTTGGCTCAATTTGACCTTTTAGGTCAAGATGGGTTCAAGGTCAATTGGCTAGTTAGTTGGCCAATTGAGGCTTTGGTCAAGTTCAACAAGTGATTTGGAATGAACTTGACCCATTGGTTTCAATCAATTTGGCTTAGATCAAATTTCAACATATTTTAACTTTTTAGGTCAAGTTGGTTCAACTTGGGTCAAGTGGCCAATTGGGCTAGGTTAGGCTCAAATAATGACTTGGCCAAGTTCAAACATTGATCATGACTGAGTTTTGACCAATGGTTTCACTCAATTTAGCCTATGGTGGATTTTGGCTAGTTTAGGTTTCATTTGGCTAAGTGTTGACTTGGTCAACCCTTAGGTTTGACTTAGTTTGACCCAATATGAGTGATTGATCATCTCATTATTATTGTTGCTCACAATGTAAGGTTTAATTGGGCTTAGTTCAATCCAATTTGGTTAGGATTAGAATTTGGCTCATAAGGGGTACTTTTGGTCGCTTTGGGTCAAGTGAGCCTAAGTGGGTCAAATGGTTTGGTCAAAGCTTGATTTGAGTTTGATTAAACTCACATATGGACTTATGATTGAGATATAAATCCATTTGCAAGTGATTTGAAGTCAAATAGATTTTGATTCATTTGATAATTTTAAGTTCAAGGGGTGAACATGAGTTTGATTTGGGTTTGAGTTTTGAATTTAGTTTTGGTTTGATGATTGAAATTTGTGCTTATATTTGAATTCATGATTGAAGGATTGATGGAATCATGAAGAAATATCAAGGGTTTGGCTTGATTTGAATTTGATTTGGCTAAGTTCAAGAATTTGACTTGAAAGGCTTAGGTTGGATTTTGGTTGAATTTGGATTTGAGTTTTAAATTTAGTTTTGGTTTGATGATTGAAGTTTATGTTTATATTTGGATTCATGATTGAAGGATTGATTGAATCATGAAGAGAAATCAAGGGTTTGGCTTGATTTGAAATTGATTCGGCTAAGTTCAAGATTTTGACTTGAAAGACTTATGTTGAATTTTGGTTGAATTTGGATTTGATTTTTGAATTTAGTTTTGGTTATTTGAATTTATATTTCATTTATATTTATGAATATAAATGAGAATATAAATAGGTTATGAGAAAATTTCTTGAATTTGGATTGATCTGGATTTGATTTAGGCTAAGTCCATAGGATAGAATCAAAGTGACTTGGGAAAGATTTTTAGGATTATGATTTCAATCATAAGCTTCAATCATTTGGAATTGATTTAAGTTTGAGAAAATCAATTAAGTTGAAATTGATTTAAGTCTTAATGTTGATTTGACTTGGAGTTTGACTTGAAGGAAGGAGGTGAGGATGAGTTCAAGCAATAGGGTAGAAAAAATTTCCTAACACCCCTATGGCATGACCTATTCCTATGGCTAACTCTTCTAAGTCTCTAAGGCTAGGTTGAGTGTTCACCTAATCACTAGAAGTGTCTTAAGACTAAGAAAACTCTTAGTGTCTAAGGAAAGTCCTATGTTTAAGATGGAGGGGCTGAGAGCTCATCCTAAAAATGAGGTCAACAATTATTTGATGTCTTCAAAAGCATGTTGGCACTTGTCATCCCACTTGAACTTAGCGTCCTTTTTGACAAGTGCTGAAAATAGCTTGCATCTCCCCGTTAGATTGGAGATAAAGCGCCCTTAGATCAACTTAACTATCCTTGGAGCGATGTTGAGTTGACTTTAAGGGGTGTCATTTAAAATTTGATCTTTTAGATATCTCAATTAGTGTTGGACAACAAACCCACTTCCCTCTACTATGAATGTACACTTAGGGGTTCATTTTGAGATTGAATTATCTTAATTGTTGAAAACTACTCTGTCAAAGAGATGATCTCCTTTTCTTTTTTGATAACTAGATGGTTTAGCATTTTACTTGATGATGAATGAGTTCATTGAAAATGAGTCATGGGTAAGTAATGACATTTTAAAGGCCGAAGGGCATGACCTTATAACTATATATTTTGATCGGGGTTTGAAAAGCAATATTCCTCTCATCCTCGGGAGCCATCTTAATTTGGTTGTAGCTAGATGACCCATCCATGAAGAAGAACATTGCATGAGACGAGGCAATGTTCACCATTAACTATGTTATAGGAAGTGGAAATTCATCCTTAGGACATGCCTTATTTAAGTCCCTAAAATCGATGCACATGCAAATTTGGCCATCCTTCTTCTTAATTGGGATGACACTGGCTAACTAAGCAGAGTATTTTTCTTCCTTGATAAAGCCAGCATTGATCAGTTTCTTGACTTCAAAAATGACCTGTTGTTCAATTTCTAATTGCATGCATTTAGGAGCTTGCTTGATAGGGCTAGCATTAGGGTTTATTACTAGTTTATGTACTTCTACGTTAGGAGATAATCCAGGCATCCCTTCATAGCTCTATGCAAAGTAGTCCTTAAACTCATTCGATAGCCTAAGCCACTAGTTTCTTCTTCATTCAACAGAGAACTGATATAACTGGGGCATGGATCATTTTTTATCCCGAAGTTAATTTCTTTGAGCTTGTTGATGGTTGAATAAATTTCTTCTTTAAATTCTGGAGGTGCATCTTTGATTTGAAGATCATCAGGATCATCTGAAGTTTTTAAACACACCTTCTTATAAGAGTTAGTGTGGTTTGAGAAGATCTTATCATTCAATGATTGTGACAACTAAAATAATCATCATTTGGACCCACTATAACAAATTTTAGTCACAGTATTGTGCCTTTGTTGTCCATAGCTTCTCAAAATACTCGACTATGCTTGGACCATGTGTAAGGAATCAAACCTTTCTTTGCAAGATTACGAACACAAGATGAATACAAATCAAAAGGTAATTTTATTAAATCTTTATATGAATCATCCTCAAGTTCTACATCTACTTCTTGACTTGAGGATGATGGTCCCAATAGGAATCTCTTTAGCTTGACATCCATGGAAGATCTAGGGGCTTCATTAACTACCAAACCCTTAATTTTTTGAGAAGAAAGTGGGGTTAGAGCTAAGGTTCCCAACTTTGCTTGGAGGTCTAGTCTTAGCTTTGTCTGCTGAGTGTCACCTCCATGAGACCTATTGAGGGGTTGTGCTAATCACATGAGACTCATCATCTAAGCTAGATTCTAAGTATATGTGAATGTACTCCTCAGAACATAGCCCCATTGGTCCACTGTGGGGTCTTCCATTTGACGCTCATCTACCTCAACCTCTACATGGTGAAGGTTGAGTCATCCTATTTCTAAAGGTAACACTAAGGAGCTTAAAGCCCTCTCACCTTGTTCATTGAATCTTCTCAACATCATCTGATCTCCTTGGAGTTTAGAGATCTCAATCCTCAAATGGGCAAGGGTTTTACTCTAATGTTTACTTTGCAAGATCAACCAACACCCTAGAAAGTTTGAATCTGCCCATATCAACTGTGATGTAGAGGGGGAAGTTGTGCTCTATATTCCCCACATGAAGGTTTTATCAGTGAATGTGACTCCTTAAGCTTCTCTTGAATAATGTGCCTCCTCTCCAATAGCGGTCAGTTGAGCTAAGCATATTTTTAGATCAAGAAGGGCCTTGGTTAATGATTTCCTCATCTTTGAATAAGATAAGGGCATCATATATACTTAACTTAGCTGACAACTTTCTTAGGTGAGTGAGGACATTATAATCAACTTTGGGCTGATCCTCCATAAGCATATCCATGGGTGGAGCATCCTGTGGAGGGATTGTTTGCTTGCTGATACTAATGACATGCTTTCCTTTATCTTGAGGTGCAACCCTAAGAGGTAGAACCTTGCCACTACGGAGGTTAACTTCGGTGATCTCTTTAGGTTAGTGGAAGATTATACATTTCGTCGAATGCAACTTCTCATAGACCCTCATAGATGATAAGTTTGTCTTAAGAGGTGAACCCATATTATTCAGAAAAAGAAAGTCCATCTCTGAATCAAAAGGAGGATGATCGGATTTGTTATAATTATTAAGACTTGGAGAGTTTTTTAAAGGAGTAAAATCAGATAACCCATCATAAGTGGCACATATGTAATTTAAACTAGCTTTCTTCCTTGATTTCTTAGATTTAAAAGGAGGTACATGATAGAAATCTAGTAAAGTTAAGTCAAGGAGAAGCCCTCATCTCATACAAGATGTCTTAGAAGAAGAACTATGAAGTGAATTTAGTTACAAATGGTATGTAGGCTAGACTCATTGATGGTTATTTTATCCTGAAGTATATCTTGATGAGCTACTACTTTCCTAAGTTGTCTTTGGCAACTTGTAAACCTTCCTGATATTGAAGTTGACCTGCACGAAGGAAAGTTTTTAATTTTATAAATAATCTTTTTAGGGGTTTTAAGAATATCCAACCTTCTTTATTTTGAGATCACATGTATCCTAGGATTAAAGGATTGGATGGTTATTCTACTAGCTAATCCTTAAATATAAAGCAATCTTTCAAAACATAGTCTAGCATGCGGTGGTAGGGACAAAAGTTAAGATCATTACTCACATTCCTTTGGAGGCTCATAAAATGGTTTCTTTAAGAGGTTATTAAAGATTTTCCTAGCTACCTCCCTCTTAAATGAATAAGGTTAGTTTAATTTATTCAAAAGAGTAGGTGGATGATAAAATGTATGTATACCACTATGATATATAGAAATGCGAAGAAGGCATGGAGGATCTTGTGGTGCATAAGATGTGGCGATGGTAAAAGGTGGTGAATTTTGAGCTTCGAGGTCTTTATGGTATTTTACTTTGTTGGATGTTGATGGGGTTGGGACACCACGTAGATCCAAAGATGTACTTATTAGGGCGATCGGGTATGATATTGAGGAATGATGTACTATCTCAAGAGACAAAAGTCACTATCCTACAATGGACCTAATCACCTGATAAGAACTCCTAAGGACAATGGGTCCTCAAATATACCAGAGATCTTTTCCTTACTTTATAAGGAAAAGTAAAGTAGGGTTTATTTTCAACCGGGTTCGTTAAGCTCTCTATGGAGGCAAGCCCCCACAGTTAATTACATCCTAAGGAACGAGATTCCTTAAGAATACTCTTGATTAAGATAAATGATCATTGTTCCAAATATTTTAAAGATAAGACTATCAATCAGTTGGTTATTTTTAGAAAATCAAGTGGGATTGAGTAAGAGGAGAGAGTTATTATCAAAATCAAAGGGAGATGAGTAGGAGATGCTCATGATACTATGAAACCTAGTGAGCATCTCAAACTATGCTATAATTGGGCTTTATATTTTTGAAATTGAAGAGAATTATGTATTTGGGTTGAATTTTTATTAGAAATCTAGGGCTTACAATTCCGCAATAGAAGATTATTGAAATTCCTAATAAGTGAGGACTTATGCTTGTAGCCCATAAAGGAAAAAAATAACACCAGACCTAAAATCTAAGGAGCTTTGGCGAGGGCCAGAGCATGACCTAAATCTAAGGTGAAAATGGGTATATGGTTTACCTCCATAAGATAGAGTAAACCACCCGACTGTTGGGCTTACAACTGCTTAGGAGTGGCCACCAACTAACTCCTCCTATGATTTTAAATACATGTAGGAAAGGTCTTATACTTTGTAAGATGGCTAGGCTATTGTTTATTTAGAAAGAGACTAAGTCCTTAGACTCACTCCCTAAGAGACTAGATCATGAAGGTCATGTATAATGACCTAATCTAATGTAAATTTTGTTAAGTTTTATTTTTAATTTTGGATATTTTTATTTGTGAGATTTCATATACTAATAATGCATGAAGGGTTATTATGGGCCAAAATCAAAAGAAGGAGTGTGTTTCCACTATGGCTCTCAAAGGTCAAGCCATTTTCTCTAGCAAAGGTGAAAGCCCTCCATTAGCAAAAGTGAAGCAATATAATTTATGCATGATATGAGACATACAACATTTAGCTAAGGGGTTGCTAAATCTTTTATTATCTTGATTTATGTCTTAGGCTTTCAGTGAGGTTATGAGTTGTTTAATTTAACTTTCAGTTGATTAATTGGATAGAAAATTTATTTTTCCCAAGCCTAATATCAGGCCATTCAACCATCAAATAATTAAGAAACTAGAAAATTATTCCATCCTAATTACGCAATCATAAACATAACATTAATTAATTTATAAAATTAGCACAAAATAATAAAAGGCCGATGTGGTCGGGTTCCACCACACAACTCAAAAAAGTGAAAATGGGTAGTCGAGCTCTACCCTTATACAATCTAGATTTCAAATGAATAATTACAATTACGAAGTGGTAAGTGTTATGGGGGTCTTCATTCTTCATCCTCCATCCTTCACTCCTTGTAATTTATTTCTTAATTTTTTAATGGTTTCATTTCTTTACTTCTTTTGGTTTAACTTGGGATGTGATTTGCTCCAGGACTTCACATGGTATAAAAGACATAGTTTTATGATCAATGTTCTCCTTAATCCCTATAACACTTGTTCCAAATCTTAATTACAAAATTTACATCAAAATGGGAAAAGTAAATCTAACTAAACTTGCAAAACAAAGGTTAGCTAAACATACTACACAACCAAAGCAGTTATAGAAATAATTTGGACTTAGCACCCACACATGGGTAACAAGCCACATCTGATTTGGATGCTTAGGGGTATAAACAGCACCGCATAGAAAAGCATTTATATTTTTATTATGCTTAACCACAATCCCTTACATAAGACATGATTAGGCTAAGATTTCCCTATCATCAATCTACACACACTAACATCCAGGTCTAAAATATTACATCACAAAATAAAATTAGGTATAAAAAATGCACCTTTAACCTAACATAGAGCTAGAAATTATGACTTAGCCTAATGTGTGTGCCATTTAAGGCTTGTGTGGCTTTTCCTAGCTAGAATTTAGGGCTGGAATTTTCTAAGTGTTAGAAGTTTAATTTATATGGTGGTTCCAATTTAAGTAATTTAGTTAATTTATCAATTTTAGTTGATGATTCGATTTGGTTTAATTGAACCTATACTTAGTGACTAAATATTGTGAAGAGAAGAAAAAGAGAGGAAAGCCCTTTTTCATCCCTACCTTAAAGCAATTTTAAGGTAGATTCATTAATCAATTTCCTTTGGTGAATAATTTATTATGTATTTTTAATTAATCCTAAGTTTGGATTTACTCTTAATAATTCTATTCAATAAGAAAGGCATCTTAGGATTAGTTGGGGTGGATTACTATCACATAACACACAACCATTCATTTCTTTCTACTATGTATACCATGCATATGAATAATCCTAAGCATAACTATACATGCAATACAAATCTTAGCACACTTTGATGATGAATTTAAAGAGATGTGGTTTGAAAATTTGGATATTCCATGAATGCATGTCTTTGTTATGTAGAAAAGAAGAACTCTTTTATCCATTAGCTAAATGCACATCCACATGTATATAAGTTTTAAGTTAGTATGACGCCATTGTTTTCTACACTAGGGGAGTAAGGTACAAGACCTACTTAGAGCTACTTAAAGCCTCGCAACTTCGGGATGTCCAGACTGATATACCACTTTTCTTAGATACATATAGATGTACAAAAAAAAAACCAAATGGATGAAGAATCATGCAAGAGATTTATGTTTAATTTGATTATAAGATTTACATGTGTAGTATGAAGGTGTTTCCCAAGTCTTAAGATAGAGTTGCACATGAATGGATTTAGGCAAGTGTTATGTTCTTTTCCAATGAACTATACACTTATAAATCCTATGTAAATCCATGTTAAGAAGGAAGAGAACTTCATAATACACATCTTATGCTATAATCACATGCAAAACTTATAAATTTTATAACTAGCATCACTTCATTTATAATTCTTTGATTTATAAGTTTTGAAAATATTTTTTTGGTTTAATAGTGATAATAGCCACTCATATTTACTTTAGCACATGCAATTTGACATAAAGGAAACATTTTATTTAATTAATTTTTTTAAAGAAATGAATGCATGATTTCATATGGCAACAATATTTAGCATGATTGGAAAGAAATAAAGGGATGTAAGCATGACTTCATTCACCTAATTAATTCTAAGGACAATCATAAAAATAAGATCATTTAAAATGAATCAAAATTCTTTAAGGAGGTTTTATTTTTGAATTTGATTTGACTTAGGAAATGTGAAAAAAGTTTGCTAATCCCCTTTCCCCATGTGTGAATTGGTTTGGTTTAATTTAGAATAATTAGTTGATTTTATATTTTGATTAGGTTAAGGTATGTTAAATGAATTATTTACTTCTTATCACCTTAAGTTAATTAACTAATTAATAAAAAAGCCAACATATGATATGAAACCACATGAAAATTTAAATTTGTAAAGTTCTAAGAAATGAAAGGGGCCTAATGCAATTGGCTTTATAATTAAAAATTAATTAAACTTAAGAGATCTCCTAAGTACTTTATAATTTTCTCACACATGAGCTAATCATAATTTCATTATCTCTCACCTTGGGTTGTGAACACCCAAGGAGCTACCAAGATCAATTAAAGGTTATTTAGGTTGGGTGATTTGATTTTTAATTTTGATTTCATTAGGTCATTAATGAATTGATTAAATGATTTAATTATGCTTTATTTTAAATGATAAGATTAACTTAGGGGTAAGCATCAAGGGCAAAGACTCAATCCTAATCACTAAATCATTCAATCATTCCACTAGGTTCTAATTCCCTCATTTTGAAGATCTAATAACTTGATTAATCAACTAATCATTCCAATAACCCATTAATTACTTTAATTTTTAAAGTGAGGAAATAAATTAGGAAAATGTCCCCAATCATATTCTTAGGTGAATTAATAGGATAATTATGTTCAAATGATTAATCAAGCTAGTTCATCCCACTTATAATTAATTTGATTGAGAAAGTGATTAAGGCTTACTCAAATGATTTCTCTAATTAAGCAATCAATAAAATCCTAGAAAAATAAGGGAGGCATAGGTCATCCCCCTAAACATCTGCAGAAAATTTAGGATTAATTGAGTATTTAATTAAAGTGTAATTAAGCTAATTAGATTTTTAATAAAACCCTAAGTAAGCTAAAATCACTATTCAAAATTAGTTAATAATTTTTTATTCTCCTAAAATCTTTAAAATGAAGCTTATATTTTTTGGATTTTTATAATTAGTTATGAATTTAGAAAGTTTTAGCATTAAAATGGATTAATTATAATTAACCCTAATCCCGTCAGACATGGATGATGCGGTGCGCTTTCATGGCATGATGGGATAGGTTTGTTATCACATCCATTGTCGGTGGCAATGGGGCTTACTCTCTAGATTGTTTGATCAGATCGGGGAGGAGATCAATCTATTTAGGAATAAATCAGAGTGGATCTAGCATATCTAATCATAGCTGTCCATTCCAATCACACAGAACATATGGCATGTGATTCTTCACCTTCATAAGCGACGAGAGACGAACATCGTTCGTCTCTCCCCATTCAATTCGAGCTCACCCGAGCTCAAATTGGGATCAAAATGATCCCACACCTTTGGAAGGAGAGGGATGCACATCCAACGGTCAAGATTTGATGGGGTGATAATTTCCTTCAAAAAGGACCAACCATATTTTCTAACTGGTTTTGAGCAATTACCTCAGAGGAGGCTATCACGGTGCTTGTGGAGGTAGCTTCTAGTAGATAAAGCCCTATTGAATTGGATCTTGATTTGAAGTGGATGGCTCGGTTGACCAAGCTCCCTTCAATGGATTGGCTTTGATCAAGTGATGCTTCCGTGGCTTGAGACTTGGAAATGACTTGATTGAGCTCATAGTCCAGATGGTGTGTAAGGTTAATTTGATTTTTATGGAGAATTGAGTGAGTTGGATTTTTAATTCACCTCCCGTATTTCGGCTTTGAGCAAAACTGAGAATGGGAAATGAGGAGCTTGTGAATGGCTTACAAAGGCTTGGAGAAGCTTCAACTCAACCTCCTTAGCTCCGTGGAAATGAATGCTTGTAGTTTGAGTGTGAATGAGGGGGAGTATATCTCCCCCCTTCTTGGATCAGATGGTGATGGGTTTTTTTTGCTATTTTTGATTAATGGCAAGAATTGGAAGCATGGTTTAAGCTACAAAACACCCTACATGGGTCATTTTGAGTAGTGGAGGTAAGGATAGTGGGTGCCCATGTGCTAGGTAAGTGCATTTGGAGTTCCAAGTGTTAAATTTCTATTGGGGAGGTCAGTTTCACCTTTGCTTGGGTCGTGGCCAACCCAAGCTCATTGGGTCATGTTCACCACCTCCCATGGTGCCCATGTGGACCAATGGAAGGATGTCAAGTGGCCTTGAGAGAGAAATGACTAAATTCTAAGTGAATTTGGTCATAGGATACCCTTTGACCTAAGGGAAAAAGGGTCATTTGGTCATGGTTTTAATTTGGATAGATTTGAAATGATTCAAAAATGGGTTGGGCCAAATTTCAAGTGATTTGGAGTTCATTTTATTTGATTTGGTTCAATTTGACCCATTTAGGTCAAATTGGGTCAATTGTTAGGTTGATTGATTGGTCAAATTAGGTCATGGATTAGGTCAAGTTCAAATGATCATTTGGAGCCTATGGGTCATTGGTTTGGTTCAATTTGATTTAGATTTGGTTTTGGTTCATTTTGGTTCATTTGGGTCAAATGGGTCAAGTTGACCAATTTGACCCATTTGACCCATTTGGGTTAGGTCATGGGTTGGTTTAGGCTTGGTTGATCATTTGAAATGTATTACAACTTTGGTTTCAATCAATTTTGATTTGGTTTGATTTCAAGTTGATTTGACCTTTTAGGTCAAGTTGGGTTCATGATCAATTGGGCTAGGTTGGGTCTAATTGGTCAATTGAACTTTGGTCAAGTTCAACAATCAATTTAGAATGAATTTAATCCATTGGTTGCAATCAATTTGGCTTAGATCAAGATTTGACCCATTTTGGCTTTTTTGTCAATTTGGGTCAACTTAAGCCAAGTGACCAATTAGGCTTGGTTTGGCTCAATTGATGGCTTGATTATGTTCAATGATTTATTATAGATTGGTTTAAATTAATGGTTTCAATCAATTTAGCTTATAGAGGTTTAGGTTTCATTTGGGCTAAGTGTTGACTTAATCAAAGGCTAGGTTTGACTTGGTTTGATCCAATTTGAGTGATTGATCATCCTAGGATGATTGTTGCTCACAATGTGAGGCTTAGATGGGCTTAGTTCAATCCAATTTGGCTTGGATTAGAATTTAGTTCAAAAAGGTCCTTTAGGTCACTTTGGGTCAAGTGAGCCTAAATGGGTCAAATGGCTGCTTGATTCAAGCTTGGCTGAACTCACATATGGACTTATGATGGAAATATAAATCCAATTGCAAGTGATTTGGAGTCAAAATGAGTTTTGGCTCATTTAATAATTTCAAGTCAAAATGATGAACATGGGTTTGACTTGGGTTAATTTGATTTTGGTTTGGTGATTATAGTTTATGTTTATATTTGGGCATGTGATTGAAGGAATGATTGTTTGAAGACAAAATCCAAGGGTTTGGATTGATTTGAGAATGGTTTGGCTAAGTTCAAGGATTTGACTTGAAAGAGTAAAAGTTGGATTTTGGTATAATTTTGGCTTTAGTTTTGGTTATTTGAATTCTTATTTCATTTATATTTATGAATATAAATGAAGATATAAATGAGTTATGAGAAAATCATTTGAGTTTGGAGTGAATTTGATTTAGGCTAAGTCTATAAGATGAAATCAAAGGGCTTAAGAAAGATTTTGGGATTTGACTTCAATCATGGTTTTCAATCACTTGATTTGGAATTGATTAATGATTTAGATTTTGGAATTTGAATTTGAATTTGGATTTGAGAAATTCAATTGAGTTGGAATTGATTTGTGATTTGAGAAAATCAATTGAATTGGAATTGATTTAAGACTTGATTTGGATTGATTTGAATGAGGGAGGCAAGGACTAGGTTCAAACTATAGGGTAGGCAAGTCCTCCAAAATCCCTAAGGCACAACCTATTCCTATGGCTAACTCTTCTAAGTCTCTAGGGTTAGGTTAAGTGTTCACCTAATCACTAGAAGTGTCTTAAGACTAGAACTTATGTGTGAGAGGAGTCCCATGTCTAAGATAGAAGTTGAGAGCTCACTCCAAAAGTGAGGTCAACAACGTGCCAATAGGTGTGGTGTGATTGAAAGGCACAGCATGCGGTGTTGAGAGATGATCAACAACGTTCGAACGATTACAAGCACTAATAGAAATTATATACTTCTAAACCTGAGGTGTAGAAGGAATCAAAATCTTGTTACAATGTAACTCTACTTATACGAAAGATATATGAGAGTGAAGGAGGAATCCACTAGAGATTGAGTATGTGAGCCTTCCACTAGGAAAAAAGGCTCAAGTTATCCACTGGGGATAAGAGGTTATGAAATCTACTAGGAGATTACAATTTGGAATCCACTGGGGATAGAAGTGTGAACCCTCCACTAAGGGAGTATGTTCGAGTTAGACTGAATTGATTCCACTATGAAAATTGGAAAGATTTGCATCTCACTGAGGAGAGGCTTATTGATTTGATTATTTAATTTGGCTCCACTGGGGAGAGGTTGGTTCATTTTGTTTCAAATTTTAAATTTTGAATTTTGAGATGGACTCTGTCAGTTTACGATGGACGCACTGAGTAGGGGACATGTCAGCCTTGGCCTACTTCAGGTTTTACCAATCCAAAGGGGGTAATTTACCTGCCATTTGGTAAGATTATCCAACCAAAAGAGTTGCCTATCAGTGTGCAGTGACTGTACTATGAAGAAAGCATAGTAGACTTACATCCTCCAAAGCAGAGATCTGTCGCTGGGGTGATCTGTAGGTGACACCATGAATCGAACCTAAACCTATGAATCTTTGCTAGGGGACTTAAATCAGCTCAAAGATAATCAAAATTAACTTCATTTTAATTGAATTGCATTTTTTTTAATTTTATTTATTTTACTTTGATGAACCCCCTCAGTTTGTGATGGATCCACTAAGAAGGGGCTAATATCAGCCTGAACTTATCTTAGACTTATTAATCTAAAGGGATAGTCTATCGACCATGGGGTAGAACTTAACTAACCAGAGGGGTGCCTTTCAGTTTGCAATGGTCAAGTTAGGAAGAAAGTGCAGAGACTCACATCTTCCACTACAAAAGACCACTGGGGTGACATATTAGCAAGATAATATGTCAACCCGACTTATGGCTACCTATCCATTTGCGACAGTCATGCTAGAAAGAATGCATAATAGACTTATATCTTTCAGAGCAAAATGACTATTGGGGAAACCTGTTTGTGATAAAATAGATTAAACCTGACCTAAGGGTGACTACTGAGAGAGTGCTGACTTGGGGACTTATCTCAACTCAAGAGTAGTCAGGCAATTCCTATAAGGAGTTTTGCTGACACTACCCTAAAGATAGGATGCCTACTTGGAAAAGGGGTTGCTGGGGGCTTGAATTCCTAGTCCATAAGGGAATAAATTTGTTTGTTTGATTATTTATCATGGGCCATGTCATTTTGCGAGGGATCATAGTGAGAAGGAGCTTATATCAACCTATAAATATCTCAGATTTACTGAACCAAGGGAGAATGTGTGCATTTGCTGAACAAATTTTTTAACAATAGGGGTGGCTATAAGGAAAGGGGGACTGTCCAATCCAATAGTAGCCCAGGTAGTGTCTAAATGGGGCTGCAAAGGACGTAATCCAAGTAGAATGCCCATAGGGAAGGGGCCGTTAAGGGCTTTATCCAAACCCTTGAAGAAGATAATGTCTATAGGTATTCGGTGGCCAACTCAAGAAGAAAGCGCGGGGACTCAAATATGCCAAGAGTGGTGTATCCACCGGGTGAGTCCTCACACATAAGCGTCAACATCAACCTAATGTTGTCATTTGACAATCAGAAGTAAGCATCAGGGACACACATCCTCCTATAGCGAAACTGATTACTGGGATAGTCTGTCTTTAGCTTGATAAGTGCTATCCGACCTAGGGCGACTACTAAGTGAATGCCACTAGGGGACTTAAATCAGCACAAAAGTAGTCAAGAGGATAGGAGCCACTAGGGCGACTTATCCCAAATCTCAAATATACACAACCTAGCCAATGTATGATGGCTAGTTCAAGAAGAAAGCGTGTAAGCATACATCCTCTTAAACAAAGTCATCATGAGGTAGTTTACTGGTTGCGTAGTGAGGTCTACCAAACTAATAAGGCACTCATTGGTTTGCAATGATCAAGTCAGGAAGAAAGCACAGTGACTCACATCCGCCAAACAAGTGACCATTAGGGTGACATACTAGCAAGGTAGCATGTCAGCCCGACCTAGAGCAACTAATGAGTGAGTGCCACAGGGGGATTGCTCCCACATCAAAATAGCCCAAAATGAAAGATATGTGTTTATTTTTATGTTTGTATTAGAGGGAATAGGATGTCGCTCGGGTTCTCTTATACCTACCCTAAACATGTAGAAATGTAACTCCACCAAGAAAGAATGCCGCTTGGGTTCTCTTACAACTAATTTAGCTATGCTAGTCAAAATAGGATGCCTCTTGGGCTCTCTCACACCTATTCTAGCAGCGCTAGGGAATCATGTTTAATTTGTGTTCGTGTTATGAAAGAAGGATAAGATGCCTCTTGGGTTCTTATACACCAACCCTAAACATGTCGTGGCAGATTTGCAAACAAGCAAACAATGCTTCAAATGAAGAGAATATTTTGATTAATTGGATTAGAATTTTTGAAGATAATTATTTTCAAACATGATTTTATGGGTAGTATTTCTTCAAATAGAGTCTATTGTTGGAAGTATCGGGTGTTCCCCTTTACAATTAATAAGTTGATAAGATCATCCTTGGTAGGCCTTCTCTATGACAAAAGGGTCTTCCCCTCAAACTTGCCTCCCATATTTTGACGGGCAACAATTGATCTCCTTAAAACTAAAATAAGCTCTCCTACTTGAAAAGCTCTCAGGAGGACCAGCTTGTTGTGAGCTTGAATCATCTTGGCTTTATACAACTCGAGGTTCTAGCATGCTTGTAGGTGTTTTTCCTGCAAACCTTCGAGCTCTTCTAACCGCAACTTGGCGTTCTACTCTGTAGTGATTTTACCCATTGTTATCCTTATTGATGGAGCTAAACTTCTAATGGTAGAACGACTTGAACCCACTAAGGAGAATGGGGTAGATTGAGTTGTAGTTTGTGTGGTCGGTATGCCTGTGGCTTCAACTACTGCATGCCACTTGCATATCGTCAAGTGTTTTCTTTAGTATCTGGATGAGAATTTTATTGAATGCTTATGTTTGGCCATTTGCTCTGGAATAGTAGATAGTGGAGTATCTCTAATCTATACTCTGTCTCCTAGCAAATATGTTGATCTTGGTGCTTATGAATGCAGTACCATTATCAAATATAATTCGTCGAGGCACCCCGAACTTATATATGATATGGTTCCTAAAAAAATGGAGCACATGCTGAGTTATCACCTCTCTAAGTGGGATCTCTCTACCCACTTGGAAAAGTAGTCGGTAACAGCTAGAATGAACTAGTGGCCCTTGGAAGAAGGAGGACCAATCGAACCCACTATGTCAGTACCCCAACACTCGAATGACCATGAGGCCAATATAGGGTGTAGAATGTTGGGTGGTTGATGTAAGACCATCGTGTACTAACATTGGCATCTCTTAGCTACATCCATGCGTCTATAATCATCAAAGGGTAGTATCTAGTATCTTGATCTTGGCTTTCATCTTGACCGGATTGATGCTCTGCATGAAATGTACCTGGTCACAATCTTACGGCGTGTTTGTCCAAGTAACCACATTTGATCAAAAGACTATCTCAATAAGTGCCATCCATGAGAGCATAGGAGAGAGCTCTCTACTTCATCTAATGGGCTTATCATTTCTTTTGAGGTAGTTTCCCTGTATTCAAGTAATCTATGAATGGTTGCCTCCAATCCAGCTCCTTGCCTTTCTTGGCAACTGCAACCTCCCATTAAAGAGAGTCTCTCAATGAGTTTAGCATTAATAAAAGATAAGACTTATCTATTTTGGACCCTTATTAGAATGGACTCATCTTCCGGACATGCCAACACCTTGGCCAGTTCGGTTGAAGCATCTACTACTGTGTTCTCTCCTCCAAGAAACTTGTAGATGGTGACCTCAGGGATTTGGGCCAATAGCTTCATGGTGTACTCATGATAATGATGAAGATTAGGTTTTAGAATATTATAGGACCCAACAATATGGTTGATGACCAGCTGTGAATCCCCATAGATGTTGATACATTTGACACACATTGTAATAGCTAACTCCAGGTCGGCAATCAAAGTCTTATACTCAGCTTCGTTGTTAGTGGATGGATTGGAGAGATAGTTTGAGAATCTCATCACATCACAATTTAGATTTAGAAGAATGACTCCTACCCCTACCTTTTCTGCAAGAGTAGATCGTGGTTCTTCTCCTTTATGAAAGGAAGCTGCACCATCAAAATATATCTCCCAGTGGTGAATGTCAGCCTCCCCTAAGTTTATGATTTGTTCATCAGGAAGGTCATCACTAAGCGGGGAATTAGCAGGATGTGGGTGTGCTGCTAAGAAATATGCTAGTGCATATCCTTTCACTGCATGGAAGAGTATGAATGTAATGTTGAACTACGAGAGAATCATGGACCAATGTGCCAACTGTCAGGATAAAGTCGGCCATGTCATGAGATACTACAGTGTGGATTGATTCTTGAAATCAAGTCCACCTTATGAGAGAGCATGTAATGTCATAGCTATTAGACTCCAAAGATTAAAGCTAGGAAATGCTTCTTAATGGGTGAGTACTTTGCTTCAGCTAGGATTAGATGATGACTGAGGTAGTAGAGAGCATTCTCCTTCCCTTTGCCATTGGTTTGGGCCAACAAAGTGCTAAGGGACTCATCCAATGCAGTTGTGTAGAGGATCAAAGGCTTGCTCGAGATAAGGGCTTCTAGAACTGTCGGCTTCACGAAATATTATTTGATGTCTTCAAAATCATGCGGGTACATTTCATCTCACTTGAACTTAGCATCCTTTTTGACAAGCGCTGAAAATGGCTTGCATCTCCCCGATAGATTGGAGATAAAGCACCTTAAATATGCCAACCACACATGGAAATATCTGAGTTGAATTAGACTTTTAGTGGGTGGCATTCCTAAGATAGCTTTGAACTTTTATGGTCTATTTCTATTCCTCAGTGTTGGACAAAAAACCCAAGGAACTTTCCTGAAGCTACTTTGAATGCAGACTTCAGGGGGTTCATATTGAGATTAAATTGTATTAACCATTTGAAAACTACTCTCAAGTCAAAAAGATGGTCTTCCTTTTCTTTACTTTTGACTACTAGATCATCAACATAGCATTCAACTTGATGATAAATGAGTTCATTGGAGATTTGAGTCATGGCCCGCTGGTATGTAGCAGACATTTTTTAAGGCCAAAGGCATGACCTTATAATAGATTGATCGTTCGGTGCATCTTTCATCCTCGGGAGCCATCTTGATTTGGTTGTAGTCAGATGACCCATCCATAAAGGAGAATACTGCATGAGATGAGAAAATTTCCACCATTAATTGTATTATAGGAAGTGGAAATTCATTCTTAGGACATACCTTATTTAAGTCCCTAGTATTGACGCATATGCGAATTTGGCCATTCTTCTTCTTAACGGGGATGACACTGCCTAACCAGGTAGGGTATTTTTCATCCCACAAAACCAAACATCGATCGGTTCTTGACCTAAATGACCTATTGATTTCTAATCGCATACATTTACGAGTTTGCTTGATAGGGTTAGCATTAAAGTCTATTGCTAGTTTATGGATTGTTACGTCAGGAGATAATCTGGGCATCTCTTCATAGCTCCATGCAAAGCATTCCTTAAACTTAGTCAATAGCCTAACTAAGTCATTGGTTTCTTTTTCATTCAATAGAAAACTGATGTATGTGGACATGGATCTTCCTCTTTCCCAAGGTTGATTTTTTTGAGCTTGTCAATGGTTGAGTTGATTCCTTCTTCAAATTTTGGAGGTGCATCTTTGATTTGAAGGTCATCTATGTCATCTGAAGTTTCAAACACACTTCCTCATAGGAGTTAGTGTGGTTTGAAAAGATCACATCAGATTCCAGATGATTGATGACATCTAAGCAATAATCATCGTCGTCGACTGGACCCACCATAATGAATCCTAACCCTATTCTTGATTGTGCATTTCTGCCTTTGTTGTCCCACAGCTTCTCGAAGTACTTCAGCATGTGCCTGGACCATGTATAAGAAATTAAACCTTTCTTTGCAAGATTATGAACACAAGGCGAGTACCAATCAAAAGGCAACTTTATTAAATCTTTGTATGAATTATTGATGTAGAACATCAAGAGGAACCAAAAATTAGAGCCCAAGGTCCATTTACAAGATCTCCTGCAAGAAAATTCAAAGAAAGAAGCAGCCCATTAGCCTTTAAGGCCCATTTCATGATTTCATCTTTTTTTGGAGTTAATAATGAACGCAAGGGCTAAGACTCTCTTGAATAAAACCCTTTCTTAATAATTTCTCAACTTGTCTCTTAATCTCATATGCTGGTAGGGTTCATCCTATAATGAGGAAGATTAGGAAGTTGAGAACCAGAGAACTCAATAGCATGTTGAATGTCTCTAGAGGAGGTAGCTCATGAAGCTCATCAGGTGCAATATCATTAAAATCAGAAAGAAGAGAAGAGACCACATCAGGTATGTGAGACTCATTAGACAGTATGACTTCTTTATATGTAATATGTGAAGAAGAAATGGATCGAAAATTCATTTCAGAAGCTCCAAAACCTATTATTTCTATCTTTGGGGTCAAAGGAGGAAGAGTAGATGTTTTAAAGTAAGGATCAGAAATGATAGTATTAGGCATAATAGAAGGATTTTCTATGATAATTAATTGAAGTTTGACATTTTTCTTCAATAGAGGCTTAGGTTGCAAGTCAGAAGTTGTTTTGTGTGGTGTTATGGAGGGTATTTTTTCTACTCTTTATTGGTAAGAGTTTAATAGTCTTGTTATTATGTTTAAAAACATAAGTATTTTCCCTACCATAGTGAATAACATTCATATCATATAGCCAAGGTCGTCCTAAGAGAATAGGAGCAATGTCCATAGGGAGAACATCACGCCAAATTTTGTCCTCATAGCTTCCTATTTTAATAGGAACTAAACATTGATTGGTGATGGGAAGAGATGTATGATTTACCCAGCTAACATGAAATGGCTGGGGTGAGGTTGATTTTAGGTTGGCTCGAGTTAAGTGTGTTGAAATGACATTCATGGCACTCCCTCCATCTATAACTAACCTACATCTCTTTTCATTACACAAAACATACATGCTAAAAATGTTCTTTCTCCTCCAATCTTCTGCCTCATTTTTAATCACACTAAGACATCTCATCACATTAACATGAGTGTCATCATTTAATTCCAATTCTTCATCGATAATGGGGTGTCATCATAAACTTCTTCTAGATTGTCATCTATTGGATTTTCAACTTCTTCTAAAAATAAGATTTGAGCTTTACATTGATTTTGCATATGACCCTTTTATGACATTTAAAACATATTACTTCCCTAATGTTCTTAGAGCTCCCTTCAATTGTGAAGTTTTAGGCAAAGTGGTTGGGCCATTTGGATGGGTGTCTAACAATAGATCTATGAGAAATAAAGGTACTTGACTTTAATTTTAGAGAGCGATTTCTTTTGTTGTTCAACCAATAATGCATAATGAAATGCTTCCTCTAAAGATGTGGGTCAAATAATTCAACTTCATTTCTAATGTAAAGTCCAATAACAAATTTATTGGCTAATTGCCAATTATCATTATCAGTTCTAGAAATTAGATCTTCAAAAGTATTCAAGTATTCAGTTACAAAATAATTACCTTGTCTCAAAGTTAATAATTGACTATGTAGCTTCTTATCATGATGCCTAGGATAACTTTCATTTCTATCCAAGTTGGTTTGTCCTTCCTTAATCTTTTCTTTAATTTGTCCAATAAATTTTAGCATGTCCTATAATTTCATTTTAGCAAAAGTAACCTTGATAATCATCCATTTTATACCAATCAAAGAAGTCATCCATTTGAACTAACCAATCAAGAAATTTATATGTACACCATCGTAAGTTGGGGCTTCTACTTTAACTCTTGGATCATTAGAGTCTTCTATAGTCTTAAAATAATTTTCTCCCCATCCACCATTTCTAGCAATTGATTGTCTTCTAAGTGGTTGATTTTCTCTATGGTTTGGATATGAATCTTCTTCATCTTCCCTATTGGCATAGTTTGTATTGGAGGAGTTGGTACTCATTATTATTTTAGATGCTATAAGAGTTTGCATTTGTTCTTTAAGTTCTTGCATTTGATTCTTACTTTCTTCTAATATTTGTTGAGTTTTAATTCATTATCTTGGATCCTAAGATCTAAGCATCAACTAATCTAGTCAAATTTTCAACTTGATCTTGAGAGATAGATTTTGGTGCCATGAGATTTCTTTTTTTTTTTTAAAATGAAAAAAAAATATATATGAAAAACAATGAAAAAATGAAAAAAAAGTATAATAATGCAATCAAAGAAATTTTAGGCTAAGAGAACTTCCGGTGAGGAGGGGTACAAGACCACTTAAATCCCAAGCTCTCCTTAGACATTTAGGTCTTTTGACAAAGTTCATTTAGCTTCCAAAATCACCAAGTTTAACACATTTATATTATTATGCAAAAAAAATTATGCAATGAAAAATGCTCAAATTTATCAAACCTCTTTTTTTTTTTTTTTGAAAAAGTTATCATAAGTTAATCAAAAAACTTCTAAAATTAACCATAAACAATAAAGATAAAGTAAGTAATTAGATTTTGATTTTAATGGCTAGGTTATATTTTATTTTGGTGAAGAATTACCTCTAAGGTGCTCTCTTAATTTTTTCTTTTTTCTCTTTTTTTTTGGGGGCAAGTTCACACATTGGGAAATGGCTAAAAATATATGGAGCTTACTAATTGATGCACCATAAACTTGCAAACAATATATCCTTTCAAGCTACTAATATGTATTTAAACTATCATATAAAAGAAAATCAATTAACCTCACAAGTTCAAGAAAAACTCACAAGTTTGAAGACAAGTATTACTTGAGATGCTTTTTGTTGAAGCTAACTTTTATCCAAATGCTCCTTCCGCTTATCACACCAAATTTGATGGAGGTGGGCTTCTTTCTTTTGATGAGATTGAGAACGTGTATTGGGGGGAGAAGTAAGAAGATATGTTGGATAACTAGCTCCCACCAAGGATTGCCAAGGTTTGGCCACCAAGCTCTCAAACCACAAGAATAACTCAAAATTTTGCAATTGCCAAAAGTTCCCTTCATTCAAGTAAGAGGGGTATTTATAGCCATTACAAGCATATTTCAAAAGAAAAGAATTCAAAACATGGAGGGAAAAATGGGTGGACATTAATGTGAAGTAAATTGCCTCATTATTTTATGCCACCACACATGTCATGATTTTTATGTGGATTCAACCACCTCACATGTCATGCTTTGAATTTTAAATGCAAAATTTCAAACATGGAGTTTCTAGAAGAAAATTAAAATTACATAAATAAAGAAAAAGAAATCATGAAATGGGCCAGCTAATGGTAAGCTTCTTCTCTTGAATTTTCTTCTTGAGATCTTGTAAATGGACCTTGGGCTCTAATTTTTTGGTTCCTCTTGACATGAATGTGTGGACAGCAATAAAATTACTATCAAATATAGGTTTCTATTGATTAGATGATATGATTTAATCTTTTTTTTTTCAAAGATTGATCTAAAAGTGGATATCATCAAATTGATTAGATCGGAGAGTGGAAGATGACTTTAAGATGGACTTATGAATGGCTTGTCATTTTTGACTTTCAAATGCCAGCATTTATGAGAATAATGAATACTTTTTTAAATATATAAATTGGTGTAGATGATATTTTTTAGTGAAAATGAACATCTACACAAAATAGTATTTGTTTAGACAAGAAATTATATATTAATTTAAAAGTGTTTTTTCAAGCATCTTTTAGGCTTTATTATATCCACTACTAGACTTCGATCCTTCTAAAGTAAAAACAATCTTAGATTGGCCATCACCTAAAGTTTTCATGAGTTAGAAGCTTTGTGGTTTAGCCACTTTTATGAGATTTATTAAGAATTTTTACCATGTTGACCAATAATATACTAAAATTAGATAAATTTTTTGGACTTAATGCCAAAAGGCCTTAGAGCAAATTAAAGTTTTTTATCCTTCAATCCTTCTTTGATTTTCTAAAGCCTAGACATGTGATGCTTGAAATTGGATAGTGGAATTTTTCAAGAGAATCATCCTATTTCTTTGTGAAAAATTAAATGAAACAAACGATTTTAAGATGATAGAGTTTTATCAAATTCAATCCTTAAGGCATTCACTATCTCTTACATGAGAATTAATTATCATCATGCCAAAATTCATTAATACTCAAAATTAGTCATACATGAATGGGTTATCAAAATTTCTTTGTTCTAAAGCATAAGTGAGTTGAGAATAAACCAGCTTTATAATTCTAATGATTTCTCTAGAATTGAGAATCCCTTTGATTTAAAGATGATTATATTGTGTGCTGATTTTTACTTTTTATCTTGAACATCTAGATAAACCAATAACTTACAAGAGACATTCTTGATAATAATTTATATAAAAGAGACAATTATGCATTCTCATCTTCTTAGAATTTCTTATCACTTCATGTTTGTGTCATTTTGGAAAGGATAAGACCATATGTTTATTAGAAAATAGATTTTATTGGCCTTCATTACAGATGTTCAAAATTAGTGGCTCAATGTTTAATTTGTAAGCTAAAACTATCAAATAAAGGTCTGACAATACACTTAATTCTTATAGGCCTTGGGAAGACCTATCAATGGATTTTATTTTAGGATTACAGAATGATAGGACATGATAGTATTTTATTGTAGTGGATAGATTCTCAAAATGGCTCATTTTACCTTGTTCAATGATGCTTCATAAATTATTTTAAGGAAATAGTGTGACTCCATGGTCTCCACCATTCATAGGGATGTTAAGTTTGTCTCATATTTTGGAAAACATATAATTATTAGAACCAAATTAAAATTTTCTTTTTCACCCACAAACTGAATGGAAGTATCATAAAGGAAATGAGATGGTAGGTAAAAAACTTGAAATTGGGTTTACATTTTATAACCTAATTTATAATAAGTACATCTAACTAAAATCATTTGAGATAATCTAGTCAAAATGACGACTAATTGATGTTGCAAACATACCATCTCATGTATTTTGATCTCTTTGTTAAAGATTTTCAAAGCCTCCATGAAGATATAAGAAAGCAAATTACTATAAGTATGAAAATTGCTTCTAAGGCAAATCATAATGGTTCAAAGAATATAAAGAAGGTGATTATGTATTGATTCAAGGCTATCAAACCACTAGATATAAGAAATTACATGCAGTGATTTAGAATTCTCAAGAAAATTGGAACTAATGCTTATCACCTTGATTTGCTATGTTCATTCATCCCAATATTGAAGATATTCTATCATCTAAGGAACTAGAACCTCCATTGCTAACTTTAGCGAGATATAATCCTCTTTCCTCTGACTATATTATCCAGAGCAAAATTACTCAAGCTTAACATGGTTTTTCATTGGAAGAATAAGCCACCAATGGTTATGGTTGACTTTTGGAGAAGTTAGCCCCATTAGTGAAGATTTCTTAATTTCAACTTGTTCAATTGAGCCCAGAGTTGATAGAACATCAGAGGAACCAAAATTAGAGCCCAAGGTCCATTTACAAGATCTCAAGCTAAAGAAGAAAATTCAAGAAAGAAAAGCCATTAGCCTAAGGCCCATTTCATGATTTCATCTTTTTCTTATTTCTTTATGTAATTTTTAATTTTCTTCTAGAAACTCCATGTTTGAAATTTTGCATTTAAAAAATTCAAAGCATGACATGTGAGGTGGTTGAATCCACATAAAAAAATGCATGACATGTGGGTAGTTGGCATAAAATAATGAGGCAATTTAATGCTCATTAATGTCTTTTCCTCCATTTTTTGAATTCTTTTGAAATATGCTTGTAATGGCTAATAGCCTCTTGAATGAAAGGGAACTTTTGGCAATTGCAAAGTTATTCTTGTGGTTTGAGGTTTGGCCAAACCTTGAATGTGGTTATCAACATATCTTCTTACTTCTCCCCAATACACACGTTCTAATCTCATCAAAGAAAGATCATGATTCAAGTTCTACATCTTCTTGACTTGATGATCCCAGATCTCTTTGACATCCATGGAAGATCTAGAGCTTCCTATACTACTAAATCTCAACTTTTGAGAAAGTGGGATTAGAGCTAAGTTCCCAACTACCTAATGGTTTTACATAATCAATTTGAATCATACTTTGCGGGTCTTAGATCACTATCCTAGTGTCACCTCTAATGAAACCTCTTGTATCTAATCACATGAGACTCATCCTCACATTATGTGAATAATTGTAACTCTTGTGAACTAAACATGGCCCTGTTGGAACTAATCTTCTCCTCTGACTCCAGATCTTCCTTTTGCCTCACTTAGGAGGGTTGAGTTATCACCCATGGGTGAACATGGTGGACGTAACACGTGGCTCTCCCTTGTGTCCCTGCTCACTTTCTTTCTTCTTTTTCTTTTCCTTTTTTTCTTTTACTTTTGTATTTGAAATTCAGTTTGGAGAAAAGGTGTGATTTGAGGAAGATAGGTCACATCTTCATATATCTTGACCTCTCTAACCAAGAATAGCTTTTCATCTTTTGATTTAATCTCTTTTTTGAAACTTGATGCTGATGAAGGGATGGATCTTCTTCGTGTATCCAGCTACCGTAAGTAGTGAATGATATTCAATTCAATTATATAGAACTTCTTGGTCTTTCCATTTCCAAAGGCAATATTATGATCCTCTGCTATTCATTGAATCTCAACATCATTAAATCTTCAGTTTAGAGATGTCAATCTTCAAATAGAAAGGGTTTTCGAGCACATAAATGAATGCACCTGATCAACCAACACCTTAGAAAATGCATATTCATATCCACACGGATGTAGAGGGATGGTTTGCTCATCCCATGAAGGTCTTTGAATGTGAGTCAGCTTCTCTTGAATAATGTGCCTCCTCTCCAATAGGGATCAACTGAGCTAAGCGTATTTTTGGATCAAGAAGGGCCTTGATTAATGATTCCCTCATCTCTTTAGATAAGACAAGAACATCAAATATGTTTTGTTTAGCTGGCAAGTTTCTTAGGTGACCAAGGACATTATAATCAATTTTGGGTTGATCTTCCACAAGCATATCCATAGGTAGCATCCGGAGGCTTCTGCTTTGATTAGTACCAATGACTTGTTTTTTATCTTATCTTGAGGTGCGCCTAGAGATGAACTTACTATGAGGTTAACTTTGACCTAATTTAATAAAATATTCTACATTGCATACCTACTTTTCTATAGGACCCTCATGATGATTTTAAGTCTATCTCAAGAGGTAAACCCATATTATTTAGAAAGAAAGTCCATCTAATCGAAGAGGATGATCGATTTGTTATTATTATTAAAACTTGAAGAGTTTTCTAAAAGAGTATAATCAAAACCCCAGGTGGCATAGATGTAATTCAATTCACATTTATGATTTAAAGGAATTTTATAATAGAAATATAAAAACGGGGTGAATTTGATGCCCTCATCCATGATGCAAGATGTCTACTAGAAGAAGAACTAGCTTAAAATTAAATGTTGGCTAAATTAATGTGAATGGAGGTTGGATTCATTGATGGTTTACTTCTTCTATCAAAAGTATAACTTTTCTTTTGAACTCTCCCAAGTTGTTTGGCAACTTGACCTTCTTTGATGTTGAGGTTTGAGCGCCTCAGCACCTATAAGAATATTTCTTGATTTTAGAAATAATCTTTTAGAGGTTAGATAAAGAGATATCCCAACCTCTTTATTTTGAGAGGATCATATGTATCCCAAGGTTATCCAGAATTGTTTGTTCCATAGATTTTCTTAGGGATAACTATGGTGCTGACTTGTATCTATGCTCAAGCTCCTTAAATATAAAGCAATCCTCCAAAATATGGCTATGCTTAGGGGAAAAATTTAGGATCATTACTCTTGGGTTCCTCAGCTCACTTAAATTTTCTTTAAGAGGTTCTTTAAGATTTTTTTGACTACCTCCCTCTTAAATGAATAAGGTTTGTTTAATTTATCCAAAAGAGTAGGTATATGGTAGCTACCTAGGGGAGGGTATGTATACTGCTGCTAAGAGTATGGATGCGGAGGAGATTTGTGGCTGATGGTGGTTTGGTGGTAAGGAGGTGAAAGTGAAGCTATTGAGCTTGAGGTCCCTCATACTAATCTCAGGTTCAATCTGGTGCTACGCCTTTAACTTCTTTGTAAGCTTTCTGCGATTTTGGATGGATCTTGAAAAGGCAACTGGCTCTCCTTGTATTTAGATGCCTTAATTAGCTTCTTAAATATCTTAATGGTGAAACCTTTTAGCATGAAGGTGACCAGGCCATGAATATTTTTAATAGAATTTTCATTAGCATGTTGTTCAGATAGCTGTGGTCACATTTCATGCTTAAATTGTGCCATCTAAGAATATAATCAATAAAGAACTCATTTTTGTTGTGCTAGATTGCCCATTACCCTTTCTTTAGCTCCAAACTGTTAACAAAGAGTTGCTCCAACTCAATCAAAGTCTTCACTGAATCATTAGGGAGTTCAGTTTACTAATCAAAATCTATGCCTGCTAAACTGCTGACAAAGAGATGAAACAATAGTGCATCACTACCACCAGTGTTGTAACAGTTGGCCCTAAAGTGCACTATATGTTGGCGAGGGTTCCCGCTGCCATCAAAGCTTTTAAAAGAAGAAGGCACAAAACCCTTAGAATATTGGATATCATCAATTCACTTAGGCTCACTTCAGGCGATGAACCACCTTGGGCTTGCGCTAGTGCTTCTTTAACTTATTGTTCAACCATGAGTTTTATATCTTTTTTCTTGTATGGAAGTAATGTCCACTACCTATAAAAAGTCTTTTCCTTCTGAGGTGAACTCTTGGGATGATCCAGACATGCAACAACAGTGAGTCTCCATAATGGTAGGATGCATTGCTGGAGCTTGATTCTAAAGTGCTAGAACTGACCCTAGCTAATATTCAAGTCTCTTTCCGATCCTATCAATCTGCACATTCTTTTGCTTGAGCTGTTGAAGGAGGTGTTGGGTCGAATAGGTTGTATCATCCTGTTCAGCCGCAACACCTTCCGAACTCTAGTGATCCCGAAGGAGGGAGCCTTTAGTATCAACCATATGTACCTCTACTGAGTCTTCCAACAAATCATCTTTGTTGGGGTCAAAGTTAACCTTCTCCTCTTCGAGGTTAGACCAATCATGCCCTAGAAATTCTTTCTTTTCAGTGAGATATTGTGCAATGATATCATCTAAGGAGCGGTCTAACTTTGTAAGGACAAATGCTCGAGGCTGACCAGTAGTGGGATCATGCTCATGAATGAAGATACATCTGACCTCCTCACTCGTGCTAACCACACTCCTTTGGAGGATACATGCTCATGGCTATCAACCACATGGGTATGCGCTGGGATCTAGATGGGATACAAATGTCTCCTTCTCCTCCTCTTGTATTGTCCTCACTTTGGGTGAGCTTTCAACTTCTCCATCTTAGATATAGGACTCCTCTTAGACATTAAGAGTTCCTTAGTCTTAAGACACTTCTAGTGATTAGGTGAACACTTAACCTAATTTTAGAGATTTAGAAGAGTTATCCATAAGAATAGGTCATGCCTTAGGGGTGTTAGGAAAACTTCCCTAACCAAATCCTTAATCTCTTCTTTCTAGTCAAACTTTAAATTCAAATCAACTTCAAATCCAAAAATCTCTCTTAGCCATTTTGATTTCATCTTATGGACTTAGCTCAAACCAATTTCAAACCAAATATTAAATCAATTCCAACTTAATTGATTTTCTCAAACCTTAAATCAATTCTAATGGATTTTCTCAAATCATGAATCAATTCCAAATGATTGAAACCCCTGATTGAATTCCAAATCTAAAGTCCTTCCAAAATCACTTTGATTTTATTTTATGGACTTAGCTCAAACCAATTCCAACCCAAATCTTAAATTAATTCTAACTTAATTGATTTTCTAAAACCTTAAATCAATTCCAATGCATTTTTTCAAATCATGAATCAATTCCAAATGATTGAAACCCATGATTGAATTCCAAATCTAAAATCCTTCCTAAATCACTTTGATTTCATCTTATGGACTTAGCCAAATCTAACTCAAATCAATCCAAACCCTTGGATTTTCTTCATGATTCAATCAGTCCTTCAATCATGAATCTAAATATAAACATAAACTTCAATCTTCAAACCAAAACTAAATTCAAAGCTCAAACCCAAATCAAACCCATGTCCATCGTTTGAACTTGAAATTGTCAAATGAATCAAAGCCCATTTGACTCCAAATCACTTGCAATTAGATTTATATTTCAATCATAAGTCCATATGTGAGTTCAACCAAACTTGAATCAAGCCTTGATCAAATCAATTGACCCATTTAGACTCACTTGACCCAAAGTTTGTTAAATGGAAATCTTTCTTTTCAAAATCAACAAAACAAATCCATCTTTGCTAAATCTTATCTAAATTTGTTAAATAGAAATCTCTCTTTCAAAATCAACAAAACACAAAATTTTTAAAACCCTTTTAAAACTTCATTCTAGCATACCATATTTGCTAAAGTGAAGTCTCCACTTTCAAAACAAATCCAAAACAAAATTTGAAACTTGCTTTTGAAACTTCATTTTTAGCATACCATTTTTGCTAAAGTGATGTCTACATTTTCAACCAAAATCCAAAATAAAAGAAACACATTAGGATTTCCTTAGCATATCCAAATTTTCTAAGGATCCTATTTTTCAAAATCAAAATCCAAAACAAAAGAAACACATTAGGATTTCCTTAGCATACTAAAATTTGCTAAGGATCCTATTTTTCAAAATGAAAATCTCTAAAAAAAAAAATAAAAGAAGCACGTTAGGATTTTCTTAGCATACTCAAATTTGTTAAGAGTCCTATTTTCAAATAATTTTAAAAACAAAATACACTTAGATTCCTCATTTAGCATACCCAAATTTGCTAAATGAGAACTTCATTTTTCAAATCACAAATAATTCACAAAATAAAGCAAATAAAGAAAAAAAGAAGAAATTGTTTTCAAACACCTCACTTAACATACCCAAATTTGCTAAGTGAGTAGATTCCAAAATCTCAAATCAAAATCAAATTGACCCTTTACTTTAACATACCCAAATTTGTTAAATAAAGGGTCCTCAAAATCAAAAATCAAAATTTAAATATGAACCTATGGAAGCATCTCTTCAAAAATATTTGAACCCATTTTCAACATACCCAAATTTGTTGAAAGTGGATTTTACTCAAAATTCTTCTTTCCAATCTCAAAATCTATTCTAAATCATTTGAGCAACTTAACACTTTCAAGATGTTGAGTATGGGTTCAAATTCTAAATTCAAATTCAAAATCAAGAATCGATTCAAGTTTATTTTCAACATTGCGACTTTCTTTCATCCGTTTAGTTGATTCAGTTTAGTTGATAGCAATGGTTGCACAACAATATGTGTTTACCTTACCCCATGGGATGGATATGGCCTAGATGGGCCACCTTCCTTGACTATGACCTCATCACTTTGGACAAGGTTTTAAGGCCATTACATGTGAGGCACTCCCCTCACATTGGGATGAGTGGGCAGGCAGGCGCCATGACATGATTTTCCCTCGATGAAGAGGAAGGCGTGGCGGTTCGCCGGCGGTGTTAGTGGCATTGCATGTGTGCCTTGCTGGTTAGGGCACCCACTCACTAGCACCTTCCAAGGGAAAGGCTCCCCAATCCAGATTGTCTCCCTGCTTTTGAGGTTGGGTCTAGCTCTTACTCTCACCCACAAGACCCGGGAGGAAAGAATCGCATGATAAGCGGTACCACATCATCACTAGGAGATGGAGGCGGCTACCGGTCATTATTGAGGAGTTTCCCACTTTGGTTTCCCCGTTGGTTACAACGAACCCATTCCATCCTCTCTCTGGGTCTGACAGAGAGGATGCCGGAGGATCTTTTTCACCTCCACCGGTTGTTCAACCACCATCGTGAGTAGGAGGGAGATGCACCTCCATTCAGTTATCGAGGTTGGCGAGCTACGATGATCAGTGGGGCTCAATTTGATTTTAGATATGTTATCCCCCGTAGTGTGGGGAAGCATCTTAGGCAAGAGAGAGCCGGGGAGGCCCATACCTCAGTTCATATCACCAGTCGGGAGAGGTAGAGGTTTAGTCAGCAGTCAGCAGCCTCTACACTCATTAATTTTCTTGATTAGCATGCTACCCATCGATCATCGACTATTCTACATGGAATTCCCATGAGGAGAGCTCTAGAGAGAGTTAGTGGTGTCCACCACTCTCCCCCATCCCCATCTCTCCATGTTACATCTCCAATTCCAGGCCATGAAGGCACATGGGGAGAGGACCCATTGGTGATCACTTGGTTAGAGATCCCATCCATCCACCCTCTGTGAGGCGAGTTCTCTGACCTTGACCTAGTAGTGGTGAAGAATGGTGACCTCAAGCATAGTGGTCATCACCACCACCACCCCATAGGACATGGAGATGATTTACAGTTCTAGGGGAAAGGTGACAATTGGTTTTATGATAGAGCCTCCCAGAGTGTCACCTGATCGGTGAGCATATTTCTTCGGTGGTATAGCCCTCAGTTGATTCTTGAGCGGGAGGTTTTGGTGCCTCACGATACAATAGTGATCCCACCATGACCAAGTCATTTGTGCTTGGTTAGATCATTCTCTAGATGATATAGTAGCCATTATATGGAGAAGAAAGAGATCTAGGATATGGAGTGCGATGAGGAGAAGGTTAGCTTTGATCCCAATGAAGATGATTTGTTGGGAGACTTGAGGGTTTGCATGGTAGATAGGATCTCCTTAGAGAGCGACTATGGAAGGTGTTGAGGCAAGCGATGACACACCCTACCCCAGCATAGATAAAGCAAAAGATGAAAAAATAGATGGGATGAAGAGGCTCGAATATCTATTAGCATTGTTAGCATTACAAAACCAAGCCTCATCATCCATAGGCGAGACTAGTGAGTTGGTGCATGTCTCTTGACCAAGACTTTACCTGAGCAAGGTAGCACCATGTATAGGAAGGTAGTGGATGGTACCTCCATACAATAAAAGATATCAAGAGCATGGTTGAGCGGTGGAAGGAAGCATTGGCTCAAGCGAGGAGGATCATCGGTTCCAAAGGTAGACCAGAGAATTTGATGCAATCCAATATCTAAGGTTTTGTGCCACTTCTTTCGATTTTGATGGTGGTGGGAACGAGGGTAGCATTGCACATTTGACTATTGTTACGCAATGGGTGATGCTTTACTCTTCCTCTCTTGTCATAGCTTAGCGGGTATAATTTGATTGGTATGTTGAACTTCCCGTTCGGTGAAGACTTTTGCTGAGTTGGAGCAAGTCTTTATCAAGAGGCTTGATGGAGCTCAGTAATGTTGGTGATCTCATTGTGGCTCAACAAAATCCTGGTGAGTCCCTCATTGATTACATTCTCAGGTGGCAAAATTTGAGTATAAAATGTGAACCATAGCTATCTAAACAACACGCCATTGTGATTCTGATTAAGAATATCCATGGCCTGGTTGCCTTCATGCTCAAAGGTTTCACCATCAAAACTTTTGAGAAATTAATCAACAAGTGGCTACAAGGAGAAAGGAGAAGCATTTACCTTCTCTAGATCTACCAACAAAGCCAAAGGCAAGATATATGAGAAGAAGAGGCGTGATAGTAGTGGATAGGGAACAATGGCCAGAGCGGTTTGAGACCTGTGCTCCAGTCATCACTTCCACCTCTCACCACCAGACCCTCCACTCCCCACCTCCATGGCCTACACCACCTGTACATGCCTCCTGATACTCATCTTTTTCATTTATTATTCATTTAAGAGGTGTCTCTTTAAGAATCTCTTAAAAAGCTGATTTTCAACTACCCAAACCTAGGAGACTAGAAGTGGGCAAAAGCCATGATCTAACCCCTTACCATATGTATCTTTGGGTCATGTTTTGGAAGATTGTTGCTTCACATTTAAGGATTGAACATAGCTTCAAGATGTTAGTTATCGAAGGAATACCTTGTGGAACAACCATCCAGTTCCATTAGGGTAATCCTTGGGATACCGATCCTTCAAAACCAAAGAAGGTTGGGATATCTCCTTATCCAAAACCTCTAAAAAATTATATTAAAAATCAAGAAACTTTCCTTACGGGTGCCTGAGTCAGCTCAAACCTCCAACATAAAGGAAGGTTTGCAAGTTGCCAGAGCCAACTCAGGGAAAAAGGGAGCTTAGCAGCAACATGTGCCATCCCGGGATAGCCTAGTAGTGCAACCAGTCGAGTCCAACCTCAGTCCATATTGCACTACATACTACTTTTGCTAGTTCTTCTTCTTCTAGTAGACATCTTGTATGTGGATGAGGGCATCAAATCTCTCACCCCTCTTACTTTACTTGATTTCTACTTTATTCCTCCTATAAAATCTAAGAAATTGAAGAATAAAGCTAGCTTGAATTATATTTGTGTCACTTCTCATGGGTTGTCTGAATCTATTCCTAATAACTCTTCAAGTCTAAACAATAACTATAATAATTTTGATCTTCCTCTTTCTGATTCAGAGTTGGATTTTCCTATGAATACTATGGGTTCACCTCTTGAGATAGACTTGGAATCATCCGATTTTGAGGGTCCCATAGGAAAAGCTATAGGTGAGCTAATGGGTAGAACCTTCCACCCACAGAGATCACGTCAACCTCCATAGTGGCAGGTTCTACCTCCAGGGGCAGCACCTCAAGATAGGGAAACAAGTCATTGGTTTAGAGGATGAAGCCCCTCCATAGATGCTCCACCCTTGGATATGCTTGTGGAGGATCAAAGGTGGACTACAATGTCTCTCTCACCTAAGAAAGTTTAAGCTAAACATCGATGCCAAATGTGGGCTCAGGAAATGAGATCATTAGGCACATTATTGTGATATGGGATCACTAGATAAAATCTTCTTAGACGAGCACAACCGTCCCTTTACATTATAGACATGGGTAGATTGACGAGTTCTCATCAATCTGCATCGGTGAACATTATGAGTCTAAAGACCCTTACTGTTGAGGATCGACATCTCCACTTTGAGATGATGTTGAGGATTCAATGGCGAGAGGGCTTTAGGTTCCATAGTACCTTTGGAGATAAGTGGCCCAAGTTTTATATCATTGATTTGAATACTTTATTCACCGCTTTGCTCGATGCCTTGGATACATAGAGATGATTCCATCCTCCCTCCATCAATGCATCAAGTTGGAAGGATGGGATTGTACGTGTCAAAGGAGATGAAAAGCCATTTTCTTAGAGGTTGAGATATATGAGGATGCAACCTACTATCTTCCTCAAAACACCCTTTCTTGTGAACTTGGACAAAATTCAAATTCAAAAGAAAAAGAAAATGAAGAAAAGGAAAAAGCAAAAAAAAAAATGAAAATTCAAATGAACAAGAAAGGAAGAAAGAAGAGCATATCACATTCACCCATAGTTCATTCCATCATATGAACATGTGGGTAGGATGACTCAACCTCCACCAAGTAGAGGTAGAGCGTTGATGGAAGACCCAGTTGGCCATCTAATAGGGGTTATGTTCAGTTCAGGAGTACCTACTATTCACATAGACTTGGAATCTTTGGAGAAGGAGTCTGTGATTAGCATACCAGCCAACCCTCTCGGAGTTTCATTGGAGGTGACACTTGAGCATATGAAAAGCCTCAGACAAAGCAAAGTATTCGAATCAGATGTATGTAAAACTATCAGAGGTTGAGAACCTTAGCTCTAACCTCACTTTCACCTCAAAAGTTGAAGGTTTAGTAGTTAAGGAAGCCCCTAAGTCTTCTAGTGATATGAAGCTAAAGAGATTCTTTTTGGGATCATCCTCCTCAAGTCTTAAGTTGATGTAGAACTTGAGGAGAATTCATATAAAGAATTAATGGAATTACCTCTTGATTGGTACTCACCTTGTATTTTTAATCTTGCAAAGAATGTTTGATTCCATATTCATGGTCTAACCACAGTACTTCAAAATCTATGGAACACAGCGGGGATGCAGATCAAGATCAGGATTAATTGATAGTGGGTCCAGTTGATGATGATTATGCTAGTTGTCAACCATCTAGAGTCGATAGGTTCTTTTCACCAAACCAACTCTTATGAGATGTGTGTTTAGAAACCTGGATGATCAGATGATCTCCAAATCAAAGATGCACACTAAAATTTGAAGAGGAGATATTCATTCATAATTGACAAAAAATAAATCAACCTCGGGAGAAGAAAATCATGCACGACATACATCAGTTCGTTGCTGAATGAAGAAGAAACCAATAGTTAGGCTATTGACTAAGTTTAAGGATTGGTTTTAATGGAGTTATGAAGAGATGCCTGGATTATCTCCATGTAGTCCACAACTAGCGATCTTGTTAACTTATCAAGCAAGCTCTATGCATGCGATTAGAAATCAACAATAGGTCATTTTGAAGTCAAAATTGATCTTTGGTTTCATCAGGGAAGAAAAATACCTACATTAACTAGTGTCATCCAGTTAAGAAGAATGACCAAATTCACATTTGCATCGTTTTGAGGACTTAAACAAGGCATGTCCTAAGGATGAGTTTCCTCTTCCTATACTAATTAATGGTGGACATCACCTCATCTCATGTAGTTTTCTCCTTTTATGGGTCATCAGCTAACCAAATCAAGATGGCCCAGATGAAAACTACTTTTCAAACCCCAATTGAAATTATTATAGGTCATGCTTTTCACCTTAAAATGCGGTGCTACATACCAACGCCATGACTTTATCTTCAATGAACTCATCCATCATCGGGTTGAGTTATTTAGTTGATGAAATCGTAGTGAAAAAAGGAAGACCATCTCTTTGACTTGAGAGTAGTTTTGAATGGTTAAGATAATATAACCTCAAAATGAATCCCTTGAAGTGTGCATTCAGAGTAGCTTCGGGGAAATTCCTTGGGTTTGTTGTTTGACACCAGGGAATAGAAATAGATCTTGAAAAGATCAAAGCTATCTTAGAAATGCCACCTCTAAGAGTTTAACTCAACTCATTTTCCAAGATGGTTTGATCTAAGATACTTTATTTCAACTATCAGGAGATGCAAGCCATTCTCACAAAAGGATGCCAAGTTCAAGGGATGATAAGTGTGCATGCCTTTGAAGATATCAAGCGGTATTTGATGAAGCGCGGTTCTAGCCCCTATCCGCCCACTCATCCTCTACACTGCTACATTGGATGACTCCCTCAGTGCTCTAGTATCTCATGACACGACCAACACTATCTAGATGTTTTCCATGATGATCCATGATTCTCTCATAGTTGAATATCACATTTTGTAAAAAGGTCAAAACTTTTTTTCTTGCTTACCCACTTCCTACCGATTCTTCGCTTAGTGATGATCTCCATGATCAAATCATGAGCTTTGGAGGTTCACAGATGGAGATGTATTTTAATGGTGTAGCTTCTTTTCATAAAGGGGAAGCACCATGATCTACTCTTCCAGGAAAGGCAGGAGTAGAATAGTTCTCTAGCAATGGTGGAAGGCCTCCAATCAAGAGTGAATCAATATGTTTTTTATGCATGATGTGAGAAAGAAAAGACAACATTCAGCTAAAGGGTTGCTAATTCTTTTATCTTGATTTATAACCTAAGATTTAGGTGAGGTTATGAGTTGTTTATTTTAAATTCTGAGTTGTTTAATTTGGTGGAAGATTTATTTTTTTCTAAGAGCCTAATCATCATCCAGGCCATACATCAAAGCAAGAAAGAAACTAGGAAAATAATGTCATCTTAATGCACAAGCTAAATAAAACATCAAACATTTTATAAATCTAATGCAAAAGAATAAAGAATGATTTGCATCGGGCATCACCAAACAAATTGGGTACCCTTATCAATTACAAATGAATTAATTACAATTACTGAAGGAATTCATGTTATGGTGGGTTCTTCATTTCTTATTTTCTTCTTTCTTCTCTTCTTCTTTCTTCTTTCTTCTTTTGGCTCCTTCTTTTGGATGGTTGAAATGTGGTTGCTCCAAAGGCTTCATATAGTACATAAGATGAGATCTTATGACCAATGTTCATCATTATCCCCTATAATAATCATTCCAAAATCTTATTTATAAAAGTACATAAAAAAGAAAAGTAAATCTAACTAACACCTGAATAACAGAGATTAACTAAACAAACCATATAATTCCCAAGCATGTATATTGGACTTAGCACCCCACACATGGATAACCAAGTCCACTGCCTATAGATTATGCTTAGGGTATAAGTACTTACACAAACAAAAATATTTATATTTTATTATGCATTACAATCCTCGTAAGATAATGATTAAATTAAGTCATCCTACCATTTAATTATGCCTAACATCCAAACTAGAAATAATACATTACAAAGAAAAAGCAAACATCAAGCTATGCACCGCCCTAACCTAAACCTAGAAATGGTGACTTAGCCTAATGTGTGTGCCATTGAAGGTTTGTGTGGTATACGTAACCATGGATTTAAGGTTTAGATTTTCTAAGTATGAAAATGTTCAACTTAGGGGATGGTTTCAATTTAAGTTGTTTAGTTATTTTGGATTAATTTTATATTGTATTTTGATTAGGTTTGCGTGAATCCTACAATTAGTTACTAAGTTATAAAGATAGGGAAAAGAGAAGAAAACTCTCTTTCTTTCCCTACCTTAAGTAATTTCTAAAGAAGTTTCATGTTTGATTTTGTTTAGTGAATGTTTTATTATCTATTTTAATTAATTC